>JAGXOD010000247.1:6057770-6570270 GCA_020368025.1 Brachyhypopomus occidentalis | reverse complement strand
ATGGGGAAGGCTAGGTTTTTAACAGTAGTACATTACTGTTCCGTACAGGATGGGGAAGGCTAGGTTTTTAACAGTAGTACATTACTGTTCGGTACAGGATGGGTAAGGCTAGGTTTTTAACTGTAGTACATTACTGTTCCGTACAGGATGGGTAAGGCTAGGTTTTTAACTGTAGTACATTACTGTTCCGTACAGGATGGGGAAGGCTAGGTTTTTAACAGTAGTACATTACTGTTTGGTACAGGATGGGGAAGGCTAGGTTTTGACAGTAGTGCAAGTTTGAGTTTGTTCCAGCTACCATCGTAGTCTCCCCTGAGGTTTCTGGTACAGCCTACAGTGTATTAAGCAGTAATAATAGAAACAGTGAACATGTTCTCTTGCATAGGTCCTATTTTTGTAGTAGGGCTGATATAAAAAAACTGACAGGCAATGTCATAATAAACTACATAATAATGTATAATAATTTCTTATTAAAGCACAAAAGCATCTTTTATTATAGTGCGACGTCAATGGAATTATAAAGAAAACGTTGCTTGTTCCACTCAGGCTGTGTTTCTCCGTTGAAAGCTTGAGCCAGATGAGCTGCACATGCAAGCTGGCTCAGCCATGTTTGTGGCGCTGTCTGTTCTCATCTCTGGATGTCTTTATTTATTTTTGTGTTTCTGACCTACCTCCAGCTTTATTGGTATAGAGGGCAACACTAACCCTGCCTCTCCTATTGGAGGTTTGTGTTCAGTTGCCAATCTGGACAAATACACCACACTATTACCAATAAGAATCACAAGCCACCAATTGCAACATTTGCCAAATTGTACGTTGCTTTGAATAAGAGTCTCTGACAAATGTGTGAATTTCAAACAGACTGATACTGTACGTCTGCCTGATGCTGAGTTTAAGCACACTTACCCTATAGTGCTGACTCAGGGACCTGGTCCACCACTTGCTGATGTAGTTCACTGGGAACCTGATGTTTTCCCACACAGCTAATCTTTCAAAGAAGCAGGCGGATCTTCTAGATCCTGGGTGTCGTTCGCACTGGCCATAGTGTGACTGACTGAGTTAGATGCTAGGGAGCTAACGCTACGCTCAGCATAGCCTCGTGCTGACGTCTTACAGCTTAAGGTTTTGAGTGGAACACTTGTGAAATTCATCAATTTTCGTACGTAAACTACTGCATATTCTGTGTAGAACTGTTTGCACCAAACCATGGCGTATAGCCCGCTTGGACTGTATGTAACATATGTACTGTACGTAATGTATGTACCGTGTGTAACATATGTAACGTGATGGTTTGGGCCAAACACACAAACTGTTTAAAACCCATATTAGATATTGCTTAGAGGAAATGTTGCATTCAATTGAGTTAACTGTAATGGTTTGCAGTGACTGAAGGTAAAACACTGTGGTTGGTTGTGTGCTCCCAGGTAAGGTGGCAGTGAAGGTCAAACACTGTGATTGGTTGTGTGCTCCCAGGTAAGGTGGCAGTGAAGGTCAAACACTGTGATTGGTTGTGTGCTCCCAGGTAAGGTGGCAGTGAAGGTCAAACACTGTGATTGGTTGTGTGCTCCCAGGTAAGGTGGCAGTGAAGAAGGAGGACCTGCCCAAGTATCATGGCAAAGACACCTGGTTCCCACTGCAGCCTGTCAGCGCCGACTCAGAGGTGCAGGTAGGTGCCCTCCTTGTCATCCTCTCTCTCTCTCTCTCCTCTATCTCTCTCTCTTCCTGCTGTTCCACTCTCTGAGGCCCAGTGCATTTGCATGATCCAGAATAACAGAGAACTCCCTCTTTCTCTCTCTCTCTCTCTCTCTCTCTTTCTCTCCCTCTCTGCTCTCTCTCTTTATTTCAGTCTGCAAACACCAAACAGAGAGAGAAAAAAGTTTGTTTACTATAAACAGCGATTCCAATTAAAGTGAACCATCATCAACCATCTCCTTGCGCCGTGCTCTCTACAGCCGCTTCATATTAGATGTTACCATTAAAAAAAACACACACTGAAGAGCTTCTTCACTGCCACAAGCTTCGTTGAAGATGTTTGTGAATTAATGTTAGGGAGAATGTGCAGGGAAATCAAATCGTCATGGCAGCTCTGTCACCTGGCTAACGCTAGCTCTGCCAGCTGAAGTGTCATCTGTATTCACACAGCTAGTTCGGCCCTAAAGCGGCTCTCCAGTAACACAGCTGTATTCATTCGCAATTGTGAAGAAAGGAACGTGTGTGTGTGTGTGTGAGAGAGAGAGAGAGAGAGAGAGAGAGGAAGGGCAAAAGGCGCAAATGGAAAGGAAAGATAGAGGATTTCTCTCCGATGTTATAGAGAATGCATTGTTTTGTGTGCGTGTGTCTTTGAGAGAGAGCGAGATATATAGATAGATAGAGAGATAGAGATAGAGAGGGAGAGAGAGTGAGAGTGTAAGTGAGTCCTCAGCTGCCTGCCAAAGGACATTTGCATATTGATGATGTTGGCTGGTGTTTGACAGTGCAGTTCTCACAGCCTTGGAATGGTTTTCACACGCACTTACATACAACCACCCCCCCCACCACCACCACACACACACACACACAGACAAACATACATCCACACACACAAAGACAAAAAGATGTCATTATAAAATTCATATCCTCTCTACTGAGAAAAGTGTCTTCGGTGATTCAGCCTCAGTGTTTTCTGTAATGCTTCCATGCACATTAGAGATACTGGACTTGGCAACCACAGATAGTTCTTTGAAGTTTCTTTTCTTCATGTTTATAAATGATATTGGAAAAAAATAATTCTGTTAGGGAACCCTCTTCAGTTCCTGAAACAATTATTTTGTTTTGGTATTTTAAAATCTGTTTTGCTCCTGTTCACTTCCTCTTTCTGGGTGTGTGTGTAACCATGGTAACACTGTCCGGTCCTTCACAGGGAAAGGTTCATCTGGAACTCCGCCTAAGTGAGGTCATCACAGACAGCGGAGTCGTCTGCCACAAATTGGCGACCCGGTGAGTCAGCCAGTCACGCCTTCCCTGCACTTGACTCCCAGCCAATAGGAATCCTTGAACGGTTGTCCCTGAGAGACTTGAGTGTCTGGCTAAATGTGTGTCTTTCCCAATTCAGAGCCGGTTCTAGAAGCTTTGCTGTCTACCAGGTTCCTTGCCCCATCCATGACCACTGAGTTACACAAATTCAGCACATTGACTTCCTTCTTCACTGTAAGGCAGGATTCCTGAAGCAAGCACATAATGCATCATTGTGGGTGCGCTGAGCTACGCCAACTTCCTCTCTGACCATATCATCGTGCTTGTTAGCATACGAAGGGCAAAACCTGGTCCTGAATGGAAGCTCCCTAAGGTGTTGAGCACGTCCAGGCCGCAGGGGCCTTCCTGAGGCCAGGAGAGGGCCTGCTTCTATCAGTGTGGTGTTGAGGTTGAGCTAAAGAATGGAAGGGGGCTGTTTTATCAGGGGCTGGCAGGCGCTTTTAGGCCAATAGGCAGGTTAGCCAGCTGCATCCCAGAGAGAAAGAGAGAGAGAGAGAGAGAAAGAGAGAGAGAGAGAAAGAGAGAGAGAGGGGGGGTAAATCAGGAGAGGGAACACTTTTAACCATAATCGGTTTTTTCCTGTTTTCTGGCTTTATTTTGCTGCCTTTGTGTTGGTTCTGTATAGCTCAGCACAAAATGGCTCCCTGATGTAAACACACACACTCTCTGGGGAGGAGGTCCATGTTCTCCGATTTCTCTATTTTAGCTCAAATTAATTTTCTTAATGCACACAGGACAAATCAACCTTCTCCTTTTGAAGAATGCTCTGACCATTCCATATAGTGGCGTAATGTAAGTCGCTCGCAGTGGAGAAGAGATCGTCTCACAGCCGGAGCAGAACGTGGCGACACAGGCTGCTGCTTCTGTAAAGCACATCTGCATTTCAGGCTGTCAGCTCAAATTTACTCAGACATGTTGGAGCGTCTCATACAAAAGGGGAGAAAGTGGGAGAGAGACAGAGTGAAAGAGAGTGAGTGAGTGAGAGAGAGTGAAGGAAACGCTAAAGCAACGCTTCAGTTCCACTGCTTCAAATAACGGTATATTTAGCATAATTCAGCCGAACCATCCAATAGGTCGCCTGGGCCTGCCCGTGTGAGGGGCAGTTTGTCTGGCGTGGACCAGCTCGGGGCTGGCGTGTCCGGACCTCGTTTAACGGCGGCAGTGACTCACCGCGCAGACAGATGTGTAAATAAACAAGGCAGCATCTGCAGGCGTAAAGCGCTGGCGTGCACGTGCGGGGGTGGGGGGGGTGTGAGACCATGTGATCGGGCGTGAAATCAGGTGAACAGAACGATGCGTAACAGCGGACAGCACGTCCAGCGCGTTTGAGACGTAGCATTTTGGCATCTGGAGTCTCTCAACAACTGTCGTCTCTCGGCGTGAGGACCAAAAGGAGACTTCGCCACCAGTAAACGAGAACATTGCGTTACCGACAAATCAGCAATTGGCTGGTCTGCCCACACCAGGGCATTGTGGGTAATGAGCTTAGTGACACAGTGGAGCTTCGGGGCAGAGCAGCTGCGTCTCTTGTTCACGCCATGCGGCAAAAGAACAGCAGAGCGCTTAACGTTTCATTTAACAGTGCCGCACGTCCTGTCTGTGTCACGGAATATTGAACTGTTTGCCACACATTGAACTGTTTTTATGGTCTGAAGCAGAGGTGACCATCTAGGCTCCGGGGGAGGCACCTTCCTCCAGAGATTAGCCCCGCCCCTAATCCACCACACCTGCCCCGTCAAATTAGCACTTCCGTGGGGCAGATGTTTGGTGGAGCCGGGCCAGGCCCAGCAGAAGGTGCCGGCAGGTCCACACCACCACAACCGTGCACAGGGGCCTTCTGTAAGCAGCTTAGCACACAGGAAGTGCACCGGTCTTAATGCCACTTTAAACCCTCGCTGTCGCTGCGCCTGCTACAAACCCCCACCATGTTTACTATGAGCCTGCGAGAATATGAATGTGTGTGTCTGTGTGCTTGTGTCTCCCTGGCTTTTTACGCCTTTTACGTCTAAATGTGTGTGTGCCTGCTGATGATTGTCTGAAAGAGCATGAATAACAGAAGTGTGTGAACAGGAGAGTGAGTCACCCAGGGCTGTGTGTGTGTGTGCGTGTGTGTGTGTGTGTATGTGTGTGTGTTTCTGAGCTGTCAGCCTCGACTGGCAGGACAAGGCTGTGTGTAATGTGGCGTGATGATGTCACGTACTCTTGTGAGTGGGCGAGATTCGGCTACTGTCTGAAGACAACACGCGCTCTTTCATTGGCTGGGTGCTAAATCAGCAAGGGCTCTCTTACATGTTCTCTTTCATCCACCGTTCTTGTCTTCTTGGACTTACACATGGAGTCTTTTGCTGCTTGTGTTAAGTACACGGATTTCATAAACCTAAATTATTTTTTGTAAGGGATCATTGAACAAAATGGTCAAAGTCTGGACCGATGTAAGTGGATACTAATATTTGAGGGCAAAAGAGATACAGATTCACAAACACCACACATACTCTTCAACATACTCACAAACACCACACATACTCTTCAACATACTCACAAACACCACACATACTCTTCAACATGCTCACAAACACCACACATACTCTTCAACATACTCACAAACACCACACATACTCTTCAACATACTCACAAACACCACACACACTCTTCAACATACTCACAAACACCACACATACTCTTCAACATACTCACAAACACCACACACACTCTTCAACATACTCACAAACACCACACATACTCTTCAACATACTCTTTGACCGAGCATATATTTAGCAGTGCTGGGGGCAGCTTGGTCTTGTATAGCTGAGTCAGTCATGGTCCTGACTGTGGCTTAGCAGTCTGAGCATAGTGCACGGTCCGAATGTGACAGCCCAGTCTTCATGTCCACCTGGGATGGACATTCGGGTAGTGTGTGTGTGTGTGTGTTTCAATTGGAGAGTTTTGTTATGGGAGACAGAAAGGTGCCAGACGGCTCAATGCACTGTGTGTGTGTGTGTGTGTATGTATGCACACGTGTGTGTGTGTTAACGTGTGTTTGTTTATGTTAATGTGTATGTATGTATGTATGTATGTGTGATTACTCTTTGACAGCAGAACTGGGTGTCTGGCAACAGCAGAGAGGTCACAGGGGAAGACCCAGCTGCTGGGGGAGGGGCTGGGGGAGGGGCTAACAGCATAGGGAAGATGGGAAGACTGTTCTCAGACACAGCCACATAGATAAGACATACATGTGCAAATGGCAGGAGACCTGTGAGAGAGATGTAATGAGGAGGACTCGAGGTTCCTCTCTATTGTTATGCAATTCATAAAACAAAACCTTAATAAAAAAAGAAAAAAGAAGAAAAAATGGATGTTTTCTAAAATATAAAGATGAAGCAATCAAAGATGACAGTACTGTTAGAATAGTATTGGGGTTATAATGGACGGTTAAAGCCAGATGTACATATTTTGCATCCTTATCTTCTTTTAGATAAGATATGTAGGGCACAAAGTTGGGAGGATGTAAATTCAGGAAGTGTGACACTGTATCTCCCTGTAGTCTGTCTCAGTCTGGACAGTGTCTCGCCCTGCGCTAGTGTAGATTCCAGCTGTCTTAAGTTCCTCTAGGTCTTCTGGGTCTGAATCCGATTGGCTCCAGACTCCAATGCCAGGCAGCAGGGTCCAAAAATACTTGGGTGACCAGGCTACGATCCGCGCGTCTGTTCAAGACGGCCACCATCTGTTTGTCCTTTGGACATGCAACGGTTAATTGAGCAATTGGTAAAAAATGTTTGGTGGGCAAGGTGATGCCGCTTTGCCTGGGTGTAATGCTGGAGGGGAGGTTTCACGTGTTCTTTGATGGTGTTTATTGGTATTTGGTAAATACCACCCTTAAAGAACGTTCCTCGTGCTTTACCTGTGTTCAGAGGCGCCGTGCGTCTATGGTTTTAGGTGGTAAAGCTACTCTGAAGTCGTATCATTCGCTTTCGTTGTCTTTTCGTCATTTGTAAAGCAGCATCTGTGTCAACTCCCAGATCTACCTGACCACCACTCTGCCCTGTTTCTCCTCTCTGCCCAGAGTCTTGGAGTGCCAGGACCTTCCCATCGTCAACGGCCAGTGCGACCCATACGCTGCTGTCTCCTTACTGGGGCCGTCCAGGTAAAAAAAAAAACGAAAAACGGTCAGACCACCGAAAACTGGAGGTGCAGAAGCATCATGCGCGGCAGGCTGGATTCCAGCTGCTTTATGCGAAGGCCGTCTGAAGTGGCGGGAGTGTGCGACGTTAATCCAAGCTGACGGCTTTGTGATTGTGTCTTACGAGGGTGGTCCTGTTCGCTCGGCTGGGACTTGGGTGACGAGCACATGCCGCATCAAAACCTGTCCTTCTCTCCCTCCCTCCCTCCCTCCCTCCCTCCCTCTCTCCTTCTCTCCGTCTCTCTCTCCCTCCCTCCGGCTTCTTTCTGGTCAAACAGGTCAGAAGCCAAAAAGACCAAGGTCAAACGGAAAACCAACAACCCGCAGTTCGATGAAGTGTTCTACTTTGAGGTAAGAACTTTCAGGAAAAAAACAGAAAGAAACAAAAAGGCATGCAAGCAATTGTTCTCGGGCAAACATTAACCACCCGAATCGCTCTGGGAATCATTATGATTACAGACTGTGTTACACATGAGGAAGCTTTGGTCCAGCTATAAACCCTGTCAGTAGGCTGGTGTTGATGTGTGGACAAAAGAAGAACCTTTCAGCCTGTGTCCTGTGTTTCTCTGCATGGAAACCCCACTGGAAAGTGTTTATTCATGACCCATATGAAAAACCTCATCACTAGACCGTGCACAACGCCAGTCCTGCTGTGAACACCGCGTGGATGAACGCTTCTCTCAGTGGAACTGTAATGGCGCTAGAGACCAGTTTTACGTCCGCTGAAGCTGGCGTTCGCAGCGAATTTGTTCGCATGCTTGTTTCATTTGAAATCTTAGTCATAGGTTTTCACCCAAAACTAACAGTGAATGTGTCCACACCCTCATGACTTCCTTAGGACAGACACAGCAGTGTCTCCATACAATACACAAACCAGACTGGGAGATATGGCATTGTTTACAAACAGGCGAAATTAGCCAGACTCGAGCAGTAGGCTCGCGCTACTATAACCTGATACTCACAAAACTTCAACACTTTGAAGGTCGGCAGCACAGATTGCGAAGAGTGATAAGTCGCGGTGTACCGCAGGAAGACAGGCAGAGAACAAAAGAACAAGAAAGTGGGGTAGGAAGACGAGAAAGACGCCCTCCGCCGCCGGGCCCCGCGCTCGCTCAGTCAAGCGCTCGTTTCTGAGAAACCACAGTGCGGCTGTTGACGTTTGAACTCGCAAGGGAGTGCTGGCCGCGCTGCGGGTCCTGCCCGTGCAGCGGGGGAGGGGGAGGGGCTTCCGTGCGGGACGATAGCATCTCGCCAACGTCCATCTGACAACTCTCTGTTGGCTTTCCTCTTCCTCCTTTCCACCCCATGTACGTCTGTCCCGAACAAAATGGTTTAACATCCCTCTCGGCTTACACACACACATAGACACGCAGGCACACACACACACACACACCAGTGAACGAGAGAAGACAACGCCGTGATTGATTCAGACGATGTGAGACACACAATCTGCTCAATTGATCTCTTCCCCCTCACAGTCATGCTTTTCCCCCACACACAGGACAGGGTTCAGTTCACCACACACACACATGCACACACACACACACACACACACATACACACACTGAACACCCCGCAGTCCTTTGTCCATCACAGTAAAGCTGCACTAATGACCCTGTCACATACATCACCACCAGCTGCCAAAAGACGTGACATAGCTGACAGTGACGTGAGAGCTGACGTGACATAGCTGATGTGACAGAGCTGACGTGACAGAGCTGACGTGACAGAGCTGACGTGACATAGCTGATGTGACAGAGCTGACGTGACAGCGCTGACGTGACAGAGCTGACGTGACAGCGCTGACGTGACAGAGCTGACGTGACATAGCTGACGTGACAGAGCTGACGTGACATAGCTGTCTTCTCCTGCAGTTTGATTGAGGAACTGAGTGACATTAGTTTGATGAGCTCCAGCTGACGTAAACTCACTTAATTAAACATGAAATGATTGTACCTGGGACGCTGAAGCGATGTGCTAAATTAATTCTAGCTACTGTCATTATACAAAACCTAGAACCCTCAAGAAAACCTAGATGTCATTTCAAATGTCTTATGGATTGCTGGGATATCAAGACTATGGTATCATGAAACATTGGCATATCCAAATCTTCCTTGCTCTAAACACTAGTCTAGAATGTGCATTATACTAGAATGTGCATTATAAATTGCATAATATGGATTATTTTGGCTTTGTAAACAAAGTTGAAATCAGCAAGCGGGTCCGAGCTACAATTCACTAAACTTAATAGAAACGGCTACATTAAATACCAGGTGCCTGCTAACAGAGATGCTGAAGCACAGCCTTCCTTCCTGATAGGAAAAAGAATGGAAGTCACAAGCAATTTTATACATCATGGAATAAATTTGATACATTTATAAGAAACCAGAGTGTCTTGCGAGTTTAAGTGCTCTGGTTAACTGACAGATTCTCACGTGTGTGGAAAACCCTGCCAGGGGAATTATTACAGTCCTTCCTTCTGTTATTGAAGTGACTACAGGGTCACTAGGTACGATAGTATCTTATATATATATATAAAGGAAATCTCAATTCTCAATTCAATAAGGCAGAAAATTAAGGCAATAAGATTCCACATTCCATATCTACACAGTATATTCATTTTGTGTATGTCTTTGAGACATTTTGAGAGAGAGAGAGAGAGAGAGAGAGAGAGAGAGAGTTATATATCTGAATTTGCACAGTTTGCATAGCTGAAGAAGGATCTGTCTAAAACATCCTGTTTCTCTGGAAACTTGTGAAGTAAACAACTGTGTGTGTGTGTGTGTGTATATATATATATATATATATATATATATATATACATACATACATACACTTCATTATACACTTCATTATTTTAAATATGTACTTTAATCAAGTGCCTAATCATATAAAATGCTGGCTTCATCTTCATAATAATGTTGAAACTGAAAATCCTTTGGTAATGTTGCGCAATGTGCGCAGTTTAGAAACCCAGACATCCCTGTAGTTTCCACCATTGTTTGCGTCTCACTCACCAAATGAGTCAGTTGTCACATTCACCCTCCATGAAAAAATGAAACCACAAAACTGCGGCCCCAGTGATGACGGCAGAGTCTGGGCCATGATGGAGGGAAGTTTCACGTCCTGCCTCTCGCTCCTGGTGCTCGTCAACACATGGAACCAGAGAACGCCCGCCATTGTGCTGTTTTCTTCAGGGAAACGTATCTCGCCCTAGCAAGGCGCAATACAGCTGTGGCTGATCCTGCTACACGGCTGTTTTTGGTGTCGTTTTGTGGGGGGGCCAGGTGCTGGATGTCTAGGTCTTTGGCCAGGTGCTGGATGTCTGGCGGTGTGGCCAGGTGCTGGATGTCTGGGGGTGTGGCCAGGTGCTGGATATCTAGGTCTTTGGCCAGGTGCTGGATGTCTGGGGGTGTGGCCAAGTGCTGGATATCTAGGTATTTGGCCAGGTGCTGGATGCCTGGGGGTGTGGCCAGGTGCTGGATGTCTGGGGGTGTGGCCAGGTGCTGGATGTCTAGGTCTTTGGCCAGGTGCTGGATGTCTGGCGGTGTGGCCAGGTGCTGGATGTCTGGGGGTGTGGCCAGGTGCTGGATGTCTGGGGGGTGGCCAAGTGCTGGATGTCTGGGTCTACTCATTCCATTACATGTTCTTCACAGCCTGAACATGGCTCCTTCCTCTCCTAATCCTTTGGCCAGATGCACCTACCTGGCTCAACCAGTTTCTCTGTGCATAATTAGACGCCTCTGTGTCGGGCGAGGAGTGGAACGGGAGTGACCCGTGGAATCAAACAAACCCTTTAAACAAAGCCCTGTTTTTTTAATCTGAACCTAATTGCGAAACTGTGTATGAAAGTGTATGAAATTACATATGATCATCATATGGTGCGTTTGTGTCGTTTACATATTTGTATGAAGTGTAGAGTATTACACAAGCCAGAGATGTAAACATGTCTATTACTGTTAAACCTTCCAGATCACCAGACCTCTCAGCTACACCAAACGGCACTTTGACGTGGAGGAAGAGGATGTGGACAAGCTAGCGCTCAGGTGTGTGTGTGTGTGTGTGTGTGCCTGTCTGTGTGTGTGCATTAATCTATTAGAGTGCATTTTAGCTCAAATGTCAAGAGATTGCAACATATGTCAATGAAAAGGGAAGCGCAAACATGCAGGGAAAAAGATCCTGACTCTGTGTGTGTGTCTGTGTGTGTGTGGGTGTGTGTGTGTTTGTGTGTGTGTGTGTGTGTGTGTGTGTGTATAAACAATACACATGCATACAATATTTCATTGGTGACATTATGTACTCACTGATTAAATAGGCAATAGGCCTTTTTGTCACTGGGGAAGGGTGTGTGCGCACGTGTGTGTAGGGCCTAACCTCGGTTTCTGTTTCCCTCAGGGTGGACCTGTGGAATAACCTAAAGTTTGGTGATGAGTTTTTAGGAGGTGTTCGGGTACCGCTGAAAGTTTTGGGCCAGGCGGGGATTCATGACGCATGGTAAACTTAACACACCATCCTACACACAGTAATACAATGTCAAATAAGACTTTTGCATTGAGAGTCATGAAGAATCATGGGAATCATGATGCAGTGATCATCACTGAAGTGACGTGTCAGTTTTCATGTGTTGATTAAGCCCATTGTTTGTGATGGATACCTAATACCTCAAGCATTTAAAGGCTCCTCCCTCTCTTTCTTTTCATCTTTGTCTCTCTGTCTCTGGTGGTCTCTCCCTCTGTCTCTCTCTTGGTCTCTGGCTGTCTCTCCCTCTGTCTCTGGTGGTCTCTCGCTCTGTCTCTGTCTCTCCCTCTCTCTCTGGCTGTCTCTCCCTCTGTCTCTGTCTGTCTCTCCCTCTGTCTCTGGTGGTCTCTCCCTCTGTCTCTGGCCATCCCGTCCCTCGTCTTGTCTCACTCAGGTACTTCCTCCAGCCACGGGACAATGGCAGCAAGTCGGTGAAGGCCGACGAGCTGGGCTCTTTACGGCTCAACATCGTTTACACGGAGGATCACGTCTTCTCTTCAGAACGCTACAGCCCACTCACAGAGCTGCTCCTACAGTCCGCGCAAGTGGAGGTGAGCGGGCAAGGGTGTTCGGGGGGGCGAAGGAGGCGTGCCTAATGGTATCACTGACGTGACCTTTGACTGGCGATGACTGGCGCGGGTTGTGTCTGCAGCCCGTGTCTGCCTCGGCCGCCCACATCCTGGGGGAGGTATGTCGGGAGAAGCAGGAGGCGGCCGTGCCGCTGGTCCGCCTCTTCCTGCACTACGGCAAGATCGTGCCTTTCGTCAGCGCGATCGCCAGCGCCGAGGTCAACCGAACGCAGTGAGTTCAGAACCGCACACACACACACAAACAACACGCTCACACACAGAAACACACACGCATGCACGCGACGACACACAAGCCCATTCGGAGATGCAGGCGATGCGTATAGTCAGCTGGCTGGGGTTGCAACGGATCCCGGGTGCTTAGTGGGCTTAATTATTTTCACCCAGACAGTGTTTCATTATCAGGTCACTGTGACGGACATGCTGGCTTTTACACGTCCTCTGTCCTGAGTGCCTGGTGTTTTTAAGGGCGCGTGAAGTCGGGGGTTTGCAGGACTGGAGAGTAATCCTAGGGTTTCACTAGTACATTATTCATCTTGACGTTGGCCCAGATTTTTGCAGCAATGCCGAGCCCCACTGTCTTGCTCATCACAGGGATCCCAACACGATATTCCGTGGTAATTCGCTGACGTCCAAATGCATCGACGAGACCATGAAGCTAGCAGGAATGCACTATCTGCAGGTCACTCTCAAACCCATCATCGACGAGGTGAGTGACTCTCTGTGTAACCCTTTTGAGTTCGTTCATTCTCTCCTGGGCTTATTCAGGTGGAATTTTTATTGAGTGTGTGTGTGTGTGTGTGTGTGTGTGTGTGTGTGTGTGCATGTGCGTGTGCTGTAGATCTGCACCGAGCATAAGCCTTGTGAAATTGACCCCGTTAAGCTGAAGGAATCAGAGAATCTGGAGACCAACAGGGTGAGTCACACTTCTCTCATTCTCTGCATGATTATGTGCCTGTGTGTGTGGTGTGTGTGTGTGTGTGTGTGTGTGTGTGTGTTCTGTCCATTTCAGGTTATGGGGGTAATAAACTGCACATGATCCTGGACTCTCCTTTACTCTCCAGTGGTAGCATATATTAATGAGAAGACCTGCTGGCTACAGACATGTAGAACATGCCAGACATTACAGAATGTTATAATCTCAAAATTTTCATAACCGTCTGTCTGTTTTACATGACAGCTGTACATGTGTGTGGGTGTGTGTGTGTGCATGCCTATTTGAGTGCATACCTGTGTGTGTTTGTGTGTGTGTTCATTCATGTCCGCTTTCCCTATGTCCTCAGGAGAACTTGCGTCAGTATGTGGATCGCATCTTTAACGTTATCACTACCTCCGGCGTCAGGTGTCCCACCGTCATGTGCGACATCTTCTTCTCGCTCCGAGAGTCTGCCGCCACCCGTTTCCAGGGTAACCACTCACAAATGCGTGCGCACTCATGCATGGTGACCTTCAGCTAGGCAGAACGCTTCAGAGCACAGAACCAACCACCTTCATTTATTAGGTGCTGGTTCACCTTAGCATTTTCAAACTAAAGTACAGTTCTGCTGTATCTTACGACATGTAAAGGTTCTGCTTGAGTAGCAGGAGCTGATCCTGGAATAGAAGATTATCACTAAAGAGGGCTTTCACAGCCCCTCCTTCATCTCTGTGTCTCTGCATTTCTCCTTGTCTTCTCATTCACCTCATGCTTCTGGCCATGTAGAAGCAGTGAGCAGATTTGCATTATAGCGCACACAGTGCCACCTGCTGGACAATGGAGCACACTGCAGTGGATGTGCACAATAGGCAGTCCAAATGTAATGTGATGAGGGGGGGAAAGTCTCACAGATTATGCTGATGATAAAAAGGATGATAATGATGTTTGTGTGTGTGTGTGTGTGTGTGTGTGTGTACATGTCTTTATAGTGGACCAGGACGTAAGGTACACTGCTGTTAGTAGTTTCATTTTCCTGCGTTTCTTTGCCCCGGCGATCCTGTCCCCAAACCTCTTCCAGCTCAGACCCCACCATCCGGTGAGTGTGTGTGCACAACTCATTCATTTAACTAACACAACACTTGCTCCGCTTTACAAATGTTCAAACAAAACTCTACAGTGTTCAAAATGGTGATTGTATGTCTTCCTTGACTGTCTCTCTCTCCATTTTCCCTCCAAAGGATCCTTGCACATCGCGGACTCTGACGCTCATCTCCAAAACCATTCAGACGCTTGGGAGCCTCGCCAAGTCCAAATCTGTAAGTCGGGAGGAGGGCACCTGGAGAGGGTGTCCATTTCATTAAATCTATCATGTATGTATATTCCTGGAGTGCCTGTGTCCTTCCCTCAGTCTACCACAGCTGATCCATCTTATCAGATCACCATCACGACCTGAAAAAGCTCTTCTTGATGGGGTTCATAAATAGTGTAGGGGTCAAGTTTATTAGGTTAAGGAGAACCCAGCTATGAACAGCTGCAAGGGCCACCAGAGCCATGGCTGGCATTTGGGTGTGCAAATCAGGATTATTGAAAAAAGGCCGCATAAAGGATTTCAGCATGCTCAAACCCCTCCCACAGTTCTCAAACCCCTCCTGCAGTTCTCAAACCCCTCCCACACCTCTCAAACCCCTCCCTCAAGTCTTAAACCCCTCCTGCATGTCCCAACCCCCTCCTGCAGGTCTTGTGTTCCTTGAGCACGTGGAAGGTGTGTTGACAAGGCCGTGACCTTTCCTTTCTGTTCTCCAGGCCAACTTCAAGGAGAACTACATGGCAGCATTCTACGATTACTTCAACGAGCAGAAGTACGCAGACGCCGTGAGAAACGTGAGTGCATGCCGACCAGTTGCCGACCGCTGGGTCAGTGGTGCCTCTTTTCGGCCATGTACGCTGCATGAGGAGGATGGGTCCCTCTTTCCGGACCTCATCCTGCTCCTTACGGGCACTCGTTAAAGTCTCCTGCAGCCTTTTTCTCTTAAGACATCCGTGAACGATGGGCCGTTAAATATGGCCGAGTGGATTGACTCGCTGTGTGATCTGTCACTGTGTCCCTGTGCAGTTTCTCGATTTGATCTCGTCCTCCGGGAGGTGGGACCAGAAGAGCATCGAGACGCCAATCATGCTGAAGGAAGGGTGAGTGACATCAACCCCTCGCCGCCTCCTGCATGCCACGTCAGTGCTTCTGGCTTCACCCAACAGCACGATCCCTTATATAATCTGGATGGGCTGGATGTGGTTGTGTGTCTGCCCATAAGAATCCTTCCAGGTGGTTTTTGCTTGTTCTGCTCTGAGGTGGTCAGAGGCGGCTGACCTGGAAGTGATCGTGCAGGGGGGCGGAGCTTCCCCTCACACTGCAGCCCTTTCCACACCTCTGAAGTTTGTCAAGAGTACAGGACAGATGGAGCCAGCACTATGTGCAAACCTGTCCTCATAATGTCCTGCTGTGTTTTGGCCTTGGTCTGGTTTTCCTTGATAGCCACGCCTCCCTCTGGTTGCCATAGAAATTCCCTTATTTTGGTTTAGCTTTTTATGTGTAAGCAAGATGAAAAAGCTATTTATTTAATGGAAGCAATGCTTATTAAATGGTCACCATGTCATTTGTTTTATTTATGCTAATGATTCCCAGAGGAAGAGCTCTTTACACTAGGAGGTCTTGGTAGTCATTTTACAGTATTGATTTTTTTAACACATGCTCATTAACCATTAACTCTCTCTCTCTCTCTCTCTCCTCTCCTCTCTCTTCTTCCTCCATAATATTCTTCTGCCCTCATGTAGATTTATGATCAAACGAGCACAGGGGAGAAATCGCTTTGGTATGAAGAACTTTAAGAAACGATGGTTCCGCCTCACCAACCATGAGTTCACCTACCACAAAACCAAAGGTAACACCACCGCTGTGTCTGGGCTCAGACTGCTCACGCTAGCTCTCTCGGCCCAATCGGGCCAGCATGGGCAGTATTGGTGTGTGTTGTCGTATTGTTTGCGTCTGTTGGTTCGTTTGTCGTCTACTGGGCTCTTTAAGCATTGTGATGTATGTGAGTGCGCATGTGTGTTTTCTGTTTGCCGATTTCACACCACAAATGCACAAGCCAGTTTTCAAATTCCATAACGAACAAATAAACAGAAAACAGATTCAGCCCACTCCTTTTAAAATGCTTTGGTGTAATTCAAATGAAATCTAAGGAAGACGTGTAATACTGTAATACATGTTACAGTGTAAATACTAATGTGCAAAGGAAGACTTGGACTACATATGGACTACATATATGCACTGTTAGCCTCTGCATTTTAAATCAGCGTTTTTCCAGTAATGTTGTGTTGTCCTTTGTTTCTAGGTGAAGGTGCTCTGTGCAGGATCCCTATCGAAAACATCCTGGCAGTGGAGAGATTAGAGGAGGAGTCTTTCAAGATGAAAAACGTAAGAGCAAATGGGACACACACACACACATGCACCCTAGAAGGCTCTAGCAGTCATTGCATGTCAACATCAGCTTAATAAATGCCCAAAAATGTCCTCAGACAACTGTAGCGTTTGTCCATCCTTGCATATCCATTGTTAAGTTAGTACTTAAAGATCCATAAACAGGATACACTCCTGTGCTGAATCAATGTGCTGAATCCATGCAAAATACTAAAAAAAAGAAAAATGCTAATGCATTTTATGGAAATGGCGCAAACCGTGAAAAACGCCTCTTACAGAGGCAATTGTGACATTTCAAATTTGACTACTGTATCTCCCAATGGGATGTTTTTCCTTATCATGTTTTCTGTAAAAGTATGCACGTGTTTTATACATACTGTATAACACGCTGCATGTGTTTTATACATACTGTAGGGGTCAGTTGTACACTGCTCAAAATTGAAATGAACTGCTGAGCCTTCTATCTATGTGCTGAAGATGTTCCAGGTCATCCAGCCAGAGAGGGCGCTCTACATCCAGGCCAACAACTGTGTGGAGGCGCGTGACTGGATCGACATCCTCACCAAGGTCAGCCAGTGCAACCGCAAGCGCCTGAGCACCTACCACCCCTCAGCCTACCTCAACGGCCATTGGCTCTGCTGCAAGCACTCCATAGACTCCGCCCCTGGCTGCACGCCTTGTACCGGGTGAGTCACCCTGGACTTAACCCGTCCCAAACACACCGGAGCTACAAGCATTTCCTGAGCTACTAGATATGCCCTGTGGCATCTGGCTTCCACCTAAGCATTGCCGCAGCTGTAATATCTCAGTCTACTTGTGTTTAGTTGTCAGTTGTCAGAGAACCTCTTGGAGAACCGTTTGGTGTTGGGAAGTCACAGATAGACACTGTGTTTCAATACCGATCGCCGCGCATGTCGAGTTGACTCGTATCCTGCGCCGTCGCTGTGTGTCCACGCAGCGGCCTGCCAGCCAACATCCAGCTGGACATCGATGGCGACCGCGAGACGGAGCGCATCTACTCGCTCTTCAACACCTACATGTCCAAGCTGGTCAAGATGCAAGGTGAGCCCCGACGCGCGGTAGCTTAGCCTTTAGCACCGTTAGCGCCGCTAACGTCTGTCCGCTGACCCTGCCGTCCGCGCGCGCTCCCTCCGCAGAGGCGTGCGGAAGCAAGTCGGTGTACGACGGGCCCGAGCAGGAAGAGTACTCCAGCTTCATCATCGACGACCCGCAGCAGACCTACAAGACGCTGAAGCATGTCGTCGGTGCCGTGCAGACGCTGGAGCAGCAGCACGCCCAGTACAAGCGCGATAAGTTCCGCAAGACCAAGTATGGCAGCCAGTGAGTACAACTTACAGCGCTACACGTTACAGCGCTACACGTTACAGCGCTACACGTTACAGCGCTACACGTTACAGCGCTACACGTTACATGGCTCGCAGGCTGGAGGTGAGATGGTGCAGTGGTCTGAGGTTTACCCTGCTGCGATTTGCTAGTAAACGTGTCCCTGTGCTAGTGCGTGTAGGACAAAGATCCAGCCCTGTTAGTGGAGTACCACAGCAGGATACAGCTTAATGATCTGGCCAGTTTACCATATACTACTGAACAGACTAACCTTTTATTTGTCTGTTTGCACAGGGAGCATCCAATCGGTGACAGGAGCTTCCAGTGCTATATTCGTCAGCAATCAGAGAGCTCCACCTACTCGATCTGAACTCTCCCACTGCCATGATGCCCTTTTCTCTGCAATGTTCATCAATGAAACAACCAATCGACAGAAGAAAAAAAATGGAGACCCCAGTGAGATGAAGCGTCTCGCTGGAAGCTATAGCATTTTTCTGTGACTGAGTCTGCAGCTTCCCACTGAGCTGTGTGTCAGCAGTCAGGCACTTTATTCGTCACACATGCCCGGGTGATGGTGCGGCTCCACCTTGTGGCATGTTGTGGAAAAGTTCGATGTAACCTTTGTTTTTTGAAATGACAAAAGAAGGAAAGAAGGAAAAATACCTTGTTTTAGGTCTTGAGTGTTTTACACTCACTTTTAAGTCCTTAGGACCAAACTACAGGTCTGAGAGTATCTGATTCTTATATCTGATTCTGAGTTGTTTTTCTGTCAGTGGAAACCTCATTGGCGCATGCCTTGCAGTCAGTCCCAGGTCAGGAAGGCTAAGCCCCAGCTGGTGTGAACTTTGTGATGCAAGGCTACACCTTCATTATTTTCAAATGAAGAAACATCTGTTAATTCAAGACAGTAGTGTTTTTTTCACCTGCCAATATATATGTAGCCAGAGAACCATGTAAAAAAAATAGCCCAAGTTGACATGAGCAGTGGATTAAGGCTTCGGAACTGGAACGGTAATTGGGTCGGAGATGTGATTGAGAAGACCTATCTGGATCAGGTGTTACCTGTATTCTTGTTTTTTTAAGACATATTGAGGTGGTTTAAGAGACACTCAGATGTGATGTCATTGTTTTGTTTGTGAAGTGTTTCCTTTGTGATGTCATTTTGTTTGTGAGGTGTTTCCTTGCTTTTTGTTGCCTGCACCTTGCACGTTGTTCAAACTTGTTGCAATATGGTTCCATCCTTTGTGAACATTCCTTAACACCGCGTCACCCACAGTGTGTAGCTCAGCCAAAACATAAGCCCAATTGAAGACGTACAGCACTGTGAAGACTGCTGTTATGTGTATATGTGTACATGCCAAAATATCACACTCTTTAATCATTTTAGTAAAACAAAGTCAGAACTGGGAAAAGGGTCAGTATGCCCAGTTGATCCCTGGCATGACACTAACTATCTCACTACCAGAGATAAGACCAATTCCAAGTCACTTTTGTACATTGCCCCTTTCTTAAACCAAATTATTTATACTGCTTAGATAGCTAAGTGGTGTCAAACAGTTGCCCTTAGAATACAGACTGCCACTTCCACCAATGCCAGACTTTTGTACATTTTTGTTGAATTTGATGAAATGTAAGGAATGCATTTTTTAAGTGTGTCTTGTACTAATAACTATTTCCCTCTGAGAGACAGGTTACAAATCCTGTGTGTGTGTGTGTGTGTGTGTGTGTGTGTGTAAACTGAATTGAGGGTGATTGTGCATCAGTCTAATCAGTGAAACACTGATGTTTCAAATGTTCTCATCTGAAAATTTCTCACCTTTTAATGAAATTGCCATATATGTAAATGTTTCATGTTTCCGTATGTGTTCTTTCACATTTCGTTTTCATTTTCATTTGTGACATTATAAGTGTTTTGTCCATTGGTGTATGAGGTCTCAGAAATGTAATGATTTCACATTTTCCTGACAGTTCATTTAGTAATGCATGTTTTAGTGTGAATATATTGTTTTAGTATAAGCCTGACACTTTTCTGTTACCCTCTCCAAAAAGTGCAGTATTTATTTTTATATCACATTAGAACATTTTGTGGTTGAAATCATTTGATTATAAAAGTCCAACTGCAGTGTCTTCAGACACACAGTATAAATGATGCAATAATTTCATGATTGGTTATTTTATCAATACCTGATCAGTTACAAATTATAATTGATAAATAACTCATCTAATCTATATTCTAACTCCAGTAATTTTCTTCAAAGTGAAACCTTAAAAATGGAGAACAGTGTATTTTATATAAGTATAGAGAGTATTATTACAAGTCAGATGTGTACAGGTCAAATGTGAAATGAGTTAAAAAGTTTTTTGGTTGAAATAAAGTCAATATCAATGAAGCGTTGTCTGTGTGTTATGTTCCCAGTATTTGAATATCATCATTGTTTTTATTGTATTTAAAACTTTTTATAAAAACGCTTTACATATGGCAGCTACAAGTAAAAATAGTATTTATTTCACCGTTAACAGATCCTACTATAACTATACAATTTAACCTAATGCATTTGCATCAAAACTATGACCAAAGACACAATATGAGCCTAAATGGGGCTCTTGTGGTTTACATGATAAGACGGGGCTAATGTAAATACAGGGTCAACAGCATTCAGGCTGCGCGCGGCACCGCGCTTTGAGCGCCCTCTGTCGGTTGTCTCCCCACCGAGCTATTTGCGCTCTCCCAGCTCTTGGCGAACCAGCGAAAACATTTTGAGGAAGAATAAAGTTCCCACACAGACCCGAAAGCAACTGCCAGAAAATATCAAGAAATACCTTCGAAATACAAGTCAACCTTGACTATGTGGAGAAAGAAAGCGGTGTTGCGTGAAACTCTGACTAATCTCCTACTACTGGCGACGTTTTGCGATGCCCACCAATGTAAGTAACCACAGGGAATCACTGCCGACTTTATCGACTAAAACGAATCCTCGCTTTGGCCAGTTTGACAAACCTGTTCCACTTAGCAGATATTTCTGGTTTGAACTTGATGCATATCCACCTATACAAAGTTGCATTGGATATAGGATTCCACGTTTACCATCGAGTTGTTATCTTATTGAATTGTGAAGACCTTAATACTAGTTATTCCTGAATTGTATTAAAGTATCTATCTGGCAATGCTAGAGTATTGCACAGTCAGTGAAGCATGATCCATTAGTCTCTTTATACGCTGGTAGTCTTTTAACGGAAAGACGTCGGTAAGTACCACTATTGTTGCCAAAGACCGCTAAAACGTTTTGCGCGTGTTGGTGTTTCCTGTCCAGTCGTGATGTCGCCAGAAAGTTCGCTGCGGTGGTTTAAATGAAAGCCAGCACGTGGCGATACTTTAAATCCCTGCGTGAAGAAGACTAGCGCACACAATGGACCTGCTTAATCGGGTTAAATCCGCATGCGAGTTTCTGCGAGAATGTTACGTGTGCCTGTTTATTCACTTGTTTCGGCCACAGCAAAACGTCGAAGATCATATTCTTTCATTTAAGCTTAAAGTTGTGTTTTTATTATTATTGCAACAGTTTCCACTCGTATGTCTATCGCCCTTATTTCTGTAACCCCATATTTTAAAAACACCTTCATTCTGTCAAAATAATTTACCCGTGGTTGTTTCGAGTCCTGACGCAGAACAAGGCATCGCAGTTTCTAACGCGGCATCGTCGAGCAAACTCCATATTTGAAGAACACAAAAAGGGCAACTTGGAGAGAGAGTGCATTGAAGAACTGTGCAGTAAAGAGGAGGCACGGGAGATCTTTGAGAACATCCCCGAGACAGTAAGTGGCATTTCCATGGGTCTCGTGACGCTTTCGGGAGACCAGGCTGGGATTTTGTTGGGAACGTTAGTCATTTACCATTATGTCCTTAATCTTAGTATATCGTGAAGGCTTGTGTGATGTGCTGTTTGTGTACCGCAGGTGAGTGCGCATTGTCAATAGTGCGCACTTTATCTCTGCCTTCAGATCAATGAACTTGTCCATGCTTATGACGCATACAGCACTGTTTATGCGTGGTAAAGTCACGTGACTAGTGCAACGGGCAGAAGTGCAGAGTGTCAGAAAAGATGGAGGCAATTCACAGCCTGCTACCATCATTTTAAAATTATTAGGTGACAGTTTAAAATCATAGTCTGGCTTTAAAAGCAACATGTGGGGACTTTTAATTTTTATCTCAATGTAAAAGTTACAAAAAGAAGATTAAATTCCAAAATTCAGCCTAATATACTGATATCTGACTTTTTTAGGAGTACTTCTATCCCAAATATATTGGTAAGTCATTATTTGTCTTTTACAAATTATCAGTAGTCTATCTCAAATTCTGAAGAATGATTCCTTAATGACCAGCATCCTGATTATGATCGCTAAAATACTCATTACTCGTCTCAGATGGCCAATCTGTTAAATTTATAAATTCAGAAAACTCTGAATCATAAGAATAATTCAAATAGATCTGTCACGGTGTAAAGTTACATTAAATGGTAGAAACACTGACAATCCTGTTAAACTCTCCAGATGTGTTGCTGTGATTACATTTCACTGCGGTTACGACATTACACATTATTGCATTAGCACATAGGTTTTGCCCTTTGCCCACTGATGTGGTTGTTTGCAAATTTTTTGACATTCTATTGCCTTCAACCTTCTTGACAAAAACAGCTCATTTATCTGATAACTGAGGGTCTAAAAGACAATATACAGCCTATATTTGATCTTAAAAGTGCTTTACACTTTGATCAGTGTCATTTAATTTTTGTAATATATGCTAATGGTTTGATCAGTGGGGCATTCCAATTGCATTCATTTGCATGTGTTATCTTAATTCTACCATGATATTATAATAGCTCATTAAGATGGTGTTTTAGCGTGTCCACGTGTGCCCTCTGTTACTGTGACGTCTCACTCCATTCACGATGCCACTGTGGACACGATTGAGTGCCTTTTGAGAAACCTGAATAGAAAGATGTCTTTGCGCTTTAGATTGCCTGGGCTCACATCGCGTGGGTGTCACCAATTCAGGGGCCAAATCTTGGATCCTGCAGGACCAGCGCACCTGCGTAACAGGTCAGCCTTGTTCTTCTGACTGCCATGTTCTGTTGATGTTCACAAAATGAGGCAAGACCCAAAGGGCCGTCCCATTCCAGTATTTTGCGAAGTGAAGACACCACACAAAATAAAATACTCTTCAGCCCAGATCTTCAGACCAGGTCTTCAGAACCTTTTCTGAGATGTTCTGAGATGTTTTGATGTTCTGAGATGAATGGCCTGAGATGTTCTGAGATGTTGTGATGTTCTGAGATGAATGGCCTGAGATGTTCTGAGATGTTGTGATGTTCTGACATGAATGGCCTGAGATGTTTGCTGGTGCTGTCTGCAGAGATCACGGACCAGTGCCGGCCCCTGCCCTGCCACAAACTGGGCTACGAACGCTGCGTGGACGGGCGTGGCACTTACACCTGTGTGTGCAAGCCGGGCTGGGGCGGAGTGCACTGTGACGAGGGTGGGTGACCCAGGCCTCTATCCCGTCACACACACTGTCACACACACACACACGTGGATCAGACACTGTCAAGTGCCTTGGAGCAGACAAAAGAAAAATCACAAATAGAATAGTATATAAATTATAATCGCTCTTATGTGTTAAGGAAGTATGGGGGAGGGTATATAGATTCATATCATGTAAGATCTCGAATATGATTTTTGCAGACCTGTTGTACATGGGGGCGGCATGGTGGTGTGGTGGTTAGCACTGTCGCCTCACAGCAAGGCGGTCTGGGTTTGATTCTCGGTCTGGGCTGCTCTGTGTGGAGTTTGCATGTTCTCCCTGTGTCTGCGTGGGTTTTCTCCGGTTTCTCCGGTTTCCTCCCACAGTCCAAAGACATGCATCCTAGGTTGATTGGTCACTCTAGATTGCCCGTAGGTGTGAGTGTGTGTGTGCATGTTGGCCATGTGGTGGACTGGCGAACTGCCCATGGTGTACCCTGCCTTCGCCTGGAGAT
This sequence comes from Brachyhypopomus occidentalis, assembly GCA_020368025.1. Taxonomy (NCBI): domain Eukaryota; kingdom Metazoa; phylum Chordata; class Actinopteri; order Gymnotiformes; family Hypopomidae; genus Brachyhypopomus; species Brachyhypopomus occidentalis. Next base: position 6,546,209 of record JAGXOD010000247.1, on the reverse strand, counting down.
GCTGGGATTGGCTCCAGCCCCCCCGTGACCCTGACTAGCGGGAATAAGCGGTACGGATAATGAATGAATGAATGAATGAATGTTGTACATGGGTAAGAATCAGTTGTGTTGGCCAGTCTGGGTAACCACTGAATAGAATCACTGGTTAATCAAAGCAAAGTAAAGTCTGCTTTTGTGTCGCCTGACAGACATCAATGAGTGTGAAGATCAAGAGTTTCTCGCCGGTTGCAGCCATAGGTGCTTTAATGTACCTGGAAGTTTCCACTGTGCCTGTGAGGACGGGTACTACCTGCAGGACAACATCCGCTGTTTAGGTGAGACATCCCACATCCATAAAGCTGTTCAAATCACCTCACACCCACAAACCTTATGCTCTCTGTCCACGAGCACTCGGTGATATTACGGTCTCCCCTAAATAAAAGTTCAAAGGTTAAATGCAATTATACCACCAACATACCATGCTGAACTGAACAATGTAGACACATCCCAGTGTTATGATATACCAGCAGTGCCGGGACCAGTTTTATATCAGTTTTAATGAATGGTGACTTTGTGCCATGGTCAGAGGGAACTGTGTTCCATCTCTCTTGCTGAAAACAAAAGAGTAAATCCGCAGATAGAGCACGTGGCCGCATAGTGGTTTGTGCCACAAAGATCAGATGAATGCTCCTGTAAAAGTACAGCTTTTGTGGTCAACCCAGCTAACGGTTTTCTGTTCCACGAACGTTCCTCTGAGGGTTTCTTCTTCTTGGTTATTAAAAGATCTTATGGAACGTTCTCAGAATGCGCCAGGTGAAGCGTTTGGAACACCGTGTCAGTTCATAGAACACTGTTTCCTTACCAGGATGTTTAAAACTTAAAAATAAAAAAACTTTACAGTTCAAATATTCCAGGACTGTTCAGTGACCAGTTATATAAAAATATGTTAAAGACATGTTCAAATAGAGTCACAATAATGCATAATATTAGAGACAGGTCATGAAATGTTCCCTGTTGGATGATATTATATTGGTAGCAAAGTAGAGCTAATATCAGCTAGTTATTTGGGCATTTAATCTAACTAAATGGAGATTATTGTTCATTTTATCCAAGTCCTTCATCATAACAGATAAGGGATCAGGGAGGTGCGAGATACTGCTGCAAGTGTGTAGGGTCTTTAATCTCCATAATAATATAAATAATAATATAACTTAAGGAGCACAGCGGAGATCCAGAGCGGATCCAGCACAGATCCAGCACAGATCCAGAGCGGATCCAGGGGAGATCCAGAGCAGAGTAAAAGCCCAGCGCTGGCGGTAACCCAGACTGGGTCGCAGCAGAGCAGTGCTAACATGGGGAGCATCTGGTAACAGCTGGAAGGAAGCAGGACGCGGCACTGGACGAGCGCTCATGTGGGCGTGAACAAAACTGAACCAAAGTGACCAATGAGGGACAAGTGAAGGCAGTCGATGGTCAGGGGGTTGTGCATATGAAGTAGTATATGTGTATGAGGTTGTCATGTATTCAGATAATCTTCTATAAAACGTACAGTATTTGGTCAGGCCTGCAGGGCATAAGGAGCCCAAAGCGTGTTAGCGCCTGATCCAGGATCAGCTGGCCTGCCTCCTGCTCCATGCTGTCAGCCAGCCGGATCGGAGCCCCAGCAGCTCTTTCAGGAATGCTGGGATTTTTCCTGAGAGAGCAAAACACGACTCCAGCCGAGCTGTGTGGCCACACGTGTCAGGAGGCCCGTGGAGATAAAAACATCTCAGTGTCTCCCACCAGCAAGCAAATGTTTAACACGCCTCCCACATTTCTATTAGAATGATGTTTTGTTCTCTCAGACTCCCCTGTGCAAGGAGGCACATTCTACAGAAAAGTGGCTGATCTTTTACTCTGTAAAAACCAAAATACAAAAATCCTAGAACAGTCAGATATTCCATATACAATACATAAATATGCACTGGCATATGTATCCAATGATGAAATGATAATTAAGATTAATAAGAAGACAAGAAATGATTAATTAAGATGGTGTAAAATAAAAGCATTTTTATACACTATAAGATCTATAAAAGGGGCCATAATGATTGTTTTATATCTAAGAAACATATAGGAGATCGTAGGACTGTGCGATGTGTGCAGACCTCTGGCTTCAGTGCTGTGTTAGTGTGTTACAGACCTTGACCTCCATTTGGCCGGGCGCTTCGCAGCTGTAACAGTAAACGGCTCTTTCCACATAAGCTTTGCCTGTTTGCTGCTCAACATCTGAGAGACATTAATTCGTGTTTATGTGGATATGAGGCGCTGCCATCCGCGTTTTTTGTGGCACAAACGTTTGCAGCCAAGGACTGTGTGCACGCTGAAATCCCTGGAATGGGGACAAATCCGGACATGGCAGTAAGGTTTTAGAGTAATGGGGAATTAATCTTCTAATCTTAATCTCACCTCCAGATGTTAACGAGTGCAGACTTTACCCCAGCATCTGTGAGGAGCCGTCCAAATGTGTCAACACGCCAGGCAAGTTTGAATGCCAGTGCCCCCTAGGATACAAGTATAACTTCACCTCCCGCGAGTGCCAGGGTAAGAGAACACACACATGAACACACACACACACACACTGTTATGTAACAGCTGAATTTTGGATGAAAGTCCTCCCCTCTTACCCTCTGAATTCCCATGTGTTCTCTTGGGGCAAAGTTTTCACGCTCCACAGCTCCCCTGTCCTCCCTATTGTCTCTGCTGCTCTCTGTGCTCCACGTCCTCTCTGCTCCTTCTGGTCTCCTGCGTCTCCTCTGTTCTTTCGAAAAAAAAGTGCTGCAGCCTTCCAGTGAAAAGCAGAATTCTAGGTTCTCAGAGTTCTCAGAGTTCCTCCCACCTTTAGTGTCACTTGAACTCTGTCCAGTTCACTGAAGTCTGTGCCCATCAGCAATGGCAAATTTGCTACAGACAACTGACATAGTCACCTCCATGCACATGCACACCAGTCACCACTAGAGGGCGTTATAAACCAGTTAACCCTGCTTAAACGCCACAGACGTCAGGGCTGAAGCATGTATTATCTGGCCTTTTGATAGTTTCAGTATTACAAATATCACCTCAAATAGCACCCGAATAACAAACTCAAGACGTGTCCAGGCACGTCACTAATTTTGGCTGGAGCTCACGTCTTCGTCCCTGCCCTGCTTGTGGTGACCCAAGTCCTCGCCCCGTGCGCGTGTGTTTGCTAGACCTGGACGAGTGTGAGCAGAACGTGTGCGAGAATGACTGCACCAACACGCTGGGCAGCTACTCGTGCCAGTGTGACGGGCGCGTGGGCCTGACTCTGTCTGCCGACGGGCACACGTGCCAGAACATCCCCGTCTGTGTGCCGCTCTACGACCACAAACACGAGGAGATGCTGTACCTGGGCGAGCAGTTCAACGGTGGGCCCGTGATCTACCTGCGCTTCCGCCTGCCTTCCGAGAGCACCAGGTGAGGAGTGGTGGGGGCTTCTGGGAAGAGCCAGATGACTGAGCATTAGAACAGGGGGAGCTATTGGACGTAGCGGTTGGGGGGGTGGGGTCTTTAAGCTGGGGTTGAATTCCTGTCTGGTAGTGGCCCTTCCTGTTCTGTGTTTGGGCCATGCTGACATGATTACAAAATCAAGTTGGAGCATTAGCATTGCTAATGTTGATAAGATCTCCCAAGTCTGTTTACAAAGTAAATGTAATCATTCAGTAGCATTTATTCATGAGTATAAAACAAATATGTAATAATACAATACATACAATAATATTTATATACGTTAATAATTATTTGGGATTTGTAATTACAAGAAAAAGTCATTTCCACAAACTCCATAGTTTTAAGAGTGAAATCTCGGAAACTGTGTGGCAGGTTCGCTGCGGAGTTTGACTTCCGGACGTTCGACCCGGAGGGCGTGATGCTGTACGCGGAGTCCCCGCAGGGGGCGTGGCTTATGCTGGGTCTGAGGGACGGGCGCATCGAGGTGCAGTTCAGGACCCAGCGCACGGCCAAGGTCACCAGCGGGGGCGGAGCCATCAACGACGGCCAATGGCACGTGGTGGGTGGTCCCGCAGGCATATGGTGGGTGGTGCCATGGGATTATAAATGACTTGTTTAAGTGGAAAGTAAAGGTTGATGTTTGTGGCTCCAGACTCGTAAACTTTCTTAGCCTTGAACATGCTTGGTTCTTTATATATGGGCTGCAAAACTCTGCAGAGAGGTTAGTACATGTAAGCAATGGTAGTGTCCTTCTCTGACACTACATACTACAGAGAAACACCAGCAGAAGCGTTGGTTGTAAACAGCGTCGCTGAAGATGCCCGATTTGGGGCCCTACTCTAGATGTTTGGCTGCAGTCGAACGTTTCGAGCCGTGTGCTGTTCCTTCTCTGCCGCGCGCCGATCCCCAGATCTCCGTGGAAGAGCTGGAGAACAGCATCAGCGTGAAGATCAGCAAGGAGGCAGTGCTGAGCATCAGCAGTCCGGGGAGCCTCTTCAGCACCGCCAGTGGCAAGCTGGACACCAAGGTCTACATCGCCGGCCTGCCAACCCGCAACAGCAGCCTCGTCAGACAGGTACAGGCCCCGCACTGTGTGGCCACTCAGCACAAATACACACATTCCTTTCCTCAGAGCGAACTGGCTTTTGAGGACAGTGTATACGTGCGAATTACACGTTTGCCTAAATTTGTCTGTGTGCGTGTGTACTGTATGTGTGTGTGTAAAACTTCAGATCAACCCCAGGTTAGACGGCTGCATCCGCGGCTGGAATTTGTTGAACCGGGGCGCCTCCGGGGTGAAGGAGGTCATTCAGGAGAAGGAGAGCAAGCACTGCTTCGTCTACGTGGAGAGGGGCTCCTTCTTCACGGGGGCCGGCCTTGCCCACTTCGACCTCGACTACAGTGAGTGCCTAACACTAACCCACTGGAGCATTACCACTGTCCTAAAGGTAAACTGAGACCTCCTGCAGCTCCACCCCCACGCTGAAGTCCACCTGCATGGTCACTGATGTCTGTATACGTTTATGTTCATTATCTTAAATGAGATTATCTGCGCGTATAAAACACTGCATGATCATACGTTGGATGACTTTTGACTGTATGAAAATGTGCATACATGTTATGGAGGTTGACAGCATAATATGGAATATGGATTATCATGACTGTTCTGAAGATGAAGCTTGAGGAGTGAATGACCTATGTCCCCTGTCACCGTGTCCCCCGTCACCATGCCCCCCGTCACCTCACCATGCCCCCCGTCACCGTGTCCCCCGTCACAGTCGTGGATTTGTCTGCGCAGGCAGGGAAGGCCAGTGGGGAGTGGACGTGGAGATGAGCATACGTCCGTCCAGCAGTACCGGCGTCCTCTTCGCCCTCGTCGCCAACCACACAGTGCCCCTCTCGGTCGCTGTGGTAACTAAGGGCCCCAACGATGCAGTAAGTATAGTACATTGAAACCTCAGCAGAAGTATTACCCATTTGCAAAGGATAAGCCATATGTGTTGGTTATGAAGCATAGTATTTTGTACATGATTGTAGTCCGTTTTCTGGTGTTTGCCCCCGACACATATACGGTATGTATGTATGTTTTAATATATTGGACCACCTATGTTGGATTAATTTTAGTATGAAATGTGTATGTTGGTTCCATAACAAAGTTCTGTAGTATTTGGGTAAGTCATAAAATACTGGCCATAATCTCTTCACAATTCCCAGTGCAGACCCTCTTTCGATAGAGGGTCTTATAGACCTTATATGGATAAAAATGTCTTTCAACATCATTTCATGATGCCTGAAAATACATCTCTTACTCACCTGACCGGGCTGAATAAATGTTTCCCAAGTTTCACACACCTTCGTGAAGCTCCATACACAAACACACACACACACACACACACACACACTTGACTTCTCCACACTCGTTCCATCTCAGGAGCTGCTGGTGTTCTTGGATGGTATTCCCGTGGCGACCCTCCAGTCGATGATGCTGTGCTACCCGGAGCACTTGGAGGTGCGCATGCGGGTGACGGTGGAGGGCCTCCAGATCTCCGCCAACTCCTCCGAAGTGACGTACGCCGAGGCTGGACGTCTGGGAGCAGCCCTGGCCACGCTCAACACCACCATGCAGCAACCGGTGGCCACCTACGTCGGGGGACTGCCGGGTGGGTGGAGCTCTGTGGCTTCCACTGCCTTTAATTCACTCACGTGCTGTGTGGGAATGACCAGACGTAGTTAACACCAACCACATCACCACACAGACAACACACACCACATCACCACACAGACACTGTACAGAGGTTATACGACCTGCTTACTCAGGCTAGTGCTTCAACAATATATCACTGTAAAATCAAACTAGTGTGGAATAGCATGTTGCAGTGTTAAAACACTTGAGTAGAATCACCTTATAGATGTACAGTAACTGTTGCCACACACCCGTTTACATTAGCCATCCTCTCATAGCTCAGCAGTCTGTAGCTTCTGACCACAGAGCGTCTGTGGGCTGAGTGGAGGCTTATGGTAACTGTACCTACTAACTGCATAGACAGCTAATACAGTGGCCACTGAGTGCAGGTGCAAGGTAGCGGTTTCTCCAAAGGCTAGTGTGGCATGCGATGCCTCTTGTTCGACTTTAAGCAGCTGCCTGCCAGGACCAGTGTGAAACCACCATTGTAGCGTGCGCGTGCTGCCCTTCCCCGGGACGACACCTGGTGTTATTAATCCTTCCGAAAGCCACTGCAAGAACGAACGTGAACGTGACATCTTTTTAAATATTTAAGGCGGGCCTGTTTACGGGAAGCGGTTACTAGCCCAGGCCGCGCAGCACAACCCCATGAGCTGTAGGAAAAGAGCTGTGTAGGTTGCCTTAAGATTTCCTCAGATCAGCACTTCCTGGAAACGGGAGACGAGCCTTTTCTCTCTGCAGATCTGCTATATATACGTACTGTATATAGCTTTCTGCCCAGCTCTGAGAGGTGATCACTTGAGCTAATCTCCCCCTCTCCACCCCTCCCCAGATATCCTTCTCTCCGCCACGCCTGTCTCGGCCTATTACCACGGCTGCATGGAGGTGCGCGTGAACCAGCGGCTGCTGGACTTTGACGAGGCCGTCAGCAAGCACAACAGCATCAAGTCTCACTCCTGCCCCCCCGTGCACCCCCCCGAGCCCCCCTCCAGCAGGCCTGACCGCGCACCTGCCTGGAAGTGACGTCCCTCTTGTACCCGTCCTTACTGCTGTCTGCTTAGCTCGGAGAGGAGGAGCTGTTGAAAGGGAGAGGGAGAAAAAGAACGAAAGAACCAGAAAGGTGGTTTCTTGAGCTTCCTGCTCTGTTCTTCTTTTTGTGGATTTCCTTACACCTAGCATGTTGAGAATACTGTGAACGTTAACAACTCACACTGTTATCCTGAAGCTGTCGAAGGACACCACCTTCTGTACGTTTCCTCTGTTTTATAGAAATAGCATGTCATGCAATACGGTGCCGAGCTCTGATTGGTTTGTGTGTGTTCTGATTGGGTGTAGAGAATTAGACCGACCCGGTTGAGGATTTTTTTAAATGGCATGATCCAGTTTCCCACTTTCAAATGAGTTGGATAGTCCTTCCTACACACATTCATCAGCGAGAACACAAAACTAACTTTGGTCGGCTGGAGGTGTTTACCATGTACTGTGTAAACAAATAAGTTCATGTTGTGTTTTGCAAGTTATAGTGGATTTAGGGGTAAAAATCTATTATGTATAGTAATAAAAGTAAACAAAATCCAACCGAGTTCATGTTTCCAGTGACATCAGTCTATTTGTTCTCATTTAATTGGACAATATGTGACGAGGAGACATCACTAGGGTAATCTGCACATTGGCATTGCTTGATTGCCTAATCTTACTGATAGCAGGTTTAAGACAGAGGAGGCCTCCCATTTTACCCTATACAGTTCTGCACTATGCCCTTGCATAACATACATGTGTTGCACCGATGGCTAAGTTGGTTGATGAAATTGACCAATAAGAAGGAAAGGAGATGAGTGGGGAAGGGAGGATTAAGCCATGTGGCATGTTGTCAAATGCAAGAAGGCAGAGCATGAGAAGGCAGGCTGACAGATAGAAGTTTGCTATCGTGGGTGTGTCAGACTGACCCGTGCCTTTGGAGATTCACGTGGCCTTCATTTGTCTCAAAGTCCATGCCAAGTCTTACCCAGGGGCGTATCGGCAGAGACGCACTAAAGGATAGGCCTTGGGTATTTGGGCCTGACACAAAATATTTAGTAGTAAGTATTAGACCTTTGTTGTAAGAACCTGCTTGTATCTTTCCCTGTCTCATCTCCAACCTTCTCCACACAATCACCTCTTGGGCCAGTCTTTAATTAAAACATTTTAAATCCTACCTCATTAGACATATATCACATTAAACATAACACCACATACGTATATAATGAAAAATGCTTGTACTGTGTTACATCTGAGCACCCCCTCCCCCCACTGAATTTCGTGACAGCCATCCTGTATAATGAATCTAAAGATAAAAGCATCATTAACACAGATACAGTGGTGGGTTCGGAAACTTCTGCGTCATTCTTAATAACTTGGGAGTCATTTACGTTGATCTTATTACGTACTGCAGTAACAACTAGACCGTGAGCTGGCGCTCTCTGCTTTGCAGAGGAAATTTCTGCATTGGGAACTCCCTGTGCGTACACACTGCAGAGTTAACTTTCCACCAATAATTCGTCGAATCTGCTGCTCGTGTATGGGGCGCAAGAGACGAGATGAGGGCAAACTAGAGAGAGAGAGAGAGAGGAGAGCAGAGGAGCTCTGGCTGTCCCGTAGAGTCGGTGGTGTTGAGTCGCTCTGGTATGTGGCTGGGCTTGAAAACCGCGGAGGTGAATGTAGCGGCGTAGACTCCTCCGCTGCGGAGTAAATGCTGTCGCTGCGCGGGTTGCTGGTCGGTCGCTACATCTGATACATAGTGGGGAACTTTGCCGAGCCTGACGCAGAACCAAACATGCAACTCACCTCGGGTTCACTGTTAATCCTTATGTACGTCGCCTGGTCCTCGGGGTGTAAGTAAACAAATACTAGACATTTTGAAATAGCGTAGTTATAATCAAGATGGGGACTTAAAAAAACAAATGGGAAGAACACCAGCTAACATTTAACAGCAAACTCTTCAGGACACTCGCCGACCAACCAGTACAAAGAGTGGACCTCAATAGTTGCTATTAACAGTTAGCTAGCTGGTGTGTACTTAGTTACTAGTGTTCATTAGCTGTGTGTTATTTACCTGTTCTTTACCTGGACAAACCGTGTTTCACAGTGTCCTTGTCGCCCGAGGAAGCTAACCAGTTTTTAAGAAGAAACAGAAGAGCGTACCAGGTTTTTGAGGAAACGAAACAAGGGCATTTGGAGAGAGAATGTGTTGAAGAGATATGCACCAAAGAGGAGGCAAGAGAAGTGTTTGAAAACGACCCCGAAACGGTAAACATCGGCATCTTTTTTAACGGTTTTTTGCGTAACTCCTGCTCGGTCGTCCTTCGCGATATTGACCTAGCAACTACACACATGCTGCACAGCTGTAGCGATACCACGGGGCAGTATTTCACACGGGGTAGTATCGCACACAGGGGTTTCACAGCTTGTTGGGGTTACAGTCGTCGACCTTAATCCCGAGCTGATGCTTGGAAGTTTTATTCTTGGTGCCTCGGTTTCGTGACTGTTTCATGAAAGTAATTGCAAAGGACGATTACCCCCCCTTATTTTCGCCTGGAACGTGCGTGTTTTGCAGCCGAGTGAATGACATAACTTCCCGAAAGTCTGGATGATTTATCGGTGCTGTGCTCCATGTTCGCACTCTTGGCCCTGGAGACATGTCATGTTGGCATTGCAGCCGCTCGGATGATTAGTGCAATTGCTCGGTGCGTGTTGAAATATTCAGGAGTAATATCTCTTTGAACAGTTTTGATCCTTTATACACTTAACCCCAGTATTTATGACCTGAAAATTGGCTGAATCTGAATTGCTGCTCCGTAAAGGTTTATAGTATATATCTTGCTTTCACTTCTGTAACGTAATTGCCTAGCACTGTAAGACTTTTTTAAAATGCTTTAGCCCGTGTGCACAAAACGTAAAAGCCCACGGTGATTAGAGCTATGACTGCATTTTCATGTCTGCTGTCTTGCTAGCAATGGAGACAGGTTTATTGCAATTACCTTTAATAGCTCATTGTTGTAGATTAAGGTAGCCCCTCCCCAAAAAAGAGCAAGGAAGCAAAAAGGTGATTATGCAAATGAAGCAAGTATACAACACTGATGATTGGCCTGATAAGGACTCATGGTGAAGCAGTGGTGACTGCAGGGGACTGGAATGTGTTTTTAATCAGAATTAAATGTCTGACTGAAGGATGTGGGTTCTTATATATGACGTTTCATTTGGCCCACACGTGAGCAGTATTGGGCCCAACACATAGATTAGGTATCCTGAGTGGACTGTTTAAGTAGTTCAGTTGTTCGGTTGTACTGTGATTAAAAGAAAACCCTTGTATTTTTGGAGCAAAGCTAGAGCCCTTTTGATCCAGTGAGACGTTAGTGCTATTATTAGAATGCTTATAATTACTCACCTGATCTTAAATCTTCGTGGGTTTTGCGTCAGTGGTCCCACCTGAGATCTAAATGAGAACATTAGAGGGGCACAAGCAGGAAGAGAAACCATGACCAGGCGGGTTAGAGTGTTTCACCCCCCTGGAGAGGAGAAGAGGAAGATAAAGGGTGCAGTGCAGCATGAAGATAAAAGTGGGCTCTCACTGTGTGTGTGTGTGTGTGTTCACGTGTGAGGAGGGGGTAGTGTCAACCCCTCGTGTGCATTATTCACCGTGCACCCGTGCAGTCCACGCCTGACATTGACGGTGCTCTGACTGTGCATTTCTTGGGGAATGCAGCAAGCGCCCCAGCCGGCCGTTCCCGGGGCAACCAGGCGGTCGCCGCGTGGACGGGGTGCGTGGCGGGGTGGGGGGACGTGCCCTTGGCGGCGTGCCATCTCCCTGGACTCGCGCCCGACGCCGTTGGAAGAAGCAGCTCTGTGGTTGTGGGGCTGTCCCCCTCGCGGCAAGAACTCCCTTGATTCAGCCGCTTCAGGACTGCAGCTCTCGCGGCGAGACACAGGTGCCGTCGCGCTCGCGCAATCGGGAGAAGAGTCTGCAGCAACTTAGTGACTCATGATGACAAAAGCTGACTTGGAAATTCACAGAAAGAGCCCCATGCAAAAATCAGGTCAACTGTGCAGCAGGCCACGCCCCACAGGCCTACAGAAGTGTGTGTGTGCGTGCGTGTGCGCGTGTGCAAGTTGGGCGGAATGATGAGACTGTCAGAGGCATTTTACACACTGTGACTGGCTTCTTTCCTAAAGCTACACCGTTGAAAAGAGGCCCGACGTGTCGGAACAGGAGGAGAGTGAGATTAAACTCAGGCATCCCAAAACTAACACATCATCTGGGCTCTGATCACAAGCTAATGTTAGAAGTGTGTGTATTGGGGTAGAATTATATATATCCACATGGGTTAACTGGGAAATATTACTGTACTGCATAACAAAATCCAAGTGTCATAGTGTTTGCTAACTATCTCTCTTGCTACCTTTCCAGGATTACTTCTACCCTAAGTATTTGGGTAAGTCATAAAATACTGGCCATAATCTCTTCACAATTCCCAGTGCAATGGGAACGTGATGTGTACTTCCTTCTTTCGATAGAGGATGCCACTTAAGAGCATTTCTTTCGTCTCTTTAGCATGTGTGGAGAAGTTTGGAAACGCAAACAAGAAGAAGGAAGACCTGGTCACCTGTGTCCACAGTGAGTGGACCTTGTAGGACACTCTAGTGTCCACCCTCTGTCTGTCCATCTCATTCTCTGCTCCATTCTCCTCCTCTGTCTCTCTGGTTTATAAATAGCTATATCGGAGTGCAGGATTCTGCAGCTGCAGTGCAGTGGCAGTGTGTATAGAGTGAACGAGGCTTGAGGAGGGAGAGGAGGAGGAGAAGGAGGAAGGGTGGGGGGCGGGATTGGGAACACATGCAGAGGCCTTTGCCGGTTCCGCTATCGTTGACGTTCGGCGAACGGCTCGGCCTATCGGCTTGCGAGTCGAGTGCCGGCTTTTGCGTGTGTCAGCGGCACTCTGAATGAACGCAGTCACGCGTGCTCAGCGTGTGACGCAAGCTCGCAGTGCCAGCGTGTGCTGGAGGCTCGTCCACCCCCCCAACCTGCGCGTTTCTGCTGAATCAGAGGCAGCATCGTGCTGGCTCAGAAGCATGAGCTCTGATTGGTCGGTTTTGGCCCAGCCAAGAATCCAGAGTCAGAACAGAGGATGCTGTGGGTTTGTAGTATGCTTTCTCCTCCCCCCTCTCTCCCATCTCTCTCTCTCTCTCTCTGAGCCTCCCCCTTCTCTCTCTCCCTCTCAGCCCCCCCCTCTCTCTCTCTCTCTCTCTCTCCCCTCCCTCCCTCTGTCCCCACGTCGCCCCTGCTCAGGCATGCCCAGGCTTGTCTTTAAGCAGTGAAGTTGATGCGATGTCAGCAGTACACCAGAGGCACTACAGATATATATGTGAATGGAGTGTTGAAACAGAGTCCTTTAAGCACCTCACGAGCCCCCGAGAGCCAACGGCAGCAGGAAGCAGAGCTCCAGATCCGCTCTTGTTGTTTTAACCCTGAACGTCGGAGCCTCGGCTGGACGGTGTTGCCCTCAGCTCTGGCCTCTCCGTCTCTCCCTCCTTCTCCCTCCGCGTCTGTCCTTCCCAGACATTCCAGACCAGTGTTCTCCCAATCCGTGCCATCACCTGGGGACGGTGCGCTGCGAGGACAAAAAGGGCGAATTCCACTGCCACTGTTTTGTGGGCTTCGCTGGCAACACGTGCGAGAAAGGTGAGAGTCACGAGTCCTCACTCTGAAAGGACCTCAGAAACATGATACAGTCAGATACAAATACACACAGAGATGGGAAAATGGCCATGTGGCGCAGAACCTGCCGGCAGGCGTTTCATGGTAAGACATGAGTAATTGAAGCTCGCTAACGTGAGCATAAGAGAAGGAGAGATGTAGTTATGGTGTTTTGACTGTGACGCGGCGCTGGTGCGGGGTGTCCTCGGTTGTCCTCTGACTCGCAGGACCGCACGTTTCCGTTGTCCTTGTGAAGGTGTCACCTCTCTCCCTCCCGCGCTGCGAGCTGAAAGAGCTAAGCCGGTGATTAACCGTGCTCGTGGTATTTGTAGTCCAGGCTGTAGTCCACCGCTGGTCGAGCAGCTATGACGGGGCCGGCATGCTCGCCGTGGTCACACCTAGCGGCTCTGCTGCAGCCTTGAGTCAGCTGAGGGTGAAGGAATTCAGCAGGATGACTTTCTCAGAGAGAGAGAGAGAGAGAGAGAAAGATGACTGTTCCACTGCAGTACTTCTGCACACACACTGTGACTCATGCCTTCACCTACAAGCATGGAATGACAAGCAGATGAAAGCAGCACAAAGTACATGTTCAACAGCTGAGCATCACGTCACTTTGCACCTACTCATGTCTCATTGATATCACTGTAGGAGATTTTTTTCCCCTTATACAGGTCAGATGGGGAGGAAAAGCTGAGGCAGTCTCAGGCCTCCCTAACGCTTAAACGTGATTGGCTCAGATAGGCCCTGTCCCTTTTTTGTGATTGGTCAACTCTGGTTAATGTTCTTCTCTTATTTGCAGACGTAAACGAGTGCATTGATGAAAATGGAGGGTGCGATCATGAGTGCAGGAACACGATGGGAAGTTATCACTGCTCCTGCCACGATGGCTTTACACTGTCCGGTCACCACAGGTGCCTCGGTACGTCACAGCCGGTGTGGTCGGCCATGGTGCCGGCCCTTTTGTCCGTGGTCTGTAATGATTATATGCACATATGCTAGTCAACGCAGCAGAGAGCAAACTAAACCCTCAGGTTTCAGTCTAACATACTCTGCAAATGAAAACTTGCAGTTAAGCTTCTCCAAGTTTGTATTTCCACCACTGCTCGGGTAACATTTGCAGCATTTAGCTGATGCTTTTATCTAAGGTGACTTACGATTCAGTTCAGTGCAAGCAACTGAAGGTTAAGGGTCTTTTTCAGGGGCTCGAACTGGCCATTACTGCAAGGGCCTTGACCACTGAGCTACCACTGTGTTTTTTACAGACCTACTTACCTTTGGTGTTCTAACCCTGAACACGTCATACAGTAAACATGTATGTTCAGATTTATTACATGTGAAAGGTAATTTAAATGGTTTATGAATGCATCATAAATGAGTCACATAAAAATCTTGATTATGACCTTATCTGAATTATGGGATGTTCATGTAAATAGCTATAAAACTGCCAGGCGTGGCACCATGACGCCACTGTGTATTCCTGCCTCTGTTCCAGATGTTGATGAATGCACAGACGTTCCTGGTATATGTGGCACGGCACAGTGCAGGAACACTATAGGGAGCTATGAGTGCCTTTGTGACTCAGGCTACATCTACGACAACGAGACCAAAACCTGTAAAGGTAAGACGCTCTTGGGCGTAATCACCGGATGCTGCTGAGGTCAAATGTCGTGAGAACTGTGCCTGCGTGCCTGCTGACACCAGCACACGGAAGCTATGGATTCTCTCCAGGGTGTATTGGTTTTCTCATCGTCAAAACGGTTCGTTTCCCTTTTTGGAAAGGTGGAACATCCAGATTACAGGAAAACCACAGCCTGGGTCGTGTCTCGACAGGCTCCTGGCCGTGCACACACCACGCAGGGTGGCAGAAATACACAGAACGCTTGGACCAGCTTTCAGGGAACACAGTGGGTCAGGGGTTGGTTATCCGTCCTCCATCGGGACACGTGGAAGGAGCAGGACGTGTTTTGCAGGTGTAAGAGACCCATGTCCTGCTGGCACAGGTCTAATAGTGCACGTTATGCCCTCTCATCACTCTCCTGTTTCGCACAATGTGGTTTTGCAGAGAAGCGCAAGGCTGGCGTGGCTCAGCATTCCCCAGCTGTGAACACTCGCGTCTCGGGCAGCGCGAGCGCGCGAGGTGACGCTGGTGTCCTTCCCGTCACTTTCAGCGCTTTTCGCTTTGATCCTGCTCCCCTTCCCACGGCCTCGTCAAACCTCGTCAAATCTTAATAACTGTAGAACATGCAGAACCATCTAAGTAAATACAACTTAATGCTGAAGTGTTGAAGGTAAACCTTTTTTTTTTTACCTTCCATTTTCGGTTCTCGACATTCCCATGTACTGAAATTTTCTTCTTTTTTTCATGCTAAACACGTGCGGTACCAGCTGACTAATGAAATACCAAGATCGCTATCTACCAGTTTTTTTGGAGGCAGATAACGTGCATGAGCACTAGAACCCGAGCTGCTGTTTCGCAACCAAGAACAAGATTTTAATGTCCCGTCCTCCACTTGCAGATCAACCATGCGCTTCTAGCCGTGGAATTCACCTTTCCACAACACCGACAGGCCAGTTTGTTGTAGTTTTGAAGGAATAATGTTGTGGACACTGGGTCCTGTGTAGCACATGTACATCTAAGTCTTGAAAGATTACTGTTCTCTTCACTTTAAAGGCTGACAAGGTCAGATTTTAACCCCTGTTTGCACACATGGAGCAAAGAGGCAAAGGTGTGTGTGTGTGTGTGTTAAACAGTTTTAACCTTAATGTTTTTTGTAATGTTCAATGTAAACAATGAGCTATAACCTGGAGACATTGGTTTGGTGGAAATGTAGGACATCACAGTTTTGAATGATTTAAGAACCCGTGTCTTTGGTTTGTCTACACACATCTGTTGCTGTCTGGGTAAAGGGACTGATTCCATCATTATTCTGCTCCTCTGACAGACGTGGATGAGTGCGAGTCAGGTGTGTGTATGGAGGAGTGTGTTAACACACCGGGGAGTTTCCGCTGCTTCTGCGACGGCCGGCAGGGCAAGAAACTCGGGCAAAACCTGAGCAGCTGTGAGGTAATGTTCACATCTCGTACGACGAACCTCCTTTACCATTGTTCACGTTTACGTATACTCCTAATAGCTGCGGACTACTGACCACAGCGAGAAAAGTGGTGCCGTGACCCGGCGCGGAAACTGCGGTGTGGCGATCCTTGAAATCCTGGTGCATAACTGTTCTATCCCCTTAATGTTTTTGTATTACTAGGAACTGAGTGCGTCTGATCTTGTCCACACATCCTTTCTAGCCCATAGAGACTTGTTTGCCGCTGGACATGAGGAGGAACCCACGTTCTCTGTACCTGGGCCGCATGTTCAGCGGGATTCCCGTGGTCAAGCTGCGTTTCCGCCGGCGGGTTCACACCGGGTCAGCATCGCCGTGCCGACACCGCTCGCTCCTGGACTCACTGCGCATGGCTTTAACCACTTCATGCAGACACAGAGGCACATGGCTACTGTTTATACTTTTAAGATGTTCTGCGACGCGTAGAACAAGGGCAGGAACTGTCCCGTCTCTCCATTACTACTGCCTCTTGATTACTACTGACCCCACCCCTCCCACCCCCACCCACAGCTTCTCGGCTGAGTTCGATCTGAGGACGTATGACTCTGAAGGAGTCGTTTTCTTCGCCGGCGGTCATTTAAACAGCTCCTGGATCGTGCTGGCCATCCGCCAAGGGAGGCTGGAGCTACAGCTGAAATATGGGGCCGTGAGCCGCGTCACCAGCAGCGGTCCGCTGGTTAGTGACGGACAGTGGCACAAGGTAACTGCACCCTGAGCAGCTGGAGAAACCCAAATGGTGTACATCATGTATTGTACCTACAGGTTTGGAATGTAAATAGTTTAGTGGTAGTATTGTTATTACAACATGGCACACGATATGCTACGACGCAGTGAAGTTTTAAGTAGTGAAGTTCACGCTTAAAATTCTACAACCGGCTTTCAGATCTCGGTGGAGGAGCAGGTGCGGAGCTTGGTGATAAAGGTGGACCGGGAGGCGGTGATGAAGATCGCAGTGAACGGAGATCTGTTTACTCTGAAGAAAGGCATGCACGAGCTCAACCTCACCGTGGGCGGAGTCCCCTTCAGAGAGGACGGACTGGTTCATAAGGTGAGTGTCTAGCGGTGAAGTCATCTAAATCCTTCGTCTTATCATCATCATCATCATCGTTTTCCATCTCGCAGGTTACAGATGCGTCCTGTCTTGTTTCAGCTGCGATTGCAGGGTCTGGCTTTCAAGAATGCCAGAGAACAGGCTAGCAAAACTCCCTTCCAGAGTAAACCACGCTGTTCCTGACTGCTATCTTGAGCAGTTTTCCGCAGGGCCTGGAGTAGAGTTCACGCACGCACAGGCCAGAGGAAAACGGCGGGGTTGCCAGCTGTCATCTGTCATTTCCGCGGCCGCACGAGGCCAAGTCCACACAGCCGCCCTGCAGCTCTTCAGCTCCCAGCCTCCCCCTCGAGGCGGGCAGCCGTCCCCCGGCCAACCGCCCCGTGTAACCCTGAGCGCGCTCGTGGCAGAGCTCCTGGTGTTTGCTTTCCACAAGGCTGCCTCTGGTGGGCTGGACTCTGCCAGTAAGTCTGTGGTGTCCCCGCCCAGCAGAGCCAGTGGTCAGGATCTGCTCATGGTCACCTCATATCGGACGGGGAGGGGAAAAAAATCGATCAGTCAGACGTGAGCACGGCCAGCGGCAGGTGTGTGGATCAGGACTTTGGGTCCCCACACATGTTTTTCATTTATACGGACACAAACGGGGACACAGCTGTGTGTGAACAGTTGTCCGCCGGCTTTGCCAACTCTTTTTGTGCGCGCGTCTTTCCATTTGTTTTTAGTCAAACGAGTGAGACTCTGACTCATGGATGTCCTTTAATGTGCCTTTTGAAACAAAAGCTGTTTTGTTGGGGTAAAATAAACTGCCCATTCCAGTGGAAATGGAGATTTAACATTTATTTTCCACCCCCAAGAGGGCACAGTGGCACACGTGACCTTGCACCTCACGCTGCTCTGGACGTTTTTGGGCGGATTGCTCAGACGTTGACCCCCCGTCTGACCGGTGCTCCTTTTTGCGTGTCGTCCTGTTCTGGACTCCAGGTGAACCCACGTCTAGACGGCTGCATGCGTGAGTGGCAGTGGCTGAGCGGCGAGGACACGTCCATCCAAGAGACCATCCGCTCCAACGAACGCATGCAGTGCTACTCCAGAGAGGCGCGGGGCTCCTTCTACCCGGGTCAAGGGTTCGCCTACTTCAACCACAGCCACACAGCAGGTGCGCAGGTGCCACGCTTACCGACGTACATTCAGGCTCGACAAATACCTCCCGGACACGTCCGTCCGCGACCCGCACACGGTCCGTCGTTGCTCCGTGCGTGCGCCGTAAACGTGTGCTTTAGAATTAATGCTCCCCCCTCCTCCTCCCCCACAGACCACACACAGGCGCTCAGCGTCCGGCTGGTTCTGCGGGCCGCCTCCAGCACCGGGGTTCTGTTTGCGCTCGTCCGCCAGGACGCCGTGCCCTTCTCCATCGCCCTGTCCGAATATCACCCCGGCAGGAACGACTCGGCGGAGGTCAGTGTGTTTTTGTGTCACTAGCGTTTAATATTATCCAGGAGTGCTGGAAGCACTACAAGTGCGCCTGTTCTTGCTGACAGATTATAAAGGGATCTCATCACCCCTCGCAATCAAAATCCGAGTCCGTTCCGTTCTGTTCCGAGTCCGTTTGAGATCTGCGGTCTTGGGGCCCCAGACCACATGGACTGGGCGTAATATAAGAGGCGCCATGGTTTATGAGCCCACAGTGTCCTGAGTGTCCTGATCTGACGTCGTCTCCCTCACGGCAGTACGTGCTGGTGTCTTTGGGCGACGTGATCGTGGCCAGCGCCGACGTGGGTCTGTGCGACGGGGAGGCGCACGAGCTGAGCGTGAGCGTGTCCGGCCGCAGCGCCGTGCTGGAGGTGGACGGGCGGCGAGCTCTCTCCCACGCCCTGGCTGACCTGGAGCCTCTGGACCTCTCGTCCTCATACAGCACCTTCATCGGGGGCATACCGGGTGAGGCTGACCTCAGATCAGTCCTGTGTGGTTTTTTTTTTTTTTTCTTTCCCTTTACAGAGTGAAGAATAGCATTTCACCTCGACGATGAAACCGTCATCCTAGTGTTGTCGTTTTTGTTCACGTGGCGGGTCGTGTGTAATCTAGACTGAGGATAACCCGGGGCTCTTTTTGCGCAGATGTTTCTCTGGCGTCCACTCCGGTCTCCGCCTTCTTCACGGGCTGCATGGACGTCACGGTTAACGGGCGCCTGCTAGACCTGGACGAGGCCCAGCACAAGCACAACGACGTCCGCTCTCACGCCTGCCCCCTAGTGGAGCCCGCTGTGTGAAGAGGACTGGGAGCACTGGAAGGCCAGGGCAGATCCAAGGCCTAGTTTCGTGGACCTAGCTTAAGCCTAACCCCTGGAACCAAAATGCCTTTAATACAAGACCTCTGGGTCGGAGTGAATTTTAGTTCAAGATTAAGCTTAATCTGGGTCTTAATCTGTGTCACGCAATAGCCTTACACAGCCCCCGTCCTCCCGATTACAACGACGTCCCAGTTACAGTGACCCTTACCTTCCCACATATGAGTTCTGTTCTGTCAAATCGCCTCTGGTACTCTGCACAGCCACAAGCATCTCACTCTGCGGCGCTGACCCGTGTACACACAATCACAAACACCGCAACTGGTATATTTATATTATACTCACTGAGACACAGGAAATGTATACTTACAATAAAGATCCAAAAAAAGCACTGCGCCACACACACACACACGAGCTACTGAGAAAAGAGAGTGCGCTGTAACATATTGTATATGTAAATATGACTGTACAATGCTTTTTTAGACAAAAGCAAACGATCAAGACATCCAACTACCTTAACTACTAGGATCAAACAGCCTTTAGTCATCAAAGGCGCGGTAGGTGCTCAAAGTCAGTGTCGGTCATTTCAGGATTTTGAGTTCTGTCCATTCGTTTAATGTTTTGTTCATTTGTTGTTTTTAATCTTCTGTATTATATATGAACTCTTTTGTTTTGTTATCTCTCCTGTGGGCCCTGGGAGAGACTTTTAGTCTTCGGTGCCTAACTGGAGACTAAGTGCTATTTGGGGAAAAAAAATCAAAATAAAGGAGGTTGTAATAATACTTTCTGAGCTGTGTGTAAATATTTTCTGAGCTTTCTGGGCTCCAGTGAAGATGATCTGTTCACTTCCAGTTTCTGTTCTGGAAAAACGTTGAAGGAGGAGGAAGAGAATTCTTGAGTGGGATAATTCTATATTTTGACATGGTAATATTAGATAGAAGTCCCCCCCCCCCCCCCCCGCAAACTCATGTTAATGCTCCAGACAGGACGTTACGTGGGGAGATGCAGCTACAGAAGGAGCTGGTGGTCTTGGTGTTTTTATGTTTGACATGAAACAACATCCCGTACGTATGTAAAATGGAGACGGTGTTTTGAATGACTGCTTGTTCAGACCAACAATAAAATGAGTGCTGGTAATCGTTTCAGATCAGTCTCTGAAATCAGATAAGAAAGGACCGATGTGCAAGAGTTTTGATACACCTGCTTGTATTACTACACTCGTCAGAGTTCTGATATATCCGTTCATACACTCAGAAAACTACTCTAGCCTAGACCCTACTATGAACTACGGATCCGCTGACTAGGAACTACAGATCCCTTTCTAACATGGCAGGATGCCGGAAGGGGAAGATTTAGATTCCTCGAGTATGAAGTGGAAGGCGGTCAGCAAGCGTAGGGCGGCGGCTTCTCGAAGGGCCCCAAGGCCTGGCCGTAGAGGGACGGGGCGTTGGGGGTGAGCATGTAGCCGGCCGGCTCCTGGCCCGCGGGCTGGGGTGGGAGGGGGGTTGGCGGGGTGCTGGGCGGGCAGGTGTCCCTCCTCCGGCAGCAGCTGCAGCACCGATGAACCAGCTGCCTCGGCGCCGGGCTGAGGGGGGGTGGGGCCTGCGTAGTTGCTGAGATGCTGGAGGCGGGGAGAGAAAAACACGGTCAGAAGTGGCGGTCCTGATCGCAGCAGGCGGGGGAGGCGGGAATTTTGGGGGGTGTCTTTCGAGGGGCGCACTATGGCCGTCTTTACCTGCATGGGCATGGGGAAGTTGGGGTAGGCAGGTAGGGCTTGGCCCGGGGCAGAAGGGCAGAAGCCCGCATAGGTGATCATGTGCTGGGTGGGGTTGTAGAGGATGTGTGGAGGAGGGGCCGGACTGGGAGCCATCTGTCTCTGATTGGCTGGAGTCTGCTGTGGGTGAAGAGATGGCAAGGAGGTCAGCAGTGAGTATGCTGAAACCCTGAATATAAAGATGTGATATCTGTAGTGAGGTAGTGATATCAGTAGTGAGGTAGTGATATCTGCAGTGAGGTAGTGATATTAGTAGTGAGGTAGTGATATCTGTAGTGAGGTAGTGATATTAGTAGTGAGGTAGTGATATCTGTAGTGAGGTATTGATATCAGTAGTGAGGTAAAGTCTCACTAGGTCTTTGAACGCCCCGAGGATGGCAGTGGTGACTATGCCCAAGAAGAGTCCCAGCACGTTGAGCACCACGTTGGACCACAGCAGCCGGTACAGGTGCACCACGTCCCAGCAGCTGCTCACGCCCGTGAACTCATAGAAGTGGGGGCGGGGCTCTGAGCTGAACACACACCCACACCCGTCGCACTGTTTAACATTTTGACGCCCTGTGTTGACTTGACAGAGCGCAGTAAAGCCATTACTAGCGCGAGAGCCATTATTTGCGTAGGGGTTGGAGGAGAGGGAGCTCACCTCGTGCAAGTGTACAAATCGCAGCAGTAGCAGGTGTTGCTCCTCACCTTGAGCTTGCAGTCTTGGTTAAAGGACAGACACGCAACCTGGAGGAATGGCACCCAAGGGCCAGGGAGACAGACGGGTGATGAGATTATACATAACTTAACAATGGCATCTTTTCACCAGCAGAGGGCACTCTAAACCAAGTGCTCGACAACAGCTGCAACGTCCACTGGTACACATATCAACCCCAAAGCATCTGATTCCAATAAGAACTCAATGCTCTTGATATTGTGTGCAATCAGTGAAGCTGGCAAGGCTGGTAGAGCCCGTGTCCCGTTACAGACGGCGTTTCTCAGTACAGTCACCAACACGTGTTGTGTTGCTGGTTCAGCTGGGATCTGGGCTGAACAATTGCATTAGAGTGCATGATGTATTGTGAGGGGGGATACGTACCTCGGTGTAGTAGTTGTCATAAACATATCCTGTGCCACTGACGTAGTACTCACACCTGCCCTCCATTATCGGCCTCCGGTCCTGCAGAGGGAGGCAGAGAGCAGTGGGGTTTAGCACAGCGGCTACAGAAGAACAACTCAACAACACAGAGCTGCATCCTTTCCATTGCCTGCGATTAAACGTTTAATGGGCTTTTTGAAATATGGACCGCCTAGTGGCAAAGTGCAAAGCAAGCGGTGTGCAGTCCAGCATGTGCTGAATACGAGGCAAACACAGGAGGAACGAAGCCTGAGTTTATTGTATGTTTGTGTATATGTGTGCATGTAAAATATTTATAGCAGGTGCGCACGCACACACACGTTCACACAGGCTTAACAACAGTTTATTGCATTTATTGCTCTGACAGCTTAAGCTTCTATGTCTTCATCTGGGGGAGAAATTCTGCTCAGGACCCAGTGCTGCAGATATTACTTCCCTCATAGTGGATATGATGTCATTCAATCTACTCTGATCCAAATAAAAACTGAAAATAGCCATTATTCATGCCAGGACTACCACTGTAAACCCATTTTATTGATGTGTATAAATCCAGTCAAACAGAAATGAAAGAAGAAATACAAGTGGCTGATAAAACCTGCTGCCTAACATTAAGAGACCTCAAGCTCGAGGTATAATAGTTCTGCCCTGATCTCAGACACCAAATTCAGAATAACAGGTGCCCTGGTTTAGGGCATGACACAGCAGGTAGAAAGGCTGAGATTACACGGCGTTTTAGACTAAAACTAGTGTTAGACTAAACCAGTTTCAGCACTGAACA
Source organism: Brachyhypopomus occidentalis (assembly GCA_020368025.1). NCBI lineage: Eukaryota > Metazoa > Chordata > Actinopteri > Gymnotiformes > Hypopomidae > Brachyhypopomus > Brachyhypopomus occidentalis. The sequence goes on along the minus strand of JAGXOD010000247.1, from coordinate 6,523,196 downwards.
TCCAAAGAAAAAATAACTATGTGCAGTTTCTCCAAGACATGCTTTATCCAAGACTGAGAAACACTTTAAGGACACATATTTCTCACAAAGATCATTGGTGTGTGGATTCCACTGATGGAAAGCTATACCGACACCGCCATCCATCTCTGGCCATGGCTGTCCGCTGCTGTCAGCACTGGTTTTAATGGGTCATAGGAGGATTCTGAGATAAAAGTGCGTGAACGACGGCTTACAGCTCTGAACGACCAAATGGAGGGAAACTGGCATTAGCCGGTGAGGTCATCACCATCACTCCCTCGGTGTGACGCTGTAAAACCCAAACGGTCTCAAGCTCCTGGTGTAAAAGTGTAGTGAATTAAGGGATGAAGTCCAGAGGCTCTTCTGACCACATACTGGGGGATTGCAGCGCAGCCATGTGGTGGTCTTGGACATACAGATCAGGAGACCAGTTTTGTAGCTTTTATAGCATTCATACATTTCATATAGTGCAAATAAACTCTATGTAAGCATACTAAATGGATAGAACAGAGCTCATAAAGGGGAATCTCAGCTCAAAGTTTTAGTCCAGGCCTTTAGAGAGGGTTTATGTACTGGTTTCACTTTTTACTCTACACACAACCAGACGCGACGGCGCTCAGATTTAAATGTATCCGCAAAGTCCGGCACCAAAGTGGCCCATCAGCACCGCGGTGACACAGGGAGTAGAGTGTTTGTGTGTATGAGAGAAGAGAGAGTGGAAAAACTGTCTGTGTGTGTGTGTGTGTGTGTGTGTGTGTAAGCAGGAAATTCCACCGTGCTACTCACAATGTACTCAGCAGCAATGATGGCGTCCACGATGGCGCACAAGAAACACGCGATTACTCCCAGGCTGATGAAGATGATGGAGGCTACCAGCTGAAAGACAACGTGAGAATGAGGAAGATGTACAAGGAGAGCAGAACACCAGGTCTGGTCTGGCCCGTCAATATAAAAGTCCAGCTAATTGTAATTATGCAAAGGACAAGATGTCAAATTTGTGCCAGATCAGGAGACATTCATACATGGCCCTGCGAGTGAGCATCATGAAAGGAAGCGCAGAAAGCTCACAGGTCATCAGATAGCTAAGCAGCTGTGCTCATTTCTTATGGCCAGACTCTAGAAAATCACAATGGTGCTGGTGATTATATGAGCTTTACTGCATCGCTATACACCAAAGATTATAAACAGCGCTCAATTAAAACACCAGTTGCTGCCCAGATGTTCACTTATGCAAGACATTATCTCAGTCCGTCCTGTCAAGACCTGCACTCTTACCTAATACAAGCTATTATGCCTCATAACAACTCCCTTATATCTTACCTAATACAAACTATTATATCTCGTAACATCTCTTTTACCTCTTACCTAATACAAAGCTGCTATGCTTCGTAGCAACTCGCTTATCTCTTACCTAATGTAAGTTATTATGCCTCGTAACAAGTTTCTCATAGTTCTATCGTAACACGCTGGGTCACGGGTTTAGTCAGTGCCCTTCCCCAGTCCCTCTATTTTGCTGGGTGATAACTAGAATGTCTGGATGTGCACCCAAGTAATAAAGTAAATGTACAACCTTTCGAAAAGCACGCCTGCCAACCCAGGGCTTTATGGGTAATTTACTGTTCTGTAGTCCAAAGGCAGCCTGAAGGTCAGCACTCCCGCCAGGAAAGGGCAGTCTCATTCCCCCCCGCGCGCGTCTTGCCGGTTCTGCTCCCAGTGCCCAGGCTGTGCACGTGCGCCTCTCCAATCACCACGGTTAACGTGCACACTCCGCCGCTCATTCAAACACTCCCTCGCGCAGTCCCAGGGTCCGTTCAGCCAAGAGACACACAACCATCCCGGAAAATGTGCCAAACGTCCAATCGGACAGAACGTCTCCGCTTATCATAAATTCCACCGCTCCCAAAATACTCTGGCCGTTTCGGGAATTTTTAATCAAGGGTGGTTTGCCGCGCGAGATCGTTAGCGGACGACGGGCAGCCACGCGGTAAGTGCCACTCATCTGGAGTGCCAAATTAAAGACATTACGCACATGCGAGGAGACATCGGCGGAGCTAAAGGCCCAGATGTGGCCACTCTGTGCTCCTGGGCCATCTGGTGACCTACCTCAGAGACGTGCACTGTAATGGCGCCATGAAACTGCGAACCGATTATTCCATCATACACTGTGTGTGTATTATATATATATATAGATATAGACAGACAGATAAATAGACAGACAGAGAGACAGACATAGACAGATGGACATATAGCACAGACTGAATGAAGTGGGGGGGCTAATTTCTAAATCTCAGCTTCATCTATGAAACCTGTGTATTTCCATTTCCTGTGATCAAGCACTAGAACATGTCTTTATTAGTGTTTATTACACTTGGGTGGACAACAGTGCCACAGTGCAGATCTTCAGTTTCCCTCCACAGAACCGTTGGCTGTATATTTTCTGTGTGACGGATCACTCCCAAGACAGGGTAGTTTGGGTAACAAACTAGGCCCCCTAACAGTTAAGCATATCATTAAACCCTAATAATATCGCAGGTGATAAAAAAAACTCTCATAGTGCTTTAACCTGCTTCTCACGGACCTGATGGTTTTTCTGTCCACATCTCTTTAATCGCTTCAGCGGAAAAGTAATTTAACGTCTGAATTACTTTAATACACGTCTTACGTGGCCATTAAATGCGGCAACCAAAGCAAGCGTGTTTGGACTGATTCATTGGCCTGACTGGGTGTGTGCAATATCCACTGATGAGATCCACTGCCGAGATAAACTGAAGTGTCCAGCTGAAAAACAAACTGTGTTGAAGACTATTCCCTGTGTCCTGAGGAGCAGCCCAGTCTGGGATTGAGATTATCTATCGCCAAAGTAAACCTGCAGGACGTCGCTATCACTCAAACAGAGGCGCGGATGCCAGCGGACGCCATCTCAAGCGTCGTGTTGGCAGCCGGACCCAGGACCCTCTCGTCTGACCACTGCAGACCATAATGAGCCTAGCTGAAGCCCACGGGGGGGGCTGCGTGTCTGGGGACAGCCACGTTAATGGACAGATTTCCGTGGGGGCTGTTTTGGCCTGTGCCTGGTGGAGCGTTAGCACCCCCCCCCCCCCCAAAATGGCAGCGTTAACGCACTCTATCTAACACCCAGCAGCTGTGCCATAAAAAAAAAGCCCACCTATTCGCCCAGCCAATCGGAGCACTCCGTCCTATCTGCGGACCCTAGAGTGGGATGTACAGTAAGAGGGAGGAAACGTTGCATAACCGTGTCCAGCAGTTCAAGGGCAAATGGAAGAGTGGTCAAGTGATCGATGATCAAGATGGTGGTAAGCACCAGTGAGACCTGACGGCAAGGGAGGAGACTTAGGATGCCTAAGGAGGGTGCTCCTCGGCCACGGAGTGACCAAGGGGACAGGGACGTGCTGGCATAAAATACAGCAGAGGACACACAAAAGAAAGCAGCGCTTATGGGGATTGATGCCTACACAGATACAAGGTCAGAGTGCACCTGGAGTCCACCGTGACAGTAGCAGCAGACACTAGCTGAGTCCCAGTCTGTCCACATGTAAACCATATAACCGTTACCCAATGTTAGATATTGTGGCGTGTGTGAAGAACTTTTAAAGAACACTGGTAAAAGACATTTAGATCATTTTTAGCATCAACAGAGGTAGATCAAAAGAAGACAAATGGGCCCATTGAAGCAATGGAGTTTCACGTGGTATTTTCTGCACTAAAATGGTCTGAAAGGTGTACACGTTTTTAAAAAAACTGGCCGCATTCGTGTTGCACAGATGTTCGCATGTAAGGAGGACGATGTTCTACAGTAGTTTGTAATACATAACAAATCCCACTCCATTGAAATAAAAGCATTCATGACTGTTTTACCATTCACCATAACCAGATGTACTCATCCTGAATCCTCTCAGCCTTACACACCAATGGGCTCTTCTTTCACCTGCAGCCACCTCTCCCCAGGAGTCGGAGGGCGTTAGTATCAACTTCCTGTATTTAACGGTTCACTTCCTCCCGCGCAGAGGCTTCACGGGTCTCGGGTCTCTGGCTTCACTAACGTCCATCACACGTCACATGACACTGGTCACCAGGCAGCGGTTTAATAGCGGTGGCTGCATGTTAATATGCGAGTGCGACTGCTGCGATGACAGCCTGACTGCGCTCGCGTGTGGCGCACGTTTGCGTAAGGGACTGCACGCGGGGGACGTGAGGTCACATAAGAGCGTAAACAGAGCGGACAGTATCTGGTCACGTGAGAATGTTCTTGGGCGGCCGTGGGGGTTGAGTTACGAACGCTGCACCTGTGTGGCTGTGCGTGTGCACGGTGCATGGGTCGGCACCCCGTCATTAAATTTTAAAGGGTGCTCTGGGCTCAGAGCCGATGAGGTGGGCAAAGAGACCAGGCCTTAAATCACACACGGAAGCCTCTAGAACCTGCCGTTGTTACCCTCTCCGCAAGCACCTCCTCTGATATCAACACCAACACTGTGGTGGGGCTGCATGCGAGACTGTAGGCGTCAGAGATTTTTCTATGAAGAATTCTTCATAAATAAAAGTCTTTAAGTAAAGACTCGGCTCTAGCCGACATGTGGCTCGCACACCAGGATGTGTTGGTGCGACAGAGCAACTGTGTGTGTGTGTGTGGGGGGGGGGGGGGGATGAGCACAACCTCATAGGCTACAGGTTGTGTTAGTCGAGAAAGGAGGACGACACGGTGATACTGCAATTCGGGTTACACTGAAGCCAGGCATCATTAATTAATAAACGACAACTCCAATTATATGGTGACTTCGAGAGGATGCTGTTGTTCCTACATGAAGTATGAGAATATTCAGCCTGAATGGCTTTTCAGCCTGTGGTTTGCTTTGTTTTTTTATATGATATTCTCAGACTTGGTTTTGCAAATTTCGTGGGAAAACTGTGGTGGCCCTTTACATTCTGACTCCCTCTTCTTAATGTCGGGTGCGTTTTGCTTCATGTATATATTACACACAAATTCATGCCTGAAAAGCCAGAGCACTTTCAATGTTTGCTGGAAAAGCCTGTTGAGAGTCACTTCACTCAGAGGGGAGGCGACCACTGCAACCTGAGCATCAGTGTTTTCCAGGAAATCCAGCCAGGCACCAATGCTAATGCAATTTGTTTCCTGTTCTTCCTAAGCCTTTAGCCAATCACAGTGAACGTTACTAGCCACGATTCGTATCACACACCTGAGAAAGTGAGGCCCATTTAGCCGCTAATTTTATTTGTCCTGTACTTCGAAGTAAAAAAAATGTCATCTGTTTGCAACAGGATCCTGTGTTGTCCTTCTGTGTGTAGCACAATCATTACAACCATCCTTCTTCAAAATAAACACAAGTGGCAAATCAAATTGTGATTGGTCTGTGTTACTTTGCCTTAGACCGCTGGGTGTATGACGAGACTAAATATAATTAAAGAGGAAAACACTAAGAAATAAGTTTGCATATCGCCTTTCTTTTAGCTGCGGGAATATAAAAGCGTTTATGTCCCTGTCCTTTCTGTCTTGTTTTTGTCCTCTTGTTATATTTTGTAAATGAAATAAGGAAAACGAACTTGGATGCTAATCTAAGACAAACAATTTGATTCCTAATGTGTTTTACCTACTTACTTCAAATCAACAACACACAATGGAGAAATTACTGCACAGCAAGTGTGTAATTAAATAAACGTATTGCAACAGCATTCTAAACATCTATTAAATATTTTATCATATAATGGATCATATGAAAATTAATATAGGCTACTTAATTTCCGTTTCTCTTATTATCTTATCTTTTCCCATTATCGTAAGTCTAAAATCATAAGATTTATACTGTTTATAAATTCAAAATATTATGTAACACCACAGAACACAACGCTCAGCATCTAGCTCTTCCTGCGGAGATGTGGAGAGGCACTGGAGAGGTGGTAGCCTACTCACCATGGGTTTACGGTTCTCCACCACATTTAGGCCAACAATGCCAAGGAAAGCGCCGAAGCTCAGCTGTGAAACAACGGAACACAGTTCACTCACAGACACTGTCTCTGTCTTAGGTCCCACGCTACTAAACCGAGCGCTCTACCTACAGGAGAGACAGATTAAGCCAAACACATACAGTATCTGAACGTCTGCAGCTTTTAGTTTTAACATTGGAACCACATCGTTTTTTTTTTTTAAATTATTCATCTGGCTGGCTTCCTGTCCTTGGCATAAGGTACTCACTATGATACCAGAGTAGTATCCAGATACTGGCACGTTGGTGGTGCGGGTGGCGGACAGGAGGCCGATCACCAGCACGACGGTGGACAGGACGAGCACGGACACGGTGGACCACAGCGCTGTCCGGCGCCGCTTGGCGTACTGCTCTGTGGGCAGATTCCGGACAACCGCGCACACAACACACACACAGCAGCAGAAATGCCGTGATACCTGGTTGATGCAGCTTTTTCATCTGAGGTCTTGTCCACATGGGTCAGTGCACATAGACAACTAAAAAAAACCCACTTTGCAGCATCTAGTAAAAAGGCTGTAAAATCAGTTCATACAGCAACGCATCACATCAGTGAGGAGTCTGCATCAGATTAACAGCAGATTCAAATATTTTCAGGCACGGGGAATAAGACAATGAGAAAACTACGCTAGAAACATTTGGAGAAAACATTCCTGGACAACTGGATTCCTCGATTATGCAGTTCATTCATTTCCCCCTGTATATGTATGACGATATGGAAACTACAATGCATTAACAGAACACATCCATCAAACACCACATCATATTATATAAGTGGGAAAGTATTCTGCCGAAAATGTACTCATACACACTATACATTTGGCACAGAACATCAAACAGAAATAAATCCTCTTTCAATGAACTAGTAAAGAATAACTAGAGTAGGCAAGTTCAGTTCAAAACACACAAGTATCAGTTGAACTTAATGCGGTTGCAGTACTATAGTCTGAGGGGTTGCAAATTGTAAGCCTGATTATAAAGACTGATATGAAGCCATGTAACGAAGACCAAATTGATGATAACGTTCTGGACCGCCAAAATACACTGCAGTCCAATGAAACGGAGCCTAATACGCCCCACCGTTCAAGGACACACTACCGTTTAATAACAGTTAAGACTATAGACTGAATAACTTAAGAACAAATCCAGGAGAGTAAACTTCATGAAAATTGTTAGTGCTAGTTTTTATCACTTAAAATAATACACTGTATCAAACGGATCAATTATTTAAGTGAGTACAATACTTCTACGCTACTTACCTACAAGGTCCACGACATCTGCGGTTGGTTGTACTGCTTGCGGCTGCATTTCTATTCAATCGTTTTAATGTCCGAGTGAGGCAAAATTCTACACAAAACGTGGGCTGAAAACGTTTCAGGTCGAGTTTTAGAAAGCTGGTCGGACGTCGACACGGAGGCGCAAACGGATATGCCGCTTCTCAGTTTCCATTGAAGCGCATGCAGGTGCAGTGGTCAACTGAAGCTATAGGGACTATCATTTGACGCGCGGGCGCGACCCGTTCCCAAGGGGGAGGGGGGTGGTTGTTTGGGACATGGGGACTAAAACCATTTTTTTCGGTTGTCCCCTGGGAGCCCTAGACAAACGATGTCTGACTAGTCTCGTTGATACTTTTTGCACGCTCTAAACACTTCTTCTGTATCAGTGGTTAATATCTAGTGTTACTGTCCTCTACCGTTACAATCCTTATGCTGATCTAGGGTTTTCTCAGGAAAATCAGATCACGGTGCACATTCCGTAAGAACGTACTTGCGTTTAACAGAAAAAAGAAAAGAAAATATTTCACTTTGATTCAGACATTAAATGCTTGCGTTACCTAGACTCTTAGGACCCTTGAGCACTGAGGCACACAAAGTTTTCAGGAACAAAACTACTGAATGTTATTTATATTTATACTGTAACTTTAGATATAAACATTGGCAAGAATCATTTTTGTTTACTGAGACTGGTTTTATGATAAAAGTTGCTCAAATTAATCTTAAACGTTTCATCCTGAAAACTGAACAATTTAGTGACATACTGTACAATGAAGCAGAAGAGTAGTTTATTCCACAAGGACATATAAACAAACAACATTCATAAAAACAGAAGACTTTAGAATACAAAAGACAAAAATAAAATAAAATCACTGTGTTGGACAGCCATTTGCATCCATGTTAGTACTGGGTTTCCGGGGAGAGGAGTTTGCGATATGCCACCAGTTGTCTTGGTTTGACTCACTAGCGCCGACAGCTGTGCTGGCTTCTGAGAACACACAAAAACACAAGCGGACAACCGCAGATGACCAACGATACCTTCAACTGTAAATACAACTGGAGGGGGGTGGGAGGGGGAGGTCATGGGGTTGAAGTGATTCATATTGAACTTTAAAACTGAATGAAGTGCTGGTGCATCAGTTGTGCTAGGATGAGGATGATGAAGTTCTGGTGACTAGTCTGGTTTATCATGCAATATGAGAGTTAGCTGAAGTCCCAGTTCTTGGTCATTTTGGTGTTACGGCATGTTTTTTGGGAAACCAAGCCCTGGTTAGTTGAAAAATGAAAGGACTGTCCCCCTTCGGACTCGCAGTGAACAGATCAGCTTGGCCTAAAGCCCCGTGTGTGTAAACAGCTGTGGAGTAAGACCCCTATGCAACAGGGCAACCCAAGTGTGGAAGCGAAACCTCAGTGCAGAACCACGACCCTTCAGTAAATGCCAACCAACCCCCCCACAAGCACAATATATTACCCTCATCATCACTTTCAGAAGAATCCGTAGCTGATTCGGCTGGTTTACATGAGACTTCTGAGAAGAGGGCAAAGTGACAAACCCGCAAATGACTATTCCACCTTAATCAAAGGCAACGAGAGGAAGACCGGGAGCCTGAGTGCGGCGGCTACATACCGGGCATGGTTCCAAGGTTGGAGTTATCAAAGAACTGCTTAGGGCACTTGAGCGACATGGGCTCTCCCCCGGTGCGGACGTCGAAGAACTTGCTTTTCGGCGAGTCGAGGAAGGCTTTCTTGGGAGAGTTCACCTCACTCTCCACCAGGGGGGGCTGCCGCTTGGTTGGCGTGTGCGGGGACTGGGGAGCTTCCTTCCTGCTTCCCCTCAGTTTGTAAGCCCTGTTCTTCCATTTCGTGATTTCTTCTTGTTGCTTGGTCACAAGGCTGAAAATTACAAAGTAGGGTTATTTTTATTTTGTTCATCCCACCCCCATTTCAAGGGCAGCCATTTTTGCACAACACACTACCTCAAGTGCAACTATCTTTAGCATTTAGCACCAATTCTAATCCATGGTTACCTTTCAAACTGTGCATTTTTCTTGTGTAGCTCCTCAATCCTTTTCTCTTTAAGGCAAGCCAGAGCTTTGGTCTGGGTGCCTGCTTTAGAGCAGACCTCCTCACCCTCCACGACTGGAAAGACCAGAGATGGCATAACAACCAGCTGGTTAACACACAGGTCCTTCACATACATTTGGTAAGAACAGTGATGGCACGGTGGTTCGCTGGTTAACACACGAGCTGGTCCTACAAATGAGTTTGGCAATCTCCAAGAAGCACCCTTACATGAATTCTCGTCCTCCTGCTGAGTTTTTCTGAGGGTCTCCTTCAGCTTGCGGATGGCCTCCTCTCTGTGCTCCAGCATGGAACTCAATTGGGCTATTCTACAACATATCAAAAACAACAAGTCAGCTGGCTGCCAACCTCACAGGTCGGGTGACCACATCTACCATTTTTCACCAGCCTTGGTGGATGATGAAATAGGTGCAGTAGGAGAAACTATGGACGCTCACTCTTTTTCGTGGGCTGTAGTTACGGCAATGTGGTCCAGCTCCATCTTCACCAGTTTATCTTTCATGGCCTCCATTTCAGCAGCACTAGGGGGCATCTTCGTCTTTGCCAAGGCCTGGACATTAAAAGAAATGTTTGGTTTAAATCTGATCAAAATACGCTAGAAAAAACTTGGTCCATTTGGGAGGGGAGGGGCAACTAAATGCAACTGTGCCCCAACCGTATACCTACATCTAACAGTCTATGGACAAAGAAGCAGAAGGGGAAAACCAAATGAACAAACAAAATGATTGGGCAAAAACAAACAAAAAACATTTTACCATCCAATACCAATTTTTAAACATCCAACACCAACTACCTCAGATTTTGTCAGTTTTTCCTGCAGGTTCTCAATAAGGATCTCCTTCTCCTTTAGATTTGAGTGCAGTTCTTGAAGCTTCTCAAGATGTTTCTGGCTGGTTTCATCTGCCTGGACTTTCAGCTCCTCCATCTTTTGTTGTATCACCTATCGGACACAATTTTCTTGCTCAAAAGTGGTCAAGTCTAATTACAAAATTTTAGCGGAGGGAAAAAAAAAAAGAAAAAAAAAGGAGCCAACATTTTAAATGCTAAATAATAACCAAACTGGAACCAATCTGATCAGAACAGAATCAAAGTTGCTTCTGCTATTAATCTACCATGGCCTCATTTGAAACATTTTGCTTACGGCAGCAGATAGTATCCTAGGGAAATGTGGTCATTGCGGACTGGATGCTTAAATCATTAATAACGGAAAAAATTAAGATATTACACTAAATCAGAATTCATTCACAACAGGATCTCTCCAGTCTTACCTCCATCTGTTTCTGAGTCTGCTGCAGCTGGAGGCAGAGGCGCTGTTTCTCCAGCAGAAGGTCGGCCTCGGTCTTGGGCCGGTCGGTGCCGTGCGCGGGCAGCAAGGCCAGGGTCTCTCTCTGCTCCTCCCGGAACCTCTGCTCCGGCTCGGCCGAGGAGGACCTCAGCTCGGAAACCGCAGAGTCGTGCTGGTCCAACAGGCGCTGCAGGGTGAGAGGCTCCTCGGGTCAGCGTACGAGATTATACTACGAGCGTTTAAAAATCGAGCGGGAACACGCATATGCGGACGCGGGAAGAAAGGCGGGTCGTACTTGGTGTGCTGCTGTCTGGCGCTCGGTCAGAGCGGTGCGGCGAACAAGCTCCCGCTCGAAGAACTGCAGAATGGCTGTGGTGTCAGCGGTTCTGGCCACGGCCCTGGCTTCATCAGCAGCATGAGTCCGAGCCTGGCGATCCTCAGAGAGAGTGACTGCATGCTTGGCTACCCAATCTTCCAGAACCACCAGGACACTGTTCATATCCTACCAGTGACAGGCATGTACAGACAATCTGAAGCACAACACAAAAAGACTACAGAGGGCCCAACGAGTATAAAACCCCCAATATAAAACCCAATAAAATAAGAGCTACAAAATCTGATAACTGATGTCTTCTGAAGTAATTTTATATGATTAAGAATCATCTTTTTTGAAGAGTCAAAAGAGTTTTAGTTAAAGTGCTTTACTAACCGATATTTGACAACTGACATTTCAAAGTCATATCATACCACTGTCGAATTTCTCAACTCCAGCATCAATAGATCAGTCTTTCTAATTTAAGCATAAAACAAGCCACTTTCTCAACATAATTGCGGTCTTATCAGGATGTAGGGATTCCTTTTCATGAAGGTCAGCTAATTAGCACCTTTAGCTTCCATTTTCCAAAACCTGAATACTTGCTTTATTATATAAAACATTTAGAGTTGCACTCACCTGCAGATTCTGCTGGCGTTTCTCCAACAGGTCCAAGAGTCGCTGGTCCCAGACCTCTTGAAGGTCCTCCCGGAGAATCTGGAGAGGCTTCAAGGGAGCCTGAGCTCGGCGAATCAACACATCTTGCAACCTCCTCTCCTCGAAGGAGGCCACGTCACGCTGGACTTGGAGCATAAAGTGGGCTTTATAGCGCTGCGCTGATCTCTTTAAGGCCATCTAAGGACGTTTGAGAAAGAGCGTTGTGAAAAATTAAATCTTCAATCCGTCCGATTTAAGATTCTCACTCCCCATCTCAACTTTAATCATTCAATTAGACAAGATTTTTCAGCAGAGGAGGTAAAGACTCTGTTGTGGTTAAGTGTGTCTGATGTAGATTCTTACTGCAGTTTTTGCAAGGATGTAATTAAGCTCAATTGTTTTTGTGGACAGTTCATCAAATGCCGATCTGTGGGATTTCGGTACATGTGGCAACAGCTGACAGAACAAGGTCTGCTCGTTGCAGTTGTGGGCGTCGTCTCCAAGATGATCTTTAAGTGATGGATGGTCAATGATGCTCTGAAGCTTCATGAAGGCAGACTTTGGGGGAGTTAAAATACACATTAGTTGTACAAATCCAGTTTGGTATATTATTTGAAAATATTGAAGTATTGCCTAGAAACACAGCCATATTAATAAATGTACTTCTACAAGCTCAGTAATCAAACAAATGAAACAATAAAATAAACATCAAAAAGTGATAACTTACCGTAAGTTTCTCATTCAAACATTCGATCTCAGAAACGGCCTTCAATGCTCTTTGGTTAGAAGGCACAGATGTCTGTTCATTCATGCTAGTGACTGCAGCATGTACCTCATGAAGAGACTGGAGGGTGAGAAACATGTAAATAAGTTGAAAAATGTAGTCCAAAAAAAAAAGAAAAAAAAAGAACTTAACTCCTATAAGAAGCAAAGGTGGAAAAAAGGTGGTGCTGTTCTTTACCTCCACCATTTTGTCATCCAGCTCTCTCCTGAGTTGGTCCCGCTCCTCTCTGACCCCCTTCAAGGCCTCCAGGAGCTGCTCGGCGTTCGTCTTTTCGTCCTGTAGTTGGTCCTTGACGCTACCAAGACCCTCGAGCTCTTCAGTCAACTGCTGTCTCTAGAAATTGATAAAGCCCATTTTAGAGAATGAATAAGACTGAAAATGCAACCATTGCTTAAATGCAAAGATACATTAAAAATAGCAGATACATCTTCGTTAACGATCACTGCCCTTCAGCTCCGCACTCGGCTCACTCACCTCGGCCCTGGCACACTCGAGCATGTCGTGGAGTTTTTCATTTTCTACCTCGAGAGAACTGAAGCAAGACTGAAGAGTCTGTAGTTCTGTGCTGAGCTGATCTCTCGAGCCTCTCAAAGACAAAAGCTCTTCGTTCAACTGGTTCAACTAAACGGAGAAACAAAAGAAAAGCAAAAGTAAATAGACGAATAGTGTCACAGTGTCAGAAGTGTGAGGTGAGCAGCACTTACCTGTTGCTTGAGCTGAGCCTCTGCCTCAGCACTCTGGGCCATCAGGTCAGCATTCTCCTTCCCGCTCTGCTTCAGCTCCTCCTTGGTGGAATGAAGCAGCTTCTGATAGGTTTTTGACTGAAACACAGAAGGGAGTTATGTTAATTTATGGAGATTGAGGGTAAAACTCCAACTTGGCAACCCCAACCATTATAAAGGACTCACCATTTCAGCTGCCTCATGGAGATCTTTTCTGAGCACCGTTCTCTCGTTTCTCAAAGACTCAATCTCCTCCCCAAGGGCTTGCATCTAGAAGGAAGCATGCCAGCTTTTTACAAGAGTGATTGAGTGCTCTCACAGACGCAACCAAATATCTGAACTCAAAGAGCACCCGCAAAATGTGTTACTCAGGGTCCTACAAGTAGTTCTGCGCTGTAGAACTACAGACTACAGCGCAGAACTACAATTTATTACTACAACAATAAATTGAGCAGTACTAAAAATATATATATGTATATAAATGAATGATTTGAGAGCCCCTGGTAGTTAAATCTTGCTCTATACCTTTATGTAAAGAAAAAAACTGACCTGTTGAAGCTGAGCTTCTTGCATTTCTCCAACACTTTGTTCTGACCCATGAGGTTTATGGTGCTTCATTTCACCCTGCGCTTGAATGAGCTAGAGGAGAGAGAGGCTTTTAAATCAGCTACAATATGTAAATACAAGTATAAACTAAACAAGCCACATACAATAAAAAGCAACAGGGAAATTAACCTTTCACCTAAAACATTATGAAATGTGGCAAATTGTTCCCCTCATACCACAGCGTGGACACTTGGGGATTTAGAACTGAAACAACAAAGGTAGTGACTGCCACTACACCATGGAAAACATGTCCGTTGTAGATCACCGCAAGTCCTAGTAAACCGTGCTTTATAGGGCCATCCAGGCTGAAGTAGGCTAAACCGTCCCTGAGACAGGCAGTCGAACACCTCACAGTTTAAAGCAGCACTGATCATTATAGGCACTCTCCTACCTGTCTTACACCTTGCAGTAGCTCCTGGAGGTGGCTTCCTTTGTCATTAAAATCATCAGACAAAGCAGACCTGTTGGAGATGCTACATGAAGCATCTTTCCTTAACACATGGTCTGTCGGAGTCACCTGAAGTTCCATCAACTGCTTTAACTGTAAATGCAATGCAGGAAAAGCGCAGTTACCAACCATCTTCAAACCCTTTACATCAATGCTCTCCCCACAAGTATTGAGGAGGTGTTGAGGCAAAAATGTTTATACCAAATAGCTACTAAAAGGTTCCTTACGGTCTCATCCTTCTTATCCAGGTCTGTCTTAAGATGGCTGTTGTTGTCCTTTAGTCCCTGGAGAACATTCAGAAGCTGATCTCGTTCTTCAGTCAAAGACATGATGTTCGCTTGGACGCTCTCAGAGTCACGCATGCTGCACCGGTCGATTTCCATCAGAAGACGATCTTTCTCAGCAAGAGCACCGTGGACTTCTTCCCTCAGCAGAGTTATCTGCAGAAGAAACGGATCCGCATTTAAAGCCACTGGCAGAGTTCATGTGAATCGGCCAAAGCTCAAAAAACACTGAAATGTCCATTTCACACATTCGTGGACCAAAGCAAGATTACATGGACACTGGTCTCACCATGGCGTCCTTCTCCTCCAGTTCCTTCTTCAACTGGTTCTTCTCTTCTCTCAGGCCCTGCAGTACGTCCAGAAGCTGGTCTCTGTCCTCAGTGACGGAGGCAAGGTCAACTTGAATCTGCTTAATTGTGGCCATATTAGCCAGGTCATCTTTGGTTTTCTCAGACTGAATACGGTCGTTGTCGGCAGCTGCGGACTGAAGTTCTTCTCTTAACTGCGTCATCTGTGATAAGAAAATTCAGTTACAGTGAAAGGTTTCTATGTAAATTCAGTAACTATTGTAATGTGGATGTGCACGAACAAATTGTAAACCAAAATCCATTTACATTGGCTATTTTTGGCAATGTTAGCAAGGGTCTCATAGCTTTTCACAACCAACTTAGAAAAATTATAATGCAGTTTTCAAATCAACACTTATGAACTGGTCTACTTTCAACATGTTTATGCTGGATCCAAACAGCCTTCAAGTCTGTATTGAACAGATTTCAGCATTTTTGAGGTTTGTTCTGGGTCACATAACTATTTAATTGCAAAGAAGGTCATGGCCATTAAAAGTGGGTTAGAATTAGTAGATGGCCCAAGATTATATAGACAGTAGTTTAATGTAGACAGTTTGGGGGAAAAAAAAGAAAAGATTATTCCTGAAGAATAACAGACTTGAGGACCTACAACTCTTCAAGCAGTTTAAGTTTAGAAAGCTCAGTGCATACCGTCTCTCTCTCCTCCTGCAGGTCCATCTTCATTTGTTCATTCTCCTCTCTCATCTTGTCTCTCTCTTGAGTCAGAGACTTGATAGTCATATTACATGTCTCCAACTCTGCCTTGTTATCTAGGACAGACTTTGAATGTTCAGCCAGCTGATGGTCCTTCTGAGCAGTAGTGGACAGAAGCTCTTCCCTCAACTGCATTATCTGTAATGTTTAAAGAAATGTCAGCATTACATCTTAACATGAGGTTCAATCTGGCCAGTGAGATTTTCATAAACGAAAGAAACAAAACAAATACATAAATAACAGAGGAATGTCTTTTGGAGACACACAAATGTCTTACCGTCTCATCTCTGTCTTCCAGGTCGCTCCTCATTTGGTTCTTGTCATCTCGCAGACCCTGCAGTATCTCCAGAAGCTGGTCTCTCTCCTCACCGAGCTCACCGAGGGCGGCCTGAACACTTTCCAGCGCACCGTCCTCCATACAGTCTTTAGTGCTCAGAGACGAAAGTTGGTCTCTCTCAGCGCCAGCAGCCCGAAGCTCCTCTCTCAACTGCATAACCTGCAAAGGCAACGCTGCAGTTAAGCACACGCCCTCGTTCCACTAACACAGAACAGCTTCACAAGAACAAACACTCCGGCTCTGACCAGGACGTCCATCTCCTCCAAGTCTCTCTTCAGTTGGTTCTTCTCATCCCTCAGTCCCTGCAGTATGTCCAGGAGCTGGTCTCTCTCCTCAGTGACGGAGGTGATGGTAGTCTGCGCCCTCTCCAGCTCTGCTGCGTTCTGCCTGTTTTCGGCCCTCTCAGAGAGGAGCATGTTCTTTTCATCACACGCGGCCTGGAGCTCTTCGCTCAACTTCTCAATCTGGACGTAGTTGAAGAGATTAGATTAGCATTAGATCTCAGGACTCAGTCAGCAAACACAAGAGGGGCATCTACACTGCTGTGTTTATATATAATTCTTACCTGGTTTTTCAGATCTTCCAGAAGCACACCCTCTTCAGCATTACCAGAGTGGCTGAGTTTGGACTCCAGCTGAGCCCTCTGTGATTCTAGGTCACGGATTTTCTCCTGAAGCTCTTTGACATACTCCAATGCCCCTCTCAATTCAGCTTGATTTTCAATCATCTACATCAAATCAAAACATCCATCCATAATAATGTAATGTATATGTACACACACACACCTATAGATATCTGTATCTATACACACACACACAAATACCATTACCATCTCCACATTTTCCTGCAGATCCGTCTTCATCTGCTGGTTTTCCTCGGTCAGCGCTGCGAGGCGTTCCTGCAGCTGTCGAGGCAAGTGAATGGGATCAAAACACCAACAACCAAAACCTTTTAAAACGACATTTCCATTTACAGAAAACGCACACACGCCCAACCAAACAAAGACCACATCTCTCAAACACACGCTACACGCATTACTCCTCAAAACAGTTCAGCCAGTCCGAACAGTACGCACTTGCTGAATAAGTTCTGCTTCCACGCTGGCGGCTGCATCGCCCGTGTTGAGCTCTTCCTGCTTCAGTTCATCTCGGACCTGTACGAGCTGAGCAAAACGTGTCCGTCAAACCCAGGTTCCACACGGACGCTGCACTGTCGCCCGTCATTAAAACCTCACGTACAACGTCGTTGCTCTCGTCCAGCTCCCTCTTCAGCTGCCTGTGCTCCGTCCTCAGGGCTTGGAGGATCTCCTGAAGCTGGTTTCGCTCCTCAGTCAGAGAATTAACAGTCGCGCAAAGGCCGTCCACCTCCTCTGGGCGACTGTGAGCTCCCTCCATCTTCTCAGACAGAAGCTTCTCTCTTTCATAACGAAGAGATTCAAGCTCTTCGCCCAGCTGTGTTGCCTACAAGGAAAATCACAAAATAAATAGATAGATACCGACATATCTGAATTGGTATTCAAATCGATCAATGGCTTTCGTTAATCAATTTAATTTAACACGCAAACCCACCTTCAGGTTCACCTCGTCCAGCGCCAACAGCAGTCTGTCGTTCTCCATTGAGAAGTGCTCCACGTCTGCTTGGGCCTTGGCGAGCTGCTCGGAGGTTTCCGTCTGCTGCAGGCCGAGCTGAGCCTCCTTCAGCTGGGAGTCGACCAGCTCACTCTCCATCCTCACATGTTCTTCACGAGCCTTTTCAACCTCTTCCTGCAGCCTGGCACCTTGTTCGTTCAAAGCGGCGTGAGTAGTCAGTAGATGAGCCTTCTCATCCCTCACAGCGCCAAGTGCTTCCGTGAGCTCAGCCACCTGAGAACGAACCGTTAATGTGTGAAGTGTAAACCACATATTCTGCACAAGTGTGGCTGATAAACCATTTATTATACATCTTAGTATTTGTTTCACTTAAAACACCTTGAATTACATGTGCTGACATTCAATTACCTGTTGAATATCTGTACCTTCTAAATTTGCTTTCATAATATTATAGGTTAAAAAAAAAAGAAAAGTCAGAGACGAGACACTGTACAGTGGGTCCTATAAACAAACCAATAGCATTTAACTTTAGAAAATCACCTTTTCAGACATGCCCTCAAGTTCTTTCCTCAGCTGGGAATTCTCCTGTATTAATTCTTCAGTCTCCTTCCTCATATTGTGAATCTATACAGTAACAGAAGACTGAACTGAGTTATTTGTTCCAAGCTGGATGCCCAAACTCATGACTTGTTCATGATTTCACAGACCTGTTGAAGCAGAGACTCCTCCTCACCACTACTGCAGTCGGAGGCGGGAAGCCGCTCTGTCTGGAAACGGGTAATCTGAGTAGAGAGGCAACGTTTCAACGACTTGGACCCTCAACAAGGAACATCCCTCAAGAGGATTCTCTGTGCCAAAGCAGGCTTTAGACATTCAAATGAAGATGTGAATTCAAGAGAAGTATATGTGAAAAGATCCAAGAACTGCACAGGGCTGAAAAAAGTACCATTTGGAAACTGGAAAAATGCCAAGAATCATCACCAACTGGAGAATACACAGCAGTTCATTCAGTGCCTTACCAGCTCATCTTTATCCTTCATCTCTGTCTGCAGCTGGGTCCTCTCCTCTCTCAGACTCTGCAACATCTCCTGAAGCTGATCTCTTTCTTCGGCTAGAGCGTTAATATTGGCACGCATCCTCTCCATCTCCTCTGGGTTACTCAGGGTCTTCTCAGACAGAATGTCTCTCTCCGCACAGACAGACTGGAGCTCCTGCTCCAACTGCTTCACCTGGTGTAGAACACGCACATACCACACGGTTCACTTTTCATACACTATGAAAACGCCAACCAATGCAATAAATGTTTCACTCAATTAAAAGTTAAAAGTGCCAGTAGCCTCACATTGTGGCTGCACGGATCAGCAATTGTTTTTTAACTCTCAAAAAGAGGAACCAGGCTTTAAAAGAACCTGAGTGTGAAGATCCTCAGTGAGGACGTCACTGGAGCCACCAGAGGGAGAGAGTGTGGACTGCAGCTGCGCGTTTCGCTCTTCCAGGTGAAGTATTCTGTCCTGCTGCCCCCTCACCTTCTCCAGGGCGCTCCTCAACTCCTCCTGATTTTCAATCATCTGCATTGAGGAGACATGTTAAAGGTAGGATCTGCACTGCGTTTTACAAGTTAAGGATCTTAAGGATATTCAAAGACTGTTGATTCCAAATAAAAAAAACAAAAAACTAAATCTTACAGCCAGTCAAAATTTGCAGCCAGTAATTTAAATGGCCTATATATACTTAAACCGATCAATGCTTTCATTATAGTTCGGTAGTCTCAAAGTCAATGAGACACACACACACACACACACTAAAAACCATAGCATACCATCTCCACATTTTCTTCCACATCTCTCTTTAGCTGGTCTCGCTCTTCTTCACAGCTCTGGAGGATCTCCTGAAGCTCATCCCTCTCTTTATTCATGCGCTCCACAACCAAGCGAAGACTCTGAAGATCCTCTGGACTGTTCTGCCCGTCCTCAGCTTCTTCAGGCACACGGCCATCTTCACGGCGAAGAGATTCAAGTTCTTCACCCAGCTGCAGAGACTGTAGGATGCATTAGTAAAAAAAAAGAAAACACACAACATTAAGACTTTGAATATTTTACACAAATGAAGAATATATAAATAAATAAAAGCAGACGCAAATAATAAACAAACCTTCTGGTTAGCCTCTGCCAAGGCGCTGAGGAGGTTGTCATTTTCCTGAGAGACGTGTTCTAGATCCATTTGGACCTTTCTGAGCCGATCCATGACGTCCTTGTGCTGTTGAGTTAGCTGAGCCTCCCTCAGTTCTGTGTTCGACAAATCCGCCGCCATTTTAACAAAGTCTTCCTGCGCCTTTTCGGACGCCTGCTGAAGTCTCTGACGTTCCTCCGTGGAAATGACCTGAGCGGAGAGAAGGTTGTTCCTCTCCTCGCAAACACTATTCAGTTCTCCGGTGAGGTCACACACCTAAATTACGAAAGTAAAAAACATGTACGTGAAGTGTCTTGTAATTTACCAAATTATGCCATGATCATTTTGCACCAAATATCTGTAATCTGCTAATCAGCCTATAAAAAAGCAGGACTAGATTGCATCATATTTGCCATCCATGCATGGTTCTCACCTGTCTAAACAGGTCATCCAGTCTGGCAGGAAGATCCTGTAAAGCCTTCATCTCGTCCGCTTTCCTCTTCAACAGCCTCTCATTCCCCTGGCTCTTCTCCAGCTCCTTCCTTAAATCAGCAACAGTTTTCTCCAGCATCATGTTGTCCATTACATCTAGGAAAAGACAACGCAAAACGTGCACGATTAATAAAAGTGCAATTTCGTCGCAGGTTAAGGATTTTTCATTCTGTTGGATACGCAACGTGTAGAAGCACCAGCACCCACTCTTAGGAACTTTGCCGTCCAGAAGAGCAGTGAGCTTGGTGTTCTCGTCAAAAGCCCCGAGCAGCTCTTTCTGAAGGTCAGTCTGCATTCTCTTAAAACGGGACTTCTCATTCTCAAGTTGGGTCTGCAGACCTTTGACCTCACTCTCCATTCGGTTATTTTCCGCAGTCAAGGTCTCCTGAAGTGGAGGAACAAACACCCAGCGCTCAGATTTCAGAGCACAAACCAAAAGAAAAAGATACGTGTAGGAAAACGCCCTCGCTGGGGAGATGTTTCATTTTCTTGGGGAGAAGATCCTTACATCTCTCTCCTTGAGGGACAGGTTCTCACTGCGCAGAAAAGCCCCACTCCTTTTTGGTTTGCAGACTAAGACCCTCTGCATCATCTAGAGAGCGCCGGAGTTGCGTTACCTCCTGCATGAGATCCTTACCATTCTGCACAACAACGATGACACAATGATTATTAGAAAAAACAAGTTACATTTAGAGATTCTTAAGCAACTTTATTTTTTTTACAAACCATGGTCTGTAGTTCAGCCACCAGGTTGTCCTTCTTTTTCAGCTGCTCTGCCGTTAGCTCCAGGTCAGCCTAAAGTACAAAGCACATTCCTTTAGTTTCATGCTGAATGATGAAGTGGTAACCACGACAGACAGATAAACAAAAACAAACAAGAGCAGACCTTAAGCTTTTGGATCAGATCTTCTGCCTTTGCCGAGGCCATCGTCAGTTCAGAGATTTTAGCCTCCAACTCTTTCTGAAATATTAAAGGAGACAAATGCTCAAAAGTATAAAAGGGGGAAAAAAAAGAAACAAATACAGACACAGCATTTCTACAAAGGAAAGACATGCTGCAGATATACCAACGACAAAGTAAAGGACAGCACACCCTTTAAATCACAGGCCACATACAGAAACTGTTTAAAAATCGGACAAGGAATGTGAAGTATAAAAAAATAAATAAATAAACAAACAAAACCTCGTAGTCTCTCTTGCTCTCCTCCTCCAGCTTCTCAAATTCATCAGCATCTCTCCTCTCCTCAATATCCCTCAGGAGTGACTGTTTGTCTTTACGCAGCATGTCTTTGTCGTTCAGCAGTGCCTCGTTGTCCTGCTTCAGTCTCTCCATGTCTTCGGTAAGCAGCTCGAGGTTTTGTTTCAGCATGTCGCGCTCTGTAGCAATAGTTTCCTGTTCACACACAATACAAAGCACATTACTGTTTAGTGAATCTAAATAATGAATCATTATCTGTTAAGCCACAATACATTTTGGAAATGTAGCGGCCAAAACCGTATAAATAGAACCCTGAAGATGGCCCTCACCCTTTCAAAGCTCAGAGTCTCACAAAGCTGGATGGTCTGCCCAAGATACTGTTGCAAAAACAAAGGACAGTCAAGCAACAGTTCAACTTCCGAAGAAATACAAAAGGATATGTAGGTAGTTAGAACAGACACTTTAGGTCAGCCACAATTTCACGATGTGTAAAATGGTATATTGGCCGAAAGCTACTGCAGAAAGTTTACAGTGACAGCCCATTAATCATTTAAATAAAGGGGCCATGACCCTACCTCTTCACAAGCAGTGTTGACCTTGTCCTGGTCTGAAGGCCTTTCCAACTCTGTGACCTTCAGCTCCAGTGAGGAACACTTCTCCTCGGTTCGTTGCTTCTCCTGCACTTCCTGGTCCAGCTGCTCCTCCAGGCTCTGCGAGCGTTTCTTGAGCTCGTCCATCTTGTGCTCCAGCTCCAAAGTTTTTGCCTCGGCGCTCTGCTTCTCCGTCTCCAGCTGACGCTCCAAGCATTCAATTCTGAACATCAGCTGTGCTGAGTCAGAGCAAACCCTGGGGGGTGGGGGTACATTAGGTCCTCAGCTCCCGTCCTCGAGTTAGGCAAACGTACACCATCACAACCAGGAAAGGAGCAACAAGAACCAATCGCAGCAAAAAGGCTAGTGTGATAGAGATCATTACTCAGGAGGGTAAATGGGTGTTCTGGCCGCCATGTTGGTTAACTGGCTCTTTAGTGTGGTGGTCAGAGCACACATTTGTCACCTGGAAGAACTGGGTTCAAAGCAAGGCACGGTCGGCACCCTCCGCCTTTGCTACATGAACACAGTAATGCTATCACTTTTGGCCAGAATAAAAGAAGAATCAAACCTGAAAATGTATCGTCACAGGCCTATGGGCCTATCTACCTCTATTACACGCTAAACACTAAATAAAGGGGCCACAGAAAATGGGCATAAATGAAGCCCTGACCAGAACTTGGTGTTGAAACTGTTGTTGAAATGCTGAAAATCTCTCACCCCTCTCCAGAGCTACGCATGGTGACATTACTCTGGCTCATCTCCATTTCGATGGAGGTATCCTCCGTTGTATTATAAAAGCATCTGTCATAATCATCCATGTCTGAAAACACAAGGAAAAAACTGCATTGGTAAGAAAATATTAATTGTATATATTTATTTGTTTTTTATATATATAATAATAATAATAATAATAATAATAATATATAATGCTGCAGGAATGCTACCTTCTGCTTCCTCGTTAACAGTTGTGTCAGCTCTCCTCTTTTTGAAAAAGGGCTCAGCAAAACTCAGGTCAGCAGTACCATGTTCTTCCTCCATTAACTGGGCTGATCGTAAGAGTTTCCCACCCCATGTCACCCTTCTCTTGGGAACCTTCGGGTACAAAGATCAAACAGATCAGAGAGGGTCATCCCTGGACATCGGCACTGAAAGCAGAAACAATACTGAGATATCCCCACAGCTGTTACCTTCTGAACTTGAACCACATTTGATGCGGTTACCAAAAGCTTCGTCAGGTTCCTTATTCTATCGGCTTGCTCCCTCTGCAGTTGATCCTTCTCTTGGAGGAGCTGGAACAGGGTTTCCTTCTCAGTCGCAGTTGTTTGGGTAACCGAAGAAACCTGAAAAGGGTACAACAAATCATGACAAATTTGTGGATTTGAGCAGAGATGTAGAACATGTAAAACTACATTAGGGATTTGTCTTGCCTCGTGAAGACGGCGCTTGAGGTCCACGATCTCGTTGCGATACCTTCTCAAAAGAGCGCCATCATCGGAGACCTCCGTAACGTGAGGGTCATTTTTCATACGCTTTGCTGCGCTAGCAAACTTTGAGAAAAGACACATGAGCCATGGCATTCAACTGAATTCCTACATCGCTTACTTAAAAAGTATGTGTACCATAAGACCTACCTGTAAAGTGCTCAAAGTTTCATCTACAGTGGCAGGGGTGATGGTGCAAATGATGACTGTTTTAGCATTACCACCCAGAGAATTTTGGAGAATGCGGGTTAGCTTGCTGTCTCTGTAGTTTGTGAAACCCCTTTAGAATGAAATATTATTTTAGTTGTTTAGTGAAAAGATCAAGACATTTCCATCAATTCCAACTTCTCTCTCACAATCTGATGAAAACATCAGCATTATTGTAGACAGCTTTTAAATCCATTTACAAAAAAATGTGATATAATGCATATCAAATGTATCTCTAACTCATGAAAACTGGACAAGCAACAATCATACACTCTTAAGAACACAGGAAGTATAATGTGGTCAGGACCAAAATAACCCTTAACAACTTTCCCTCCCATAAGTTTGTGATTTAAACAGTAGACACTACGAGATTGTCTGCGGGTTGGGGCAGGCGATTCGTACTTCTGGCTCTCGTCCGACAGTTTCTTGATAACTTGTCCCAAGGTGAACAGACTGCGGTTGATATTGCAGCCCTCTTTGAAACGGGTTCCTGTAATGCAGAAATAAAGCAACGGCATTGAGTATTAAAATAAGCGACACTAAGCCAATTATTTACGAATCATGATGTGTGACAAACACTGTGCACATTAACAGGACTTCAAAATCAACGAACCCTCTGCTCCAGTCTGACTGGCTCGCTCAGCTCCAGCAAGATCCACCAAATTCTATAAAAAATGGGGAAAAAAACAGATAAACAAGTTATGAACATTAATACTTTATTAATCTTAAACGCTGGGTATTAATTGGATTACAAACTTGACTGTGTTAGAACTCTATGAACGTTACTTGACGTTCCTACAGTTTTGGATGCAAAAGTACCAAATGGGAAACGATGATGGCTCCGTCTGCGTTTTCCCCAGACACCGGGTCGCTCCTCTCTCTACTCTCCAAGATCTGCCATGAGAGGGTTACATTTATGAGCATTCAGCAGAGAGTGAGACCAAAGGTTACCGATATCCATCAGAAATCTCACCATGCGGAAAATGGTGTGAGAGCGACTGCTCCGTTGATTCATTTTGGTCTTCCCATAATGACGGTTTTCTAAGAATATAAAAAAAAGACAAACGATTGTAAGGGCGCACTGGAAAAGCAACTCGCGTCTATCTTCTGCTACTGTGATGGTAAGATGGAGAAGCCCATTACTTTCTCCTTTACGGATCCAGGCCAGCGCTTGCTCCGGAGACGTCACCAGCTCTTCTGTCAAGTCGGCCACATAGACATTTTTCTGTGGATTCCCAAAGCAGAGAATATAAAGCCATGAGATACATTTACACTTGCATAATACACATTCGTGATATAAATGCAGCCATGTCAACGCTCACATAGTTTCCTTCACGGATTTCCAGTGGTTTTCTTTTCCAGCTGTCACACAGTAGATCTGTTACCGTTTCGTTGTAGATTTCCATGTAGCTCACTCTGAGAAGAAACTCTTTCTTCGGACACTAGGTACATTGACAAGAAAAGCGTTACAATAAAACCCGCAGATCTTACAGATCTCACATTAACCGTACTCTTGAAGTAAAACAAAAATGTATTTATGCTGGCTAGAACTAACCAATATTTTCTGAACTTACATTTTTAATTGTTTGAAAAACATCGGTCATGGCCAGAGGTATCACCCCAGGAGTGTGGTCACTGCCCATCATGGTAAATGTCTTGCCAGAAGAAGTCTGACCATAGGCAAATATAGTTCCTGCAATGGGAGCGGGGTCAGATTTGAATCTAAACATTCATGAACATATAATGTACGACCTTGTGTTCTGCAAAATATCTCAAAGTCATGTTTTAAAATTTACCATTGTATCCTTCAACTGCAGACACGACGAGGGGCTTGGCTATGTCTTGATAGAGCTGACTGGTGGTCTCATCTGCACTAAATACGCGGTCTAAAGATTCGGAAGTCACATCATAAACAGACGTCACATAATAATATCAGTCGATTCCCATGCTCAACTCGAAAAATAAACAGAAGGCAACCGTACCAAACCCAAAGCTTTTGGTGAGGTTCCCATCATCGTCAGTCTGGTGAATAACTTGCTTGTCAGCCTTCCAATATAGCTGTACAGGCTCCTCTGCATTCTCTACCGTTGCCTCTTCCCTACAACATCCCATACACAATTTGAGCAACGCAATACTACAAGTTATGGGCATCATAACAAAAATGCATCAAAAAGACAAAAAAACCCAAAACCAATCTAGTCATCCCATCTAACCTAACTAGATAAGAGAGCTTGCTATGGTGTCCTAGTCTCTAGGGCAAGCAATCTGAGCGCAACAATATGCAAACTAGTTAACGTTAGGTTAACACACTACGCACGTTAAAATACAAATGAGATGTCAGATCTTAGTTAGCTAGCAAGTTAGATGACTAAAATTAACTAGCTAGATGACTAAAATTAACATCCTGTTATGTTAACTTGCAACGTTCGTGAGTTAGCTTAACTAGCCAGTAAGTTAAGATAGCTAAACGGCGGAAACCGACCAAAGCAACATAACTAAGCAAGCTAGCCAAAAGATTATAGTGCGAATATGTTTCTCACCTCTTTATAAGGGGTCTAACCCGAACACAAACTTTAACGGCTGACTCTTCAGTCATTTTTCCTCATGCCCGCTCTCTCCTGACGGTAAGTTATGTTGTAATAGCTAGGTTACCTAGCCGGCTACCCAACTTAATTGCGTTGCTGACTTGTCCGAATTGCTGTTTTCAAACTTGTGCGCTGGTTACGGTTTAAAATTCTTCTCGACATTTAATTGGACAACGTCATCAGACATCCGTCCTATCATAAAACCTTCCACGCCCCTAGCGTTTGTCAACTGAGACCGCTTAAGAAAATAAAAGTTATAAACAAATGACCGATTTAACGTGTCTAAAAATAAATAATTTTTATTTCAAAATTATCATCATTAACCTTAACCTTTTTATATGTTATGTGGATTATGATGCGTTAGTATAACAAACTAATATCGTTATATAACTGACATGGATAAATACATTTTAATTTTTGAAATACACAAGACAGGTGTATTCCTAACAAAATATTTATATGAAATTATAAATACACCACCTGTTATGTAATAAATTATTATATATTATATTATGTATATAAAATACATATCTTCACAGAAAGGTGGTCCGACTAGCCTGGTGTAAGATCATGTAGTCACTTTACAATCTAGAATGTAGCTCTATAAGGAAGCACAAGAATTTTCTGTGGGGCTTGTTTAAGCATCAACATTTTTCTTTTAATTAATTTCTTCACAACAACTTAAAACCTTAAATCACCTTAAATAGCACTGGAGATTATAACAAGAGAATAACTAAATTAAGGTTGGTAAAACATTTTGAGAGTTAATGGAATATATACATCTGAATTGGTATCAAATTCAAGATTAAAATAATGTGCAAAATATGGTAAAACAAAATTTGATACTTGACGATGTTTTCATAATGCACAATATGAATTACCATATTTAAGTTTGCTGATAAATTTGGATACAATACACCAGCAAAACAGAACTGCATTAGTGCCACATTTAAAAAAGGCTGTAGATTTTTATTTTTTTTATTTCATGTTGACAAAAATGGACTGTTTATGAAGGAACATGAGGAACATTCAAACAAATGACAGCAGACCAATAAATGAATAAACAGAAATGATACTGACATAAAAAGTCTAATATCCAGGACACTATTTGTTACTATGCAGATGTGATACCGTGATACAATTTTTTGTTTTCATAAGCTCTTGTTTTTAATGAGATACTGTTCAGTGCTCACACGATATGATAAGAAAAGCATATATTGTGACATACATTATCTTGATAGCAATAACATATTGTCATAGTGCCCTCCCCTACAACACAGAAATACAACTGCCTATAGTCATTTTAAAAAGTCACTTCTTTAACCTTGGTTTGTCTGACCCTAAAGATTAAGATTTCATCTCATTTTTAGTAATGCTCTACATGTATGGCCTATACTATTCTGGAAACATGAATATACAGATACCTCCCCCCCCCAAAAAAACATAACAGACACTTATTATTTTTCTTTAAGAATTCCTTTGACAACACTTTTTCAAACCGAAAATGTGAACCCAATTTACCCATTTAGTGCTGCAGTAACAATAGATGTCAATGAGGAAAAATTGCCTTGGTTTCCCTTCTTTAATCCACGACTGCCCTTGGACGTTCAGGTTCACGAACAGTGAGGAAATCTCTAATCAAAACATTGCTGTATTGTTAACACAGTTACAGAAGCATAATTCTGAGAATTTGGAAAGCAGAGGATTTGGAAGATCGCTGGTTTAGCATTGCAGAACCTCATTGAAAAATCTTAAACACTGTGAAAATACTGAGGAGTTTTCCAAAAGCTCTGTTTATAGTCTACATTTTATTATGAGAATGGGAATTAACCTCCTTGTGAATGAATCTCTCTTTGAATCCATGACATAAAGCCAGCGAATGAGAAGTTCCTTTTGTATAGATGTGTTTATGACACACTACATGTGGAAGACTTGGGAGGCTGCTCCAGGATAGACTCACGCCGTAGATCATTGGGCACTGAGCCCTCAGGACCCCACACGTTCATCTCGGCAAAAATGCTCATCTCGATCATCTCCTCCTGCCAGGGTATGGGGATGTTTCCAGAGGCGAACTCATCGAAAAACTCCTTATCTGTGTCTTCCAGCATGACTCCTTTCACAGTGGAGAAGGCACCTACGTCGTCAAGGTTCTTGGCATAAACAGTTTTCGAATCAGGGACAAATGGAGGTGGTAGAATTCCTGTGAGAGAAGGGGAGGAGACTTAATTCGGAGAAACTGGGAGGCGTTGGAAATACTCCTGACTAAAGCTCAACCACTTGTGAACAGATGCATGTCTACCAACTACGCATGTCTAAGCAAGATGAGTTCAAAATATAGTATATGGAAAGGGAAGAAAAGAAAAAAGTTCAAATGTATTTCATAGATGTTGTAAAGATGTAAGAGTCACAGGCAAAGGACAATTCAATCTGAACAATACAAACTCCACACTCCAAATACCTAAATTAAGCTTCCTCCAGTTGATACTGCTGAAGAACGCGTGAGTACGCAGCTCCTCACAACTTCCGTTCTTGAAGCCCATTCTTCTGTCCACCTGCTTGGCTAGCAAGAACTCACACATGGATTTGGCGTTCTCACTGAACTTCTCTGTGTAGGTCACCTGGTCATTGAG
Source organism: Brachyhypopomus occidentalis (assembly GCA_020368025.1). Taxonomy (NCBI): domain Eukaryota; kingdom Metazoa; phylum Chordata; class Actinopteri; order Gymnotiformes; family Hypopomidae; genus Brachyhypopomus; species Brachyhypopomus occidentalis. The sequence continues at coordinate 6,494,367 of JAGXOD010000247.1, read as the reverse complement.
GATACGCTTCTTCACTTCTTTGTTCTCCACCTTGGCAAGGAAGAGGGCATGTTTTTCTTTAGTTTGGGCATTAAAAAAACAGTTGGTTTGTTGCATGGTTGAAGGTAATGTCAACATCAAAGGTAACTTTATAGTGAAAAGCTTCTGGGGAAAAAAGTTAAAATTTAAATGAGAAATTATTAGTAATTAGTAAGAAATTGATGAAATCTAAAAAAAATCACATCTTCATATTGAGTGATGTAACCATTTGTCATCACAGAGTTCATATCTTCATGACTGAATGAATTATGTTATTTTTATATAGCACCTTTCAAGAATTGCTATAGTTGCCATTTCTTCTGACACAGCCAGGAGTTCTAATCACATTTCCAGGCATAACTGTTGCAAATCAAATGTGAAGATGAACACCCCCATCTGGCCTACAACTGTAGGTCATGTAATAACGCTTACATTATTCTCTCTGTGACTTGGAACAACTATGGCCCCTACCATTACTATGATGATGAAACAATGACAATAAGGAGACCATCAAAGAATTAAAAAGCACGGGCTCATCTCAGAATCAGAATCTCTTTATTTCGCCAAGTATTTTACACGTACAAGGAATCTGAATACTATTCAGTGTAAATTCTCTGTTGGAAACCATTTTAGGCTACAACTCATTTAAGTTTGTGTCTGGTAAGCAGAACAGTGAGCAGCTGGATACCTTCTCTCCTCGAGTCCTGAAGGGACCTTTAGCGGCAATGAACTCATAGAGAGTGACTCCAAGAGCAAAGTAATCTACAGAGTAGTCATACTCTTCACCTCTCAGAAGCTCCGGAGCCATGAAACCTAAGCACAAAACACACAGGTCAAAGGTCAGCTATCATCTCCTCAGCAAGAAAGCCTCATGAAAATTCACATCTTTGAGCTTTTTGCGAGCACCATTATTGGTAATTTAACTGTATTCACTAGACCAGTGATTTTCTACAATATTTTACCATTGGCTCATTATCAGTGATGATCCTGTACTAGTGGTGACTGCGGTAGGCTTGTAGAACAACTTTTGCCTTTTGAGTTTCTACAAACATTACAATTAAATTATTAGTATCTAGAGAACGAAGCACGTCAGGAAAGAAAAGTTGTGAGAGTCGTACAGCACCACCACACCTGGAGTCCCGGCGTAGCCCTTTGTCTTCTCCTGGCCATCCTTTAACTCCACAGCAAGACCAAGGTCAGAAATACGCACGTTGCCTATGAGCAAACATCAGCCCAACGTCAAATAAACGTCAGAGATTGTACTCGCAGCAAAAGAGAACAACCACTGAAATGCTGGCAGAATATTGTGAGATCATTAATGAAGACTGTGTGCAGTGTACAGTGGTGTGAAAAAGTGTTTGCCCCCTTCCTAATTTCCTGTTTTTTTGCATGTTTGTCACACTTAAGTGTTTCGGAACATCAAACCAATTTAAACAATAGTCAAGGACAACACAAGTAAACACAAAATGCAAGTTGTAAATGAAAGTGTTTATTAGTAAAGGTGAAAAAAAATCCAAACCATCATGGCCCTGTGTGAAAAAGTGATTGCCCCCCTTGTTAAAACATACTATAACTGTGGTTTTTCACACCTGAGTTCAATTTCCCTAGCCACACCCAGGCCTGATTATTGCCACACCTGTTCCCAATCAAGACATCACTTCAATAGGAGCTGCCTGACACAGTAAGGTCCACCAGAAGATCCTTGAAAGCTACACATCATGCCGAGATCCAAAGAAATTCAGGAGCAATTGAGAAAGAAAGTAATTGAGATCTATCAGTCTGGAAAGGGTTATAAAGCCATTTCCAAAGCTTTGGGAATCCAGCGAACCACAGTGAGAGCCATTATCCACAAATGGCAAAGACATGGAACAGTGGTGAACCTTCCCAGGAGTGGCCGGCCGCCCAAAATTACCCCAAGAGCGCAGCGACGACTCATCCAAGAGGTCACAAAAGACCCCACAACAACGTCCAAAGAACTGCAGGCCTCACTTGCCTCAGTTAAGGTCAGCGTTCATGCCTCCACCATCAGAAAAAGACTGAGCAAAAATGGCCTGCATGGCAGAGTTCCAAGAAGAAAACCACTGCTGAGCAAAAAGAACATTAAAGCTCGTCTCAATTTTTCCAAAACGCATTTCGATGATCCCCAAGACTTTTGGGACAACATTCTGTGGAATTCTTTGGAAGGTGTGTGTCCCATTACATCTGGCGTAAAAGGAACACTGCATTTCAGAAAAAGAACATTATACCAACAGTAAAATATGGTGGTGGTAGTGTGATGGTCTGGGGCTGTTTTGCTGCGTCAGGACCTGGAAGACTTGCTGTGATAAATGGAACTATGAATTCTGCTGTCTACCAAGAGATCCTGAAGGAGAATGTCAGACCATCTGTTCGTGTACTCAAGCTGAAACGTACTTGGGTTCTGCAGCAGGACAATGATCCTAAACACACCAGCAAGTCCACCACTGAATGGCTGAAGAAAAACAAAATGAAGACTTTGGAGTGGCCTAGCCAAAGTCCTGACCTGAATCCTATTGAGATGTTGTGGTATGACCTTAAAAGGCCGTTCATGCTCGAAAACCCTCTAATGTAACTGAATTAGGACAATTCTGCAAAGATGAGTGGGCCAAAATTCCTCCAGAACGCTGTAAAAGCCTCATTGCAAGTTATCGCAAACGCTTGGTTGCAGTTGTTGCTGCTAAGGGTGGCCCAACCAGTTATTAGGTTTGGGGGCAATCACTTTTTTCACACAGGGCCATGATGGTTTGGATTTTTTTCACCTTTACTAATAAACACTTTCATTTACAACTTGCATTTTGTGTTTACTTGTGTTGTCCTTGACTATTGTTTAAATTGGTTTGATGTTCCGAAACACACAAAAAAACAGGAAATGAGGAAGGGGGCAAACACTTTTTCACACCACTGTACATGTCCCTTTTTATGCTTACGTGATCGCGTGGCACGTGACAGACACGTTTTCACACCTCCTCATCTCATAAGGTCCTATTAACAGGTTCTCATAGTAATTTGAGAAACACTGATACTTTCACCTTCATTGTCAAGAAGAACATTCTCTGGTTTCAGGTCCCTGTAGATGATTCTTTTCTGATGAAGGTGCTCCATGCCTTGAATGATCTGAGCTGTATAATAGCATGCCCTGGGCTCGTCAAAGCCTGGATTATTCTCATCTACGTTGTAGATGTGGAACCTGAGAGACAAGAAAGCGCAGTCTCATTTGACATTATTACAGGTACATCAGTTGCTAAACAGAAGGTTGAAATAATCTGGAGTGTTTCCCATTGTTTGCCATATGACATTTTGGAGTTTTTCCTGTCACATGAAGAATTAGCTGATGAGTTGAGAGCCAGGATTTGGAAACATGGGTCTAATTGTTCTCAGGGCAGTGTGGCAGAAGGTAGGGTTACAGGGTAATGAGCAATTCTTCCTAACCTCAGGTCTCCTCCATTCATGATGGTCATGATCAGGCAAAGCTCTGTCTTGGTCTGGAAGGCGTAGGCCAGGGAAACAATGAATCTACTGTGAACACGAGCCAGAATCCTTTTTTCCACCATGGCACCCTAGGAAAGACCATCATGTTTTGACATGTCAGTGTAAACCAATAACATTGTACCTTCATAAGCGCTTTATACTCTTTCATTGCTGGTGTCATCTCCCAAGTCCCATTTTTTTGTGTGTTTGTAACGTGTTGAGAAGCATAAAGCGTTAACCAAAACAGTACATTTTTAAATAAGACAATGTACTCCATTGCACTGGAAGACCATCTTCAAATTGTAGATAATAGTGCTTCTGCCCTTTGCTCTGGATAAGGGATTGTTCTGTAACGGTACTGCAGGTTCAAGCACTGTTGTGTCCGTTCAACAAATGTCAACTCCACATACTCAATTCATTCTAGGCAAACAAGACTGCATGTGTTTGAGAAATGAGAAACTCCCATTTCTGCTTGTCAATTGATTATTTAGTCATTTGAGTATCTGAGAAACAGAGTTTTCACTGGTAATCAGAAAAGGCACACTTTGTCATAGCCTATGTTCCCAAACAACAGAAACTGAGGTGTGAATTAAAAATTGCATCAGAGATAATGACATCATGTTATGACATCAACATCCTTTCTGGAAAGGGCCTTCTGACCAAATCTATTCTGTATTTAATGTGTTGGAGTTGGCACTTCATAATAAGCTCAGTTGCTAATGCTGTAGCACATATAATACCATGTGCTAACTCTCCAAGCACAGCTTTCATCAAGCTAGAGTATACCAGTTAGCATTTTTGTCAAATACAGTATCTCTTATTAGGCCTGAAAAGACGGTCAGCCTACTAGTGTTTCAAGAACGTTATTCAATGAAGCATCACCTGTTAAAGGCTAATCGACAAAACCTTAAAAAAGATTATCTAAAAAGTTTAAGAATTACAACTTCATAATTTCCCCTTTTGATAATCATTTTCATCTTATACACTGAAGTAGACAGAATTCAAACTTAATTTAAAAAATTTTGTTTTTAAAATAGTGCTTTTATCTAAAAAAAAATTAAAGGTAGTACATCATGACAGGATACTGACACTTAAGTAACAAAATAATAGATCACATTCAAATCCATAGTGCATTTTATGTAAGCAGCTCTTGTAGTCTGGGCAACCATGACATTCAACTGAAGGTGATAGACTCTGATAGCATAAGATCATTTAGCTTTTGGTAGAACCATTTAGAAGATTAAGTGATCTAATTATAAGGAATCATAGAAAATTCTAAAATGTCTGCTAAAAGCACATAAGGTTCAATATGTTTCACTCTAAAATAATGAATTAGTCACAAAAGGCATCATCACTTTTTATAAAAAAAATGTATGGACATTTTCTATCATTATTGCAATATATATAAATGCACGGTTTGGATGCCATTGTCCAAAGCCTGCAAAACCCATTAAAGTAATATCACAAATTCTGTCCTTCTCTGATATATTCATATGCTTGATGGTAAACTGTATTATGTTGGAACATAAAGCCTCATTCAAGGAGTTTCTTGAACCCAAATTCGAGTTGATGTATGTAAATCACTTGCTTCTCACCTCAAACCCCTTCCTCTTCTTCAGCCTTTTTTTATTCAGCTTCTTGCATGCATAGAGCTTCCCTGTGGCCTTCATCTGGCAGGCCGACACCTCTCCAAAACCCCCTTTGCCAAGCACACGAAAGTCCATGAACCATTCGTCGGCCACGGGCTGCATCTCCAGCCACTTCCACTGTAAGAATCTCTTGAAGTACATGGTTTCCAGGTAAAAGGTATAGGGAACCTCCTTGAGGAAGTCCAGGACGCAGGCTAGAATGTCAACGAACAAATCATCCGAAACGCTCTCGAGCTGTTCTTTCACCTTGGTGATATCGTTTTCAGGCAGAAAGGGACAGAAGTGCTTTGCCGTAGGGTCCATGTAACGCTGCAGGATCTTGGAGGCCTTGTAGGTACGGTCCTTGTCCTCGGCCGCATCGTACTCCTCCGCGTTCTTCCACAGGCGACAAGGTGCCTTGTACTCATTAGTTGACTCCAGATATTCCTGGAACAGCCGTTTGCCAATGGGCTGTTCTACACAGATGCTCTTGAACTGGATGTCAAGTGTCTCCCTGAGACCCTCACAGACCGTGATATGAGGGAGCTTGAGCCTGGAGTGAAACTTCTTGTCCCGGTTGGACGCTGGGTTGGCCGTCCCATCGAAGCTGCCACGGGCTGAAATGTATGCTGAATTCGCCACTACTGTGGTCAGGCCACCAATATCCATGGCGACAATGCAATGGCTAGACTTTGGGTGCTCAGGTGGTAAGAAAAAAAAATGGTCTTACAGAAAAGTGACGTGACAAAGTCTCACCGGAGCAGTGTGAAATTGGCAGAGCTTAGCGCATTCCTCTCGAAATAAACAGACCACCAGTAAAGGCGGCGTGTTAGGACAGACCACAAGGAGCAGACATTAAAATCCTGCGAGAAATTATAAAGGATTCGTTTCCATGGGATTCAGAATGATGGAGAAAGTAAGGACCTAAACAGATGAGAGAGACTTGAATCCAGTTGGGGGGAGGGGGGGTTCAGGGCAGACGGTAGTCTGAGAGATTTAGTCCTTTGCCTCACACACTCAGGCACACAGATCTCCCTGACTCAACACCTTTTACAAAGCCTCTAACTCCATAATACCTTCCCAACGTTAACCCTTAAGAACTCAGCTCGACAACTACACAAACGCTGCTGTGAGAATAAAATGAGTTTGAACATCTCTTGCAATCAAAACTAGACAAATACACAGGATGCTTCGTGACTTTGCTCACTGAAATGCTTCCTGTGGTGAATGTTTAAAGGCTAAGGCTCTAAGGCTAAAATGTTCATTTGTGAGGAGCGTTAAGCCTCATTCTATGATAAGGTAGTAAAATTGTACTCAAGTTCAAACTACAAACCAAGAGCTGGTTTCATGGCCTTATCCAAGGCTTCAAGGTTATCAGAACAAACACTTCCACACCTGAATTCAAGGGTACCACTGAGTGGCTAGTACAGCCCACAAGAAATGCACGTGAATTGGGTGTCCTTATCATTTAATATAAAAAGATAAGTAAGACATTCTCAAGGCTGGCACACGCACGACAAAGAAGCCAAAAGAAAAGCAAGAAAGGGACTAAAGGTGACAAGTGACGATTTTCAATTCACACTAAAAACCACTAATATTTTTTAAAAAGTAACAGCTCCCTGGCAAGACTTCCAACATGGCCACCCTGAAAGAAAAGAGAACCTGTGGTCAAAGGTGCCGAGATTTTGGACAATTTGTCTGGAATTCTGATGAAGGGACTTTCATGGGTAGAACGCCAGAAAAATGGGGTATGTATCGCATGACAGGAACGTTAAAATATTTCTTAGTCAAATCAATAGTTTTTCTAAAATTTCTTTTTACATTTAAAAATGAATTTACATTATGAACAATGATTTGAAAATGAACACTTCCCAAAGGTGTGTTTCAATTTTATTTCAAATACAGAAAATGTCATATTTTGAAGTTCTTTAAGACTTTTAGCAAAACTTTACTAGAATGGTTACACCCAAATGTGATAAATCTGTTTAATATTACTTGTTCATAAATTTTACAAGAAAAAAACACATCCACTTCTTCTGACATTGTCATGCCCTTGCTGCATAAGAACTATGTGTTGTTACTTTTCGGTTGAAGCTTTATTTTGAATAGACAGATACCAGATGCCTGGAGTGTAATTTCTGAATCACAAAATCCCTTGCGGACATATGCTTTGGGTTTTCAATGAAAACGTATTATTTTTTTAAATGACAAAAAGTATAGATCTGATCAAGCTTATGCTGAAAAAAGATACACAGCATGATTATATATAAAGAAATAACAGATGAAAATTAATTTACTGAAATAATATTCTGGTATATGAATATGGCATATGAAAGGTAAAGGTTACATATTTTTAATTAGTGACAGACAAAATAAATCTAAGCAAGGATTTGCATATACAACTTGTCTTTTAACTGCTCAGTGGTTTATCTATTAAAGCATAACCTAGTATAAGCAAAATGTGAGTTATGGAGTATGATGCTGGGAATTCATAAATAACATACATGACTCTATATCGCAGTGTACATCAGCCTTTATTATGTTGCATTCTACGTGGTGATGACAGCATTATTTGCGCTGGCTATCTACGTACTCATGTACACAATCAGTCCATATGAACCCGACTACCAGGATCGATTAAAATCACCAGGTTAATAACCCCTTACATTCGTACCAAATTCATAACATATATACTTGGTCAACACAAGCAGTTCTGTCTATTGTGCTCTCGATATCTCTTTTGTCTTTTGCTGTTTTACAGGAGTAATGGTTTGGCCTGACACATATAACGATGAAGACTTAGAGATCTCCTACAATATGTCAGACAAGCAGAGCTGGATGAAGATGTCCAAACGCCTTCACAAGTTCCTTATTCGTAAGCATGTGTTCTTAAAAAATACAAAGCAGGCAAGCAGAAATAAATCAGAACAACTAGACCTACCAATGAGGTACAATGTTCTTTTGCTTTTTATTTCAGCTTACAACGACACCACACAAGCACACTGTAATCATTACAACTGCACACCAGGCAGGTACTTCTTCCAGCACCACTATAAAGCTCCCAAACACACAAAATGGGCCTGCCCTTTCTACCAAAGCATGCTGGGTAACTGCTCTGGCATCGAGGACCCCACATTTGGCTACACAACCAACCAGCCGTGTGTAATCATCAAGATGAACAGGGTACGTTGGCTCATGCGCATAAACACTCCTACACATTGCCTGTGGAGATTCAGACGTAATTATTACTAATTAATTTTTCTCAGATCATTCATTTCCTGCCCAACAATGGTACAGGAATGGCGCCGTATGTTAACTGCACCGTGCTGGTGAGTGTGGATAAGTGCATGAGCTCTGAGGCTAACACCTGCTGTCACGATACTGGAGACATGGTGTTCAATGGCGAAAGCAATCATGTATGTGCTTGTGTGAACAGGAGGGTCACGACAACGTCCGTGGGCACGAGTATTACCCCTCGAGCGGGACTTTGGACCTCTCGTACTTCCCCTACTACGGCAATCTGGCACAAGTAAGGCATCCGAGTGCGTTCCGTCCTAGGAGTATTTCCGTTCATACAAACATCACCTTTAACCCAATTATGTTGTATTGCTTTACAGCCGACGTACGTGAACCCGCTGGTGGCTGTGAAATTTCACCTCGTGAACGAGAGACATGCAAAGATCCAGTGTAGGGTGATGGCCAACAATATCGCTTACGAGAACTTCTATGACCCATACGAGGGAAAAGTGATCTTTGCTTTAAATGCGTTGAGTTAGTTACAATGAATACACATGTGGCTTTTAGTCTTTTTGCACGCGTGATATTTAGACGTCAGAACTCTTAATCTCGTTCTGGAAGTCCCATGGTGCAGAAAGTATGACCTAGATTTGACACGGCTCAGTGGTGACCTTCAGCAACGGAAGCAAAGCCGGAAGTACCTCTCATATGTATTTTGTTCATTTAAAAAAGGTATTTAAATGTACATAATGATACAACACGCATATAAAATGCAATAAAGATACATTAGCTCTTCTCTTCACTGAGAAACAGCTGAAGCTTAAACTTTGTTATAGTAAAAAAAAAAAAAAAGTTTTTAAGAAAGGTCTTCCTGATAAACAATGCAGAATTCTGCAATAGCAGTAAAAATCCATTTCTTATCTCATCCCAGAGAAGAATTGTGTTTCTTACAGCATACTTGCTCTGCTGAGTTACAGAAAATATATAAAGAATCTAGTCATTTCCAAATTCATTCTTTAATTACACACTGTCTGAGAAAAATAAAACAAACTTATAAATTTGATATTGGATGAAGCATATTCTGCTACAATCTAAAAACCCAGTGAATCAAAAACTGTTGCCTGGATCAAATAAATGGAAGCAAAAGGTATAAAACTCTGCCACATCAAACTACAGGGTAAAAACAGTCCAGCCGGTAAGTCAGGTCACATTATTATAGGCTGGTGAATCTTTGGAGAACATAACTGACCAGCACAAATTGTCAGCCCTGCCGACAACAGGATCAAATCAGCATAACGCCGTTAAGGAGCACAGCTTTAAACCAGATGATCTGATTTGTGTTCTGACACAACCCAACAGGATGTGAACATTTGGTGAGGAAAACAGCAAAGCTAGATGGAATATATGCCATTAATTCAGAAGTCTTATTTCATTGAAATACCACAGGGATCTTGGACAAAGTTTCCACGTGTTGCTGGGCAAGACTGTGGAAGTTGATGCTCATTGAGCTTGCATATACAATGACGGGCAGGGTTCCTGGAGGCCCCAGCAGAAAGATCAGAGACGTTCAGGCTCTGCCCGTGCACCACCACATTGGAAACAGTGGTAACTGTGAAGAAAGATGAGGCACAGACACTAATCTTCATCATCCTCGTCAAAGTCCTCTTCCTCCTCCTCGTCTTCCTCCTCCTCGTCTTCCTCATCCAGGAAGGACGCGGGCGTGTCCCGAGAACTGGTGGAGTTGGAGGCCATGGTGGCAGAAGCAGCACCATTATTACTACCAAAAGGTGAAGATGAAGACCACAGGTTAGCAGAATGAAAGGCATGATGTGCGATGACCCGCAGGAAGCTGAACACAAGCGGAACACTCAAACGCTGACTTCAACATTGGGGAACGTAGCTGTGTGTTGTCAGTAGTACATGCAAGGCTGTTTATTAGGGAAGAGTCAGGTCTACAGATGCCCCCTGAGCACGTGGTATCCGCCACTGTCGCCATCTTGCTCTGCATCAACACTATGGCTTGAAGCTTTAATCATTTCATTCTTCTGCATTATTGTGCACATTCAACATTGCAAAGTGATTAACATATTTGTTGAACATCAGCCCAAGTACAACTTAAATACTAAAATGCTGTGTCAGCGAACAGATAATGCCCAGGAAACTCACCTGGTCGTACGAGAACCTCCATTAGTCTCATTCAAGGGTCCTTGTGCCATTTCTAAATGCACGATCGCACACACGCGCACACACACACACAAACACACAAGCTCTCAGAGCTCATTTACATAATGGCAGATGTGTGCAATATTTCACAATAATAGGGCTTGTTTCTATTAGGAAATGCATCTGCCTGGACAACATAATGCACTATTTGGAACAACCAAATGTTTGTTACCCAGTAAGTTTCTTTAACTTACATTTTTCTGTTAATTTTGCCAAACATTGGTGCGTTTGCCCCCCAAAACCCTCACCCCCAAAACCCACAAACGGCTTGACGTGCCAGAGGATCAAGAGGAGTTTTCTAGTAAATACACAGATTATTTACATTTAACTGCAATCCAACTAAAATCTATAACCAAACTATGACACATTTTAGAAGCCTTTAAAGGAGAAAGTTTACCGATTACATAGGACTCCAAGGCCTTGGGGACCAGGGTGCGGGCAACTTTCAGATGTTCTGGAGAACATCGGCCAGCCTCCAGACCAAACGCCATGCCCAAGCGCTTCAGCACCTCGATGTCGTCATGGATCTCAAACATGTTGTCAAAATTGAAGAGGTACTCAAACCTGCACCGGAAAGCACACAAGATTTGCTAATCGGGGGAGAGAGAACGAGAGAGAGAGAGAAAGAGAGAGAGAGAGAGAGAGAGAGAGAGAGAGAGAGAGAGAGAGAACGAGAGAGAGCGCAACAAGTCAACAAGACGCTCACTTGTCATTGGAGATGCTACAGTCAATGATGGTCCTCTTGCTGGTATTAATGATGATGAAGGGCAGGTGTATGACCGTGTTGGGTGGAGGCGGCCTGTGGTTCTTCTGCTCTGCCTCTCGATTCCTCTGCACCAACCTCTTAAACGCTATTTGCTAAAACAAACAAACAAAAAAAGCGGTCATGAACCATATCAAGTGCACAGCTCCATTTCAGATAGACCTATACACACTAGACTCATGCGTTGGCCGCATACCTGTAGGATAAGCTCTTGAAGCTGAGACTGCTTTTGCTTGATTCTTTGAATTCGCTTCTGCCGCTCGGCCTTATGTGAAGAAGCAGAATACCCGTCACACTACTATAACCAAAAACACTACCTATATGCATAAACCAAGAATTATGGGTGCCTCATTAACATGAACTCTTCTGAGGAGGTGTGTGTGTACACCCAGATCTCTAACCTCCAGGTCCTTGCATTCCTGAGCAGAATTGGTGGGGAAACCAATCCATTTGATCTCCTTCTTGTCTTTGGAGATGATGTTCATGGCCATTAGGACGTTCAACGCATCGTACACACGCCTCCGGATGTTCTTCTGATCATAAACGTGCTGTGGGAATGGGAGAGAAAAAAAATATAGAAAGTCAGTCAGCTCTTCAGAGTGGAAAACCAAAAACTCCATCATTGGACTCTGGGAATACTCAGGTTGCAGCCCACCGAGTCGTTGGGGGAGATGTGGTCGGTGGGAGTCAGCTCAGACACCAGCTCGTCCGCTACCTCGTTGTAGGAGGTGACGCCTTTCTTCTGAACCTTCTCACACACCTTCATGGAGAAATGCCTCAAGCCTTTCCCATTCTTGTCCCCTTTTCTACTTCGACTGAGGGACAGACAAGAGAGCTCAATGGTGAGGCTAACCAACACTGTTAATAAGTGCATTTGTCAGGTGTTCAGCACTTCAATTCAAGGGTACTGCCATCCATGTTGGGCAAAACATTCAGGCATCACAGACTTTTCTTTTTTCCATTTCAGCAGACCATGCTTAATTGGACAAATGGTTGCCCTGTTGTTCTTTGGCTGACTTGCTTTATCTAGTACATACAAGAGATTGTTAACTAAAGATCTAGGCCTAAAACTATTCGATACGACATGGTCATATCTATGACTCGCAGACATCAGGCAGCCGCTAATAAACGATTTAATTCAAGATAATGTTCATTTATCCAATGACTTGTGGTCCCGTAAAATGAAGTGTGGATAAATATGATTTAGATAGCATAGATAAAACTTTCAAATTAAAGCTTCCGTATTTTTGAGCGGCAATACATTTAGACATTATACCCACTACAACAACCACCCAAATTCTTTAATCCTCCAAGTTAGCACTTATGACAAGCTAAGCATCTTAAATTCTAAAATTCATTACAAAATAACGCCAACTTCTAAGGCCAAAGACCAATTAAAATAAATTAAAACAGAGGTCTGCTGAGCACAGTGCACACATTTTTTATTACCCACGTCATTCTTCAAATGTACTAATGTAGAAAACGAATATACAGTATATATCAACAACACATAATGGAGGAAAAGCCAAGCTGGAGGGGGCCCTGCTGTTAGTTGGCCCATGGAGCCATAGGTTGGGGGTTCCTGGGAAGGCCGTGACAGACGAGACGGCCTGGGCATGACTCACCCCGTGGACCAGGGCGAAGACTCTGGGGCCTGCGTGTGCGGGGTGAGGAACTGGGCACTCGGGGTCCTGGGGCTGGTGAGCAGGATGGTGCCGGCGGGGGCGGCGGGTCTCTGAGGGGTGCCAATCACCTAGAGGCAGGATGCGGTACTCAGTACATGCATGCTAACATATGGTAACGACACACACACACACACACACACACACACACAAACAGGGCTACGCTTGTAGGGATCGGAAGCGGCAGTGAAGTTTTACTGCTCGCCTTCTAACCCAACGTTCAAGATCATTACCTAAGAGAGGATACAGTTTTATGAATTAATAGCTTCCAATGGGGCTGTGAATCTTGAGGTGCAGCACCTTCACTAAATGCACTACAGCAATACTGCTGACTAAGCAGAGTTCAAACGCCCTTTAAAAGCTGCTCTAACTGCGATAAGCGAAGACAAAACTGGAGGAGTGGGAGAGCCAGACTGGCAGGGTCCTGGGGCCGAGCCAGACTTCTGCTTCACAACACAAAGTCCTGCTGCTGAGAACAGGGAGAAGTCAGAGGTCATGTGACCACAGACAGAAGGCAGCTGGGGGGGGGGGGGGGGTTTCTGTCCAGACTTCAGATGGAGTAAATCTCCGTTTAAGGGTTTGTTTGTTTTTAAAATAAATGTAAAAAAATATATATATTATTTAAAAAAGACATTAACAACTGTGACAGTATCAAATGAATAATCCCATGAAGCTAATACTCTTTACATCCCTATCTTCTACAGGGTACTAAGATACATGACCAATTTTTCATAGAGTTGGTTAGGTCATCCTAATGAAACGATATTAACTCATTCAGCACCTGAGAGGACACTTGGTTAAGCTACCGAATTGTAACATTAATTTTGCTATCTTAAGCATCTTCCATAAACAGGCTGTATATACTCCCTGCTAACAGCCCAGTGGCGGGACACAGCAACTTCCTGCATGTGTGTCATTAATAGGGCTTGTGTCATTAATAGAATGATAATACTGATGTGGACTCTTAATCCTGCTGACTCCAAACTTTTGTGATCAGCTTAGGGTGGAGCTCTCCCGGGTCACCTCACCCAATGTTAATGGAGGACTCCGTCGCTACATAGACTCCCTACACCCTTCAGAGAGGAACAGGGTGTGGGGTGGGGGCCATACTGAAGAAGTGAATGACCACGACCCCCACTGTGAGAAGGGCCTTGCTAATTTTCGCTAAAAATTAGCAAAAGTATCCAGGTGGCGCTGCATGAAAGGGGGATCTTGGCAGCACAAAGAACCATCATATAGCTGGAGTGCCATGCTGCTAACGCACCACGTCAATATGGCAGTGGATGTGCCCTAGAACACCATCTGGCCCCCCAAACCATCATCGTCAACGTCAAACGTGTCAGTAACAGTGCTGGGCCAGAGGAATCTTCTGCTCTCCATTAGCAATGTCTTACCATGTGCGGCACTACATTCACACTTGTGGTAGCCAGTGTTTTGGGCATTATCTGTTTGACTCCCGTAATGGAGGGATGGATGTTCACGAGAGACAGAACGGCAGTACCTGACAGAGACAGAGAGAGAACGAACAGAAATAGCATCATCTACCAAGCCGCTCATTTGGAACTTCCAGATACAGTGCAAATATGATGGGAAGAGTTAATATGTGGCAAAAGACACCAATAAGTTTAATTGTTTCTGCTTTTGGGCTCTGTGAATGATAATGTGTGGAGAATAAGGTTCTGCATATTTTGTGTTCACAAAACACATTGAATAACTGCCCTCTGCTGGTGTAAAACCAGCATGCAAATATTATTATCATAACAGAAACCTAGGCTTAATGTTACAAAAGGCATTAACACTTCTATCAGTCACAATGACTCTGACGTTCTCAGAGTAATCACAGATAAATTTCATATGAAACTATAATGTATGTATGACTTAAGAATGGAGCAGGTCAAAAGTGTAAATATTCTGTAACGTACTTCAGTCTCCTAGCAGACTGCATGACAGTGCCTGAATCAGACGAGTCATCAATGGATAGATCAGTGAGCCAATACACAAGTCTAATATTCCTACTTTTTGGGAGGATTTCAGCAAAAAAGATGAAAAGACATGATCTCAAACACAACAGACAATTTTCACACTATTGGAGTTCTTGCTGAACTCATTTACATGTCGAAATGGTGAGAACCCATCCTTAGTTTTCTTTCCATGCTTATTTTAGGCTACAGTAACATTTTATGTGGGAATGTCTAATAAAATACAGCGTTTCATTTGAGTCCACCCAGCGGTGTGCTTTACAAATCTAGCATTAGTTTGTTTTAGCTTTGCTAAGCTTAAATAAATGATATGTGTCAAAGGAGACGGCCAGTGTGACTGACACACCATGCTTGTGGACTAACTAGCGGAATAACGAGCGGACTAGCCAGCGAATCGGTTCCCTCGACCTGCACTCTTTAGTGCCAGCCTCTGTTGGAGAGTGTAATTGTGATGCATTAAATATTTGTACTGCTCTCACATCATATTTTAAAAGCAATTCCACACCGTGTAATAGTTACATAAACTCCACTGAGGACTCCTGAGACTAAATCTGTGTAATTCCTGCTGTTCGGGGTACAGAATGCACATATACGAAATATATCCTAGGAATAGTGCCCCTGGGTCCAGTAAATGACCAGTTTATCTCTCCCAGTATGATGTTCAACAGGTCATCCTTATGTTGTATAGAGCTTACAAAAGACTTCTTTTCAATTTGTGTTGAAATTTTAGATTACTGTCAGATGCCAACTGGAAACATGTTTAGGTGTTTGTGGAAATCCTTCAAGCACATGAAGCTGCACAAAAATGCTAATGCATCTTTTTCATTCAGAGGAAGTAGCCTTTTATGGGAATACTTGTATATATACCATATTTATATTATTTATTACTTGGCAATGTCAGTAGCAGTATATTGTGTAAACTGTATGGTAATTAATCTCCAGCATCATCGGTTTATTATTAGAGGATTTATTATCCTTTTTGAAACTGGTCCTTTAACCTGTCACTGGGCATGTCGGTGTCAGCCCTGAAAAGCCCGTATCAGGTGACAACCACTTTTCACTGCACATGAAAAGCCAAGGCTAACTGTCAAATGAACTGGAATGTGCACCTGAAGAGGTCATGACTTCTGAACCCATGTAGCAAGGAACAGCGCAACACGTTGGCCTTGCTCCTGCACCTGTAATAAAACCGAAGGACTCGCAGAGGAGGAGAGGCAGACGCACCTTTTCCAGGACTGACGTTCTGAGTGGCAAAAACCTTCAGCTCTCTGCTGCCATCTTTCAGCCCACCCTTAGGATGTGAAAGTGTTCAGAATTAGCATCATGACCACACACCAGCAATATCAGGATCCGCCGACAAAACGATATGGCTCTGAAGCGTGTCTCACGACATCAGTGGCACACCCCAAAAATCAAAACGTGTGCTAGGATCCGTGCGACACTAGGGTTAGTAACCACAGAGGACAAACACGGAAGGCAACCATAACCAAGAGAGAAGCATACGCGCCAGGCACGTGGTGCCGCTCCCAGTGCCAAACACGGCCGCACACACAGCAGACGCTGGAACAGAAACAGCTTTACCTCATGGCCACACAGTGAGCAAGCGAAACTTGACTTAACTTAAAAGAAACAGCACTGGTGGCACAAGGAAAAACGTTCCAGCCAACAGAAGTTGCCTACTGCTTCATTGGTCCAATTGGTCAAAAAGGAAGCTGGCTTTCAATATGTGTGATATATAATAAAGGCAAAATATATCAGTCAAGTTACGAATATTCTCTTCTAGCCTGTCATGGCAATGTGACTGCACTCAGCACTGTAATAAATGTTTGATGAAACTTACATCTTTTGCCATTATGTCAGTCTCTTGCAGATGTGGCAAGAAGGTATTTCCAGCTTTAAGTCTTTGATCCCTGTCTGGCTTCCCTAGAATAACACAGAAACTTAAGACCCATCACATTTGCTTCAACAAAGAAATGAAAAGAGGAAACCCATGACATACCTAATACAGCAATCCATAAAATAATTCTATATTTACTTTAGGCTACAACTACTTGAATAATCATTTATAATTCTTATATTACTATTATCATGAATGACAACTCTGTTAGAATGTCTGGAGAGTATGTCAAGATAATGACAACACACAAAGACATTTGTTTGCATACTACAGCAAACGTTCTGGGATATCAGTATTGTAAAAATAGATTTGTGGCTCTGCTCAGTGGCGGACGACGTCCAAACACGACGTTATGCGTGGTCTTTCCTTCAGAAACCAGGCTTTTCATACAGCTGAGACGAGTGTGTGTGTGTGTGTGTGAACTCCATTGCCCGATGAAAGCCTCTCCCTAACCGCAAGTGGGTGCTTATGGGTTCGTTCTCGTTTTTTTTTTTTTTTATCTTGAGCGCAAGTCATCTCAAAATTGCTCCGACTGTTACAACTTGCCAAAAGCCTATCGAATAACTCGATAATTGACAGATTTGGGGGCAAGAAAAGCAACTAATTTCTTAGTCAATTAAATCCTCACATGAACCATTTTAGTCTATATGTCTGCACATTCACATCTCTGGTTAGTAAGCCATCATCATGGCATTGCATTCTGATTTAGCTTAAGCATAAACGCAAAAAACAACAACTTTATTTTAGGAAATCACGCAATATTTCAGGGACGTTTGCTAGCTACCTATACAGACTAGAGAGTTTTAAAGCGAGATGTGAGAACAGCATTTAGTTGTCCTAGCTAGCCAACGTAGCTGTCTTGTCCCAGTTGAGAGGAAGAGGGTCTAAATCCGGATTGCAAACAGGAAGCTTGAGTGATTAATCTGATCCAAATGTAGGTTAATCAACATACTCCTTACGACGGAAAAACCACAAAGTATCCGTATTTTCTTGATTTTGGTTTTTAACTAAATGCGTGTTATTACCCAAATACAATGTTTGGTCATTAACGTCCATTTTCGTCAGGTTTAATTTCGAGTTATGTTAGGTTTGATCCAAACTGTTTCAACTTCTTTCTGTAACTAAAACTAGTTGGTTAGACAGACGGCTATAATCCCGACACAGCAGACCCCTCGCTTGTAAGTTTTTTAACCATATCAGTGCTGCAAGGAAACCACAGACCAGCAAACTGGCTCCAGTTCATAGCGCAGACCTTAAACTGTACACAGACGAGCCCCTGGGGGATAAAACCTTTTTGTTTCCACATCGATTCCACATAAGGAAACGGTAGTGTGAAGGAACGTGTCCAACTTTAAAGGATCCATCATGCAGGCGGTAGCTAACTAGACTCTCCATGGTGCAAAGAAGTGTATCTTAAACACTTTTTTTAATTAAACATATTTCCAGAGTGTTTATTCCAGTTATCAAACACAGTGATAGTCAGTAGCCTACTATTTTAATCTACCTAACTTGCGAGGTAAACGCAATAAACCGGTAACTAAGCGGCTATCTAGATAGCTTTGCTCGAACTTAAAGGAATAAACAGCGGCTGATCGAAGTTAATGTACGCTAGCTACTTAGCTAGATAGATAGATAGCTCGCTCGCTAACTAACTAGCTCAACACAAATCACCCAGCTAAGGTTTGATATAGCCCGATGAGTGATGCCCACCTTAACTGTGTTTTCACGGCTCATGTCCTCATCATAACGTCCAGCGATGTACTCTGGATGACGCTGCGACTCGACTTGCGTCAAGGTTTTATCCTGGTTTATTATTGCTGAGACGATTTAAGCGAGCTAGCTAGGTTAGCTGTGCGCTAAACAAGTACTAGCGCAGCTATATCGTCGAGTTAGCCATCAAACTGATCTTGGCGGTGTCCTGCGTTGGTGTTTTTTGATTGGATACTCTAAGTGTGACGTGTGCACACTGTCACGCTCATGTCCCCGCCTCCGGTATCGTTTCGGTTTTGGCGCGACTCTGGACACGGCTTGTTTTTTGTTTCTTGTGAGTCTTTTCCATTAGTGTTTAGATGTTTGTAGACAAACTGAACTGCTGTTACGAGGCAAAATGCAATACGCACGACATTAGCATTGAATGTTGCTTATTTTTGAATGCCCCAGGAATTGTTTTCAGTAGAGGTCAAAACGTGAAAACAACAGAAGAGGGTCTGCTTTGCGATCAGGTGTTGCACCGGAATCTGTGACCATTGAATTCTGTGACCGCAGAGGCACATTTTCTGCCTGTGTTGTCGAGAAAAGGCACGAAGAAGAGCGATTACACAAGCAACTCTTAAATATTAGACGTTAGATTACTCCATGCCCAAGCTTGTAATCGCTGGATAACATTGCTTCCTATGGGAAACGAGGGAACGCATCGTACTAAGCACCCTAGTTAAAAAGTTAACGTTTTATAGACAAAACGTTTTTTAAGAATAAACGGTTATTTTTTATTCTTTCTACGTTACGTGAAATTACATTTTAATTTTCAAAAATGTTTGTGTCCATGAGAGGTTTGTCATTTAGGCCTGCCTAATGTTTTAGGCTTACATTAACTTAATAAGTACCTGTGTGTTATCAGAATGTGTCAACTCTGTACCTTATTTCTTGACAACACAACAAAATGTGCAACAACGGACTCTGCGGTCACAGAATTTGGTGGCCACAGATTTCGGTGTAAGACCTACATTTAAACATTTTGCTGTTGTAATGTAAGGACAGCACCTCCACTGACGTGATTATGGCTAAGATACTTCTGTCCTCTTGTTAAATTACTTAATGTAATAGCCATTTCTGAATCCAAACGAGTTCTCACAGGTGGCATATTCAAGAGCCCTGGCATCCGTGACAACGATTATATACTTTATAGTTATATTTTGTCACGTCTTAAGGATAAGTGACATGAATCTGGGGACGTAATATAGTAACTGTAAAATGCGGTAACGGTTATTATTTGACAGTTGGTTTAATAAAAGCATTATTTTTTTGATAGTTTGATAACAGTGCTAAATTTACTAATGTGTAAAGGGCTTTACGTGTGCTCATAATTTTCTATCATGTGCTAGAGAATGCAGCTCTGCTAATGCTTTGCCCTCAAGTTTAATTTATTTAAACTACACAAAAACATGATGCCAGGATATTAATGGCATCAATTTGATGGCCAACAAAGTGATGAATTTGTACAAAATGTAATACACAAGTATACTATTTCACCAAAAGGAGTATTACTTTGAAATGTATACTAGGAAAGGTGTACTAGCAAAAGGCCTGCTTACTTCCTTATGAATATTGTATTCCAGACAAGGTCAAATAGCTCCATTTCAATTTCATGTATAATTTACACATATTCTTCCTTATTTTCTCAATGGAATAAAGAAATTTAAAAAATGCTAAAGCTTGTAATGAGTTTGAATATTGAGTAGTGAAGAGGATCTCAATGCAGTTCTCCCCAACTGTGGAGAAATTCTTTAGGTTACTGTTCTACACATGAGTTTTACTATTGTGTGCTATTGTGACCATGAACAGTTTGCATTTGAAATGTGATCCCATTATAAAAAAATTAAAGTAAACTCTTAAGATTGGCTGTGATTCCATTCCAACAGCACTACATCCTCAACACTATTGCATGACAACTGAGGCAATCCAGGCAATAATACAATAGGGATATCAGTTCATTTCCCTCTAACAACTTATTCTTTCAGGTTTAACCTAATGCAATTGAAATCTGAATCTGGAAACTAGTCTCTGCAGAATATATCCTAGTCCTAGTGTTAACCAGATATCCATGTCAGACATATCCATGTTTATAATGTCAGACAGCACCAATTAGCTCACATTAGTTTTTCTTAAAAGAACTTCATCCATTGTTTTAACTGCTTCAACCTTTCCTTCTAAACCATTTACAGTATGCTACAAAGTTGAATAGCCTACTACATTTTTTCACAGTGTGTCTTTCCATAGCTAGTAAGATGGATCCCCTATTCTGTAAAACATTCGAACACAAGTACAATTCTGAAAAATAATTTATTTGATATTCATGAAAAGTAAACCCTGCCACCCTAAAGAGGCCACGTTCTTGACATGAGAGGACTGGAATGTGTTTGCCATTAACTATGCACTTTCCTTCAGTGCAGCTTCATTTCTTCATGACCTTTATAAAAGTCTACAAGAACTTGCAAACTACATGTGCAAAGATCAATTTCGAGATTTCAAAGACTGGTACCACTGGATGAACTAGTACGCATTGCGCCCGCTACAGTTTACATAAGTGACTCGCGTGACTTCAGCCAGGTTATCTGCTAGCGTGTGTAGCTTGCCGTTGGCTGACATCAGCTGGAATGAAGGCACGTTTAGGCGCTTCCTAGTATGAGTAGCTTGCAAATCTACAGGAATAAATAGAGATGTTTATATAGTATCAAAGTGCTCAAGCAACAAAGCAGACACAGATATGGAAATCTGGGTCCCTCTTGTGCGCTCAGCTGGTCCAAGTTCTAAACATGCCCCATGGCAGAAGGATGAAAAATGCTCTTGTACACCATGGTTCCAGAACGTAGGATGTAGCAGGGTTCCATAATCCCAGACGGATCAATACCTTGTAGTGTATTGATTGACCTTGATAGTTTTTGGGCACCTATGCCCAAAGACCTCAGTTCACAACCCTCGCTATACCACAGCCTTTCATGGTAGAACACAGGGAGACCTCCTTAATGCAGCGGGTGGATCAGGTGGCTTGTCTTTTTTCGGCCCTAGGGATGCATTTGAGCGTGGCAGCTCTCCAAAGTACTGGTGCTAACAGAAGACTTAACGTGGTGACGCTGAGAACAAGCAGGTACACCTGAAGAGAAGAGGGGAACATGACAACACGATCGTTTTCCCGACTTTACCATCAAACAAGTAAGCATTTAAAGACTTAAAAGGCACAGTCAAACTTCACCATGTCTAATAACTCCTAAAATACAAAGCATACTAAACTAATATGTTCCACCAATCCAAAGTTGGTGTGGTGTGCCATCAAGCGTTTGGTGACACCCAGTTAGTTCAGATAGTCTGTTCCAGATCCTATCACACCTTGATTAGGTGATCCAGGGCTCTGCAACCTGGTACACTGGTTGTTCCTGAGGACTGGGCCTCCACAGTACTTCATCTGTCTTGTTGGTTATTTTTCAACCCATTCTAAAGACAAATGTTCTAACACAGTTATGTTCTAACTGATTTATCTTAACCTTAACCTCTTAGCAGTAAGAAATAAACTTACAGCAGTATAACATTGAAAGTTTGCCAGGTCTCACCTCTCGAGAGATAATCCCAGCCCGGCGGGCACGGCTACCCAGAACGAAGGAGAACTCGCTGACCTGTGCCAGTCCAGCTGATACCAGCCAACGAATGTGGCGGGAGCCAAGGGGAAGGATAGCAGACAGCACCAGCACCGCCATGCCAAACTAGGAGCGGGAACAGGGAATGGTCAGGAATACGCAAGAAGGAAAACTCAACAGTTCATCTTGTTTAAAAAATAAATAAATAAAAGCACCGATGAGTCATTGAAACTGATTAACATGGTTACCTTCATGACCACCAGTGTCAAGGTTAATACCAGAAGGATGGTCAGCTCGTAAAGGACAAAAGTGGGGAATACGTGCAGCCCTGTAAGAAGTAATATACAAAGTGCTATATAAGTGTCTTAATATGTTGAAATAATCTCTTTTGAAGCATAAGCTTGTTAAATTGTATTTTAAATCAGATTATTTCAGGATATCAGATTATAATCTAATTGAAGCAAGATAGAGATTTTTAACCCTAGGAAATGGAAGAGCTGGATGTCTCCAAGACTGGTTTACTGAACTACTCAGCAAAAGCTGAAATGTAATTTGGCCTTACAGTGAACTCACCAATAGATGCAAAGAAGATGATTGCCAGGAAGTCTCTGATTGGCTCAACACAGCTCATGACCTCACTGGTGACCATGGAACCCTGTGAGGAGAGGAGGGCTCCTGCGAGGAAACAGCCTAGCTCCATGGAAACATCCAGAAATTCTGTGACCTGCACAGTTTTGGCATGTAAAATTTTCGATGTGTAAACCTAATGAGGCAGAACTGCAACAACCCTACAAATACAAAATTAGTCGAGTCATCTCGGCCATTATATTTGATAGCTCACCTTTCCAAACAAAGGGGGTTTTAAAAATGGTTAAAGTTGATATTTATTTTTCCTTTAAGCATACAAAATCAATAAAGCCATATCAGCTTTACCTAGGATCTGGGCAAACCACTGATGGTCTCATTTTTTTGAGATGATGACAAACACTCACTGTCAGCATAAAGAACACAAATGCTGTCGTCCCCAGCACAAGTATCTCTTTGTTGCCTTTGCTCTCAGCATGTAGCTTTCTGTAGAATGGACCAATCAGATGAGCCCTGAGGAGCCAGCACAGCAGTAGCACAACGGCGAGGGAGATGAGTACTTGAGCCAGCAGCACTAGCACATGCAAGCCTCCAATAAGAGCACTGCAAAAGAATGAAGCAACCAATCAGATGCTGCAAGAGGGACACTCAATAATAGGATACTGAATGTCAACCAATACGTCTGGCCCCAGGGTAATTTTCCACTGATATCCAATTTGACTATGCTGATTATTTTGGACCTAAGCTCCAGAGAAACAGCTGAAGTGTTTAGACTTTTAAGAGCAGCGCTGGCAAGTTATGCCACCTCATTAAACAGGTTAGTTATGTTTGCTCTGAATGAAGCTCATGGTTGTTGCCAGTATACAAGAAGTAATTACATTAAACACTACAGGGACAGCATGTTGATATAAGGAACAAACAAAAGACTGGTTATGCTGAGGTCAGAAACGCGTGCACAGACGTACAAAAGAAACATCTATATGGTGTATGGTGGTGGATGGCTGTGTGTGTGTGAATTTACTTCACCTGTCTATATCTCCATTGCCTGCTTGGATAAGAGTTGGCATGATGGCAATGAATAGACCTAGCTGAACGTCCTGCATTACTAGCATTCCTAGCAGAACGCTGCTATAGTCCAGTTCACCTACACAAAAGACGCACGCTTTCAAAAATCCCATAAATAATTATGGGTAAAAATATAAACAACACATATAGACACACATATATGCAACACTAGTGTCTTCAAAAACCCAAGACCCAACCAATTTTACCTTCTTTGTCTCCCCTTGTCCCACCAGACAGAAATCGTGACACAAGAGGAGTACTGGACAGTGATAGACAACTGGAAATGAAGACAGTCTGAATGGGGTGGAGCCTAAACATTTGTCCCCAAAGAAGCCCCGCCCCCACCATCAGGAGGCTAAGGTAGCTAGAGCCTTGGACAGAGATCTTCCAGACCTGAAGGAGCAAATACGCACAATATATCAAACTGTTCATAGATATCAGTTCATAGATGATGAGTAGCTTCACTACAAGTTGTAACTTCTCTTCTGGTATTTGTCTTTTCACTGCTATCCAATCATGCAGCTTTATGCATACTCCGTACAAACAGTTTCTGGGAAATGTTTACACCATTACAACCACAAAAGTCACTTCCTGAATTTGACCAAGTAAGGCCTACATGAATACCATCACTGATGGTACATACATGAAAATATATGACCAGATATGGTCTTCGTGCAAATCAACCATGGTGATATTGGATAATGTTCATTGGTATAAACCAATATCATCTGAATGATAGAATGTTTATTCTAATACAGCTGCTACCAGCCAGTTATTACCAGCATTGTTATCCTTTCTGTTTTTTGGCTGTTGGTGTGAAAAACCGAAGATGTTTAACCCACAAATAGTGGTGACCATGCAGGAGGATGGCAGCAGCTGACTAATCTGAATGATGTCTCACAAACTCCACCTGCAGAAACAAGTTTTAACTGACAGTGTGGAGCCAACAATGGGAGCTCAGTCATCAATTCTGACATTCTGGTGAATTCTAAAGAGCAGCTACGAAAAACTGAATGAATAAAAAGGAACAAAACAGCCCTACAATCAAGTATTAGCAAAATTAGCACACACAATTCTGTGGACCAGCAAATGTCTGTTTCCATTTGCCGAGAGATGGGGGGGGGGAGGGGGCGGGCGACCAATTTAAGAGAGGAATGCCGACTAGCGAGTATGTCCAAAATGCTTAGAATTTGAAAACAAGCATGCATGCCATGAAAACATGTAACCATAATGTCATCCAGAAGCTTCATCACCTTGTGGAGTCGTTCCGGAGAGAACTCCAGGCCAACCACGAAGAGGGTGAAGAACACGCCCAGCTCCCCTAGCGTCTCTACCTGAACCATCGACTAGGGAGACAGAAAGATCACTTGACTTAAAAACATTTTAGAAACACCCAAAATACAAACACACATGCATCCCCTTCCGCCAAACACTTCCTATATTAAAATTATGGCTTATAAATGTATTCATTATAAAAATAAAATACTTTACACAAACACACTATCATGGCTTAGAGCTAATGGAGAATTGCAGGGGAAGAAGTGGTCACTGTGAGAGTTGATCCATATGAATGGCCTCATTTTGAAGATACCTGAATGCTGTTGAGTCCTGAGGGACCGAGGAGAACCCCACAAACGATGTACCCAAACATAGGAGGCAATCCCATCAGCGTGCACAGCCATCCACAGGGCAGGGAGAGCATCACCACTGACACCAGATCCTGTGGCAACAAACACAGGTTTAGCCTTCACGCCGTGTGCTGAGGAGTGGTGCCAACATACCAAATCCAGTTACAGTCTCATTACAGTCTCATCTCATTACAGTCTCAACACATGAACTGAAACAGGACGATCAGGGGTTTATCAGACCTTAATGAGGTGATGGTCAGCACGAGGAATGGTGGAGTCCCGGGGCTTGGTGAGCACATACTGGTTGTTCTGGGAGTCAATGAGCATACTCAGTCCCAGGTTACTCTCCACCACCAACCGTGACATGTTCTTCCTCTTTCCATCGTCTTCATCCTCTTCTACTCTCAGGACAGCCTCCACATTAACACCCTTCATCTACAGAGAAGCACAGATGGGAAGATAATAATGAAAGAGACAAGTAGAACACGTATTTCAATATATGGCTGCACGTATTTACACTTGATCCCTTCAACAGTCAATTTTCAATTATTAGTTAATGGGAGTTAATCAAGATTTTAAACCATAATTTAGCAGCTCCAGGTTGAAAGCTACAAATCTTTTCCTCAGACATTTTTTAAGCTCTACATGAAGCACTTGTCACTTGGAAAGTGACAATGTAGTCTCTAAAAGTAGTTTTATTTTTGTATACCCTTAAAAAATGTTTAAACAGTTTTTAAACATCACGAAGCACCAGCACGGAAGTTTCACATTGGATGGAGGGGCACAGCTAGGAAGCCGTTTTCCGTATCTGCTTATGATGTCACATTTATTCTGGCCATTTTTATGGTCTATGAATTGTATTATGGTTAGACATTTGACGCTTGCTACAAAATGCTCATTACAGCTTGAATTACAGTGTGAATTATTGGAAAGATTACTTGGATCATTCAATTCTTTGGGTCCTCTTCTGCCTTAGGAGACAAAAGAGGCATGGCTGAGCCATAACATGTCTGACAGTTTCAAACCACTGTGTACCGTTTAATATCACCTCGACAATGGCAGGGCCTCGTCCACTCCACAGTAGTACTAGGATCACAGAGCTTAAGGAGGGTCACACTTATTCAGTTGGTAGTTGAACTGGGTCAGCCAGACCCTGTGTTAGAAGACACCAGCCAACAACTTCCAGGGCAAAAGGCATGTTTGCATTCCCAACAGACAAGACTGCAAGCATGTGGGAGAGAGGACAGGAGAAACATTGGCTGCTTTTTGAATTTTGGTGAGAACGAACACCACCGTATACCTTTGAGCTGATCAGTTTTATTCTTTACTCATTTACATATTTTATCTTTATATTTATATTTACAATCTTTTATTCAGTTACATGATTAGCTTGTTTGCTTTCCTTTTTGTTTGCTTCCATTAAATCACGTTCGGTGTCAGTTTGAATGCAAAGATGAACCCGTTTCAGGATTATTTTCCCTGAAAATAAATCTAAAATGAAAGTGACAAAAATACCCAACAGCCCAATCCAATAGTTTACGGTGGCTTTTGTACACAGTTGGTCTGTATACACTTGCTATACATTTGAATACAACAGACAGAAAGTGTACATACTTTTTGTAAGTCGCTCTGGATAAGGGCGTCTGCTAAATGCCGTAAATGTAAATGTACATTTATTATAAAATTTTTATTACTACTACTGTGAAAGAAATCTATCTGCATTTTTGCATGTATTCAGTGTTATTCAAACATAACCTGGCGTCCTTCATGAAGCCTGACTTTCAAACCTAACCAAGAGAATACATCCAAATCGAGCTCTTCCAAATATGGCGTCGAATATCACGTCGAATCTTGCCTTAACCCCCCATCCACGTGTGACGTGTCCTACCAGGTTACCTGCTTGTTGTTGTTAAAGGCGTGATCTTCGATCTCCTCCTCCAGGCGGTCAGCAGCCCTCCGCACGTCCTCCAGGATCTCGTCCAGCATGGAGAGGGTCTTGTTCTGGTCCTGCGCCACTTTCAGTGCCTCCTGCTGGTGCTTCTCGGCCGCGACCAGCTCCACATACTCCTGTTCCTCCTGTCGATGGGGGTGTTTTTCGCTCCGTATCAGATTGAGCCAAGACATTCACTGCCAAAAGCCTCAGACCTCACATGCTAGTATCAAGGAAATTGGTGCCAAGCTCTGCAAAGACATCTGAATCTCCTCTCCAAAGCAAACAATTCTTTGTCGTTTTTAACAGAACAACCACTCACGCGATTACACACATTCCACTTGTGTCAGTCTACTTGCCAACTGCTGCAGTCTCTAGCCAAACCGGGTACTATATCTCATCCTCCAGTGTGAGATAAGAGACCATTCAGGGTTAAAAACATAAAATAAGTATAAAAAAAAATCATCATCAAACCTTCCTTCACTTCAAGTGAACACCCTTATACCGTGGCATTACTAAAGAGACTACAGTAAATAAGACCTGCCTGTCCGTGCTAGCCACTACCTGTTTGGTGTGACTCAAGAACAATTTATTAGTCACTAATCATTAACTAAGAAGTGATAACTGATATAATAATAAGGAATTCATTAATAGTCTCATTGGCCAAAAGACCTTGATTTACTGTCAGAAAGGGGAGAGTCTACCAATCTTACTTAGTCAAACTACCTCCTCCATTCCTCAACAAGAGCTCGTTCAGTGGCCAACATGAATGCGCGAGGCGACGGAGCTCACAGACCTCTCCGCCGTGGCGGCCGACCTCACCTTGATGGCTGCCTCGCGTAGCGCCTCCAGCCTCAGGCGGCTGCTCTCCTTCATGCTGACCACGTCGTGGTAGTCGCCCTTCAGCACGCGCTGCAGGCCCAGCACGGCCTGGAACACGGACCGCTCGCTCTCGTTCAGCTCCTTCTGGAACACCTCCAGCGTGTGGACCTGGAAGAGCCGCTCGGCGTCCGAGAGCGTCCGGTCCCGCCCCGCCGCCGCCGCCACAGACCCCAGCTTCCGCACGGCGGCGTTCTTCTGCCGCAGGAGGCCGGCGAGCCGCCGGCAGTTCTCAGACACCCACCGGTGGCCGTGGGTGACGGCCGCCCCGCGGCCGCGGTGCAGCTTGATGGCATGCTGGGCCACCTGGTCACCCGGGTGCAAAGCCCCCACCATGCCCAGGCAGAGCAGCGCACACAGGGACTGCATCCAAGCGACTGTTGTTTCAACTGTTGAGGAAAAGGGGTAGAAAAAGAAAGAGTGGAGAGAACAGCAACTGGAGAAAAGAACAAAACAAACAAAACAAAACAAAAGAAAACAAACAGCTCTTTCAGGAACTTTGTCATACACCTGGACTGGGGTGGCTTGGGTTTGGCAAGCTAAGCTCACATAGGTGGGGCCCAGAGCTCAAACAATGCAAAGTACCTGCTCCATTACAGCTCTGAAATCTTCTAGTGTTTCAAACGTCACACAACAGATGTTAACTGCACCTACAGAGGGCGAGGGGTTGTTTGCCCGGATATGGAACAGAAACTGGAAAGTAATAACAGTTTTCGGCTACTTCGTGAAGTGCAGCTCTGTTTGATTGACATTCTTGAATACAATGGCAAACATGCTAAGACACATACGTTAAAACCCCTAAAGCACTTAACCTACACGAACCTCTCTCTCTCTCTCTCTCTCTCTATATATATATATATATATATGTTCACTGAACAAGAAATTTGATCTGAATTCTCCTGAACAGCCCTGTCTGGAAATATATCTGCGGCAGGTCTGCCAAGTAGCATAACATAACGTGTATTGCCTTGGCTGACGACTTTCATCATCAGCTTTCATTCATCTAAACAAGTCCCCAACGTTATAGCATGTGAGCTATTAAAAACCACAACGCGACTGCATCATCTCTTATGTCTGGAAAAAAGTCGGCAATAAGGTAATGGCGACAAAAATAAGATGGATGACATACCTTGAGGAATTGGACGTTGTCTGCGCAGCCCTGAAATCCTCGGCACATGCAGAAAACAATCGGGCTCTTGTGGCGCCACTCCTCTCCAGACGCCACATACTAGCTTCTCGTCGGGTGGTGACTGAGAGGCAGGCGCAATATTCACGGAAAGCCGAGTTTCTGTGGCCCTGGACCCAGCTTGTTTTGATAGCTAGCCAACAAGTCAATTGTCCAGTTTGTTGAGTTCAACAGGTACGTTGACACTGTTGCATTTGACGGCCGTGTTACTCGACAGTTCCAGAGTCATTGTAAGTATGTGCTGAAGTCCCGAGGGAGACACCGAGTTTGCTTAAACATCTTGGGAACATTCGCTATGCTAGTATGTGCTAACTAGCTAGCTAGCTAGCTTGTTTGCGTTGCAGTTCGAGTTAAGATACCAGATTCAGCTGACAAGCCAACTTATGCTAACGTTAGCTAAGTTAACATTTCCACCAATTAAACTAAATAGCTGTAAACATCATTCGGGGTTTTTAGGTATTCTGTACAAATATAAAACTCGATATTCTAATTTTGTTGTTCACACGAGTTGTCATGGCTTATTTTAATGTGTAATAACTATGTAATTTATTTGGCTAGCTAGCTAGCTAGCTAATTAAGTCAAACTTGTTCATCACTTCCGAAACAGAACAAAACGATTGGGTGGCTGGCTAAGGAAACTGTAATATGGGTTATGTAGTTTTATCTCGCGCTCTAGTTAACTACACCTATTACACTTGTTATGGTTAGTGGTATACATATTAAATTGTAGCTGTTTAATTAGCTAAACCGAGGCAGATTACGTTTATTTGGAGACTTCTTGCCCCCATAACGACTTCGGTTCAGCAGTGATCATACTACAGTACATAACCCATTTCATATGTTAAATAGACTATTTTATGTGTTAGAAGAGCAGTATTTGGTGCTAATTACTGTTAAGCATACATTCGGAACAATATTTTGCACTCAGTCTCAGATGACAACAGCGCGAAGTTGAAGAACTACAAGTCCCAGTTCTGGTGTAAACATAAACACTCCCGTTCTCTAGCGCAGTCCCACTAGGCTCCCGCGCAGGCGTACAAGTGTCTGTTGGCTATCAAGTTGGTCAAACAGCGGGTGATAAAATGGTAGGTAAGATAAAAATGGTAAATGCAAACTTGGATGCTAGCAGGGACAGAGCGGTGCACAGCGCGACAAGTGCATTTTATATGCCGGAGGAAGTTTGCTGGATAAAGGGAGTTGTCCTCCGCCTGTGTCGCATTGTCACTGTGTTCCACTGTAGCAATTTATCAGAGACATGGAAGGTCAGTTGTTGGTATTTTGAGAGCTGACACCCGCACTCGCAGCCCCACGTACCGTTCCCTTTTTGGTATACCGCTTATGCGGGCTAGGGCAGAGGGGCTGTCCAGACCTACCGACTAGTGAATTAGGCCGACTGTGACTATTACTGCCGTTACCGAAGCCGGGTGGGTCGGCAATCGGGACTGGTATGGTAATTCTCATGACATCCCTCTCACACGCCAGACGCTACAGCTACATTTGCACAAGTGAGGAAAACCAAGATGTTCCGTTTGTGATGGTAACTTTAAGCGACGAGCAATGTGTGCTGTCAAATGACCTGCACGGTGGTCACTCGGGATTCTCAACTGCATGTTTGCGTTCGTCATGACAGCGGATGCCAGTGACCTGTCAACGAGCGTGTATTTCTATGCCCTTTCAAAAATAGACAATTCGCTGTTGGTCATTAATATAGCAGATGCCTAATTAAGCATGCTGTGTTTCATTGACCTGTGTTGAATCATGCTGTTTCACTGACCTGTACTGAAGCTTGGTACTGACATCTGATCAGGAGTGATTGTTTCCTTCAGCCCCAGGGCTGGGTTTACGTGGGTGTTTTGCATCAGCACTACCTGCAAGAATTATTTTGGAGATGCTAGCTTACTTTTACTGTTGGGGTAAAACTTAAGCCACAATTTATATGAGTAATTCCATTCTACCCCTTTCTGTCCTGTATGTTTACTCTTAACCAGTGTCAGTGTGTTAAGTGACAGTCATTAGTGTTTAGATTAATATGTTTGTTTTTGTCTTTGACACAGGTCTCTTTATGTAAATCTCAGAGTACCCTATATTTATCAAGCCTCTAGGATCAGCAGATCCCCCCCCCCCCCCCCAAAACACACAAACAGACACACACAAACGCACACACGGTCTCTCTGTAAACATGACGGTTGTGTTCGCTAGGCTATTGAAATCAAACACGTTTTCCAGGGCAACATTTTGAGGCGTCTGAGTACGCAGTCATGTGCATCCTTGTGTACTGTGTGTGTGTTCCCTGCAGCATAAGCTGAAGTCTTCACAGAAAGACAAGGTCCGCCAGTTCATGTCCTTCACCCAAGCTGGGGAGAAGACAGCTGTCTACTGCCTCACACAAAATGACTGGAAACTAGAGGTGGCCACAGACAACTACTTCCAGAACCCGGACCTCTACTACAAGGAATCCATGAAAAGCACAGTGGACAGAAAGAAGCTGGATCAGCTGTATAACCGATACAAAGGTAAATGAGCTTGACCTTACGACCATTTTTTTTTCTTAATTTCCTGCTCTTCACGTCCTGAAACTGTTTATGATTCGTTTATATAGTGCTATATGTCCCTGTGCTTTTCTTGAACCTTGATTAGTGTGTGCTTTTAGGTGTGCCTGTGTTCATTTTATAGTAGTTGATGATACGTTTGTAGATGGTTCTAAAATTAGGTTAGTGTGTCAGTGATAGGCCTGCTTGATATAAATAACAATACTATTTTGTGAGTGGGATCTATAGCTACATATTGCAATAGCAGTATACCTTGCAGAGCAACAATAATATCCACGAACCCATTACAGTTTGACTAACATTATTTTAAACAAAGCTGTTTTATAATTGGTTCATGTGAAGGCAGTGATTGTTTAAAACAACCACACGCACTGTTTAAGCTCTGTGTCTGGTCAGTGTGGCCATAACACAGAGCACAGTGTCATAAAGAT
The DNA here is from genome assembly GCA_020368025.1 of Brachyhypopomus occidentalis. NCBI lineage: Eukaryota > Metazoa > Chordata > Actinopteri > Gymnotiformes > Hypopomidae > Brachyhypopomus > Brachyhypopomus occidentalis. The sequence goes on along the minus strand of JAGXOD010000247.1, from coordinate 6,461,853 downwards.
CTCCAAGCAATATATTGTGTGTATGCTGGAAACTAAACAAATGTCTTCATATGTTCTTTCCTGTAGACCCTCAGGATGAGAATAAAATCGGAATTGATGGGATCCAGCAGTTCTGTGATGACCTCACTCTGGACCCGGCCAGCATGAGCATTCTGGTGGTGGCCTGGAAGTTCCGGGCAGCCACCCAGTGTGAATTCAGCCGGAAAGAGTTCCTGGATGGCATGGCCGAGCTCGGGTTAGCAATGGTGCTTTTCTTCCATCTCTCTGCTTTTCCTTTAGCTTCCCATACATGGCAGTATCATATTTGTACTGTAATAAAACTATTCCAAGCTGAAGTGAACTCACACGTTCTCGCCGAGTGTGTGTGTGTGTGTGTGTGTGTGTATTTGGGGGGGGGTGGTTAGAATGTTCCAGTCTTCTTAATATTACAGTGCCAAACTTACTTTACCATATGTCCTTCTCTAGTTGTGACAGTCCTGAGAAGCTGAAAGCCATCTTACCCCGATTAGAACAGGAGCTCAAAGACTCGGGCAAGTTTAAGGACTTCTACCAGTTTACCTTCAACTTTGCCAAGAACCCAGGCCAGAAAGGCTTAGGTAGGTGTCACATGGCCTCGGCTAACATATAAAAAGGCAAAACAACAACAAAAACCTAGTGCAAAATCTAGGTTTGAATGCATGTTTGTACTGAGTGTGTGAGTAAGTGAACCACAGCTACATGAGATCGTCCAGTGAATGCAGTAGAAACCTGCCTTTGCTTCTGGGCTCAGGTTTCCAGTTTCCTCCTGAGACGGCTGTCCCCTGCATGGGGAATTCTGCCTTTGTGCTAACAGTTTCTGCCACAGCTCTGGCATAGGAACAAGGGCGCTGTGATCCTGGCTTGTCTGGCCTGCACAGTGGGTCATTGTGCGACCCGGTAGTTGTGGTCCGCTGCCTGTACCCAGTACCCCCCCCCCCCATACACACACACCTCCCCCTCCTCACCCTTCCACTTTCATCCCTCCATGTTCAGATTTAGAGATGGCCGTGGCTTATTGGAACCTGGTGCTGACGGGCCGGTTCAAGTTCCTGGATCTCTGGAACAGGTTTCTGCTGGTAAGCCAAACCTTCCCAAAGCCGTGTTAATTAGCTGCTTTTGGTTTTGGGTCTTCACTGCAGAATTTTGAGTCTCGCTGGACAGTAAGTCACACACACACGTGTGTGTGCGGAAACACACACACAAACGCACGCAAGAATCCCCTGGACAAACTTTGGAATGTCAGCTTACTGAATATAAGCTACAATTGCAGAAGCTACAATATAAAGCAGAAAAAAGTATAGATACAGTTTTTTTGGCAGCTACCTGATAATCATGTGACACAATCTATACTGGGTTGTTTTTTCTGTATATATGGAAATAGAGACATGGCTTTTTAAGACTGGGTATACAAGAAAACAGCTGTGGTGTTAGACTACATACAAAGAATACGCTTAGATATGCTACAATTAACTTTGTCACCATGACTTTTAATTTTAACTTACAATATGACAATTTCTCTCATAATACTTTACTTCTGAAGGAACATCACAAGCGATCTATCCCGAAGGACACGTGGAATCTCCTTCTGGACTTTGGAAATATGATTGCAGATGATATGTCAAACTATGATGAGGAAGGTGAGATTGCCTGATCATACCAGTGTCAAAAACTTGCACACAAAACCTTTGTGTGTTTTTTGTTTGTTTGTTTTTGTTTTTTTTACAAATTGAATTAAACAAACATTTTTTAACTCAAGTTTTGTTACATACCATTTAATAAATACAATTTGTAAAGGCACAGAGCATTAGACAACAGTAAAATGGATACAGGATGTTGAAGTTACAGCTTTATCCTTTTTTTCTCTTTAGGGGCGTGGCCAGTGCTTATAGATGACTTTGTTGAATTTGCCCGGCCCATTGTCACAGCAGGCAAGCGCAAAACTGTATAATCACCGTCTACCTCTTAGAGAGGGAAGTGGCATCTTATCAGACATTTTTGTATTAAAGTAAAAGATTCAAAGAGGAAACACACACAAAAAATAAGAGACTTGTAAGTTGCGAGTCTGTGTTGCCGAACTTGGATTCAAGAGCTATTGCTTAGCTGGCCAGACCTTATCAGGAATGAGTGAGATTGCATTGAGCACTTTCGCCACCGTGGGGCGACAGCGAGTCGGCTCCAAGTCATCGGGCTGTAGGAAACCCTGCCTTCCATCTTGAGTCGCCCTAGACCCAAGGTCATTACGGCAATGGACATCATAACGCTGCCTTCAATCATCCACAGTATCCCAGTCGGACAGCGACGTGTGTTCTCTGAGCGTCGACAGCATGTCAGGTTCCATGGATGGACCCGCCCCCTCCCCTGCCGAATGGGTGTATTATAGGATAATAGATTGTGCATGTTATTTGTGATTGGTACACAGTATTTACTCTGTGTAAAGCAAACAGAAAGGACAACGAAAGATCCATATTTGTCGAGTAATGTCGTGGACAACCCCCCCCCCCCCCAGCCGCCCGAACCCCCAGTGTGGCATTGCGTGTTGTTACAAACAAATTTCTAAGCACTGTAGAGGGCGGCAGCGTGAGAATTAACTCAAGACATGAGATCCAGTTTTGTCAAACAGCCGTCAGAAAACCACAGGCAGCAGTGCTCGGCACACCAGCAGAAGTAATGTTGCTACAGTTGTAATATACTGTATGTAAGAGATATGTACAGATATATTGCCACAAAAGCGTATAAGTATTGATACATGACATTTATTAATGTGACAAAAGTATTTGGACTAATCTGTATTCCAAGCTTGGATGTCCTCACACTTGTGCTTGTTCATTTGAGAAGTCTAACCTTTGTTTTTAAACTTTGTTTTAGAGTCATTTTTCAGCATAAGTAATAGTTTATTCAGCTTTCAAATTTATTCACACAGATCTTGGTTGTAATTATGCTTCTGATGGCATCACACTTGTCACATAAAAAAATAACAAAACATGCATGTTTCAACACGTAACAAAAAAGGCAAAATATTTATTAGGAATTAGGAGTTGGACCCTTTTGACATTTTCAGATTTCTTAAAAAAAAAGAATTTTTTTTCATTGAATAATTGTCAATACTTTGTATCCCCAAACCCCTGAATCTACAAACTCTGACACACTCACTATACTTTATATATGAGGCTTTTCTTGGGTTATCCTTTTGGATTGTTTTGTTATTATTATTATTATATTTCCAACATTCTGGACAAGGTGCTATGGTGTTCTGGATCTCCTCACTTAATAGCTACAGATTGCCAGTTTTGTCCAGTGTCGTGTGTCGGGCGTTTATTTCCACGGTGACGGAGACAAGCCTCCCTGAGGTGTCCTCATGTGCTCCATGTTGCTGCGTGTTCTGTGTTTTGACCAATGAGAAGTGGGTCATCGGGTTCAGCTCATCCAATCAGTATTGACACACATGTAAATAAAGATTATTTAAATAAAGAACAGCTTTTCTCCATTGTTAAACCAGAACCCATTTGTTTGATTGTGACGTATGAAAGGCGTTCAATAAAGCATGTTTTTAACAAAAAAGTTCAACAAAAGTTTTTCATTCTTTTTTTGGGGTGGGTGTGGGCAAATGTCTAGATTGATATGTAATTTTGTACTTTTTTAAAAATACTATCTCACTCATGAGTTATGATGGTTTCTTTAACACCAATCTACCTGATAAGAGAACAACTAGTTCCTAAGATGTCCATGCCTGTGGAAGTCAGCTGTGTGTTAGCGCAGGTGGAATTAGAGCACCTGTATTATGTCATGGCCATTTCTCATCATGTATACTATCCACTAGCTTCTCAGCTGGGCAGAATTAGGGCCTGTCTCCAGTAAAGTTCCATTCTATTCTTGTGCATTTGGGAGAGGGCTGTGCACTGATCTCAGACCAGCCTATGGAATCCGCTCTGCCTAGGAGGATTACCTTTTTAGGAGACACCTGATCACAGCATAACCACACAAAGACTGCTTGTTGATAAGGTCCTGATGGATGTGTGTGTGTGTACGTGTGTGTGGTAGGGGGAGGGCAGTGGGAGGTGATGAACCAGGACCTGGTGACTAGGAGGGGAAGAGAGAAGATTGTTGGGGAGTTTTGGTCGAGCTGTGGAGTATAGCATTGTGCTTTTGGAGGTAAAGGGAACAAGAGACCAATCTGAAGTTTTAACTGGAGAATGAAAAAGGTCTAGAGGTCGACTCTGAGGCAAGGCTAAAAGGCTGAAGTGGGCTTACCCTAGCGCTAGTGAGCTGAAGTGGTTTCCTTTGATGCTTCGCATTTAAAAACCAGACGGCCCTTGATGGAGAAATTTCAACATGCAATGGTGCTGAGTGCCGTAGGAGATGCCCTGGGATATCGCAAAGGCCGCTGGGAAAACTGCATTTCGGGAGCCCAGATCCAAAAGGAACTCTCAGCCCTCGGGGGACTGGATGCTCTTAAGCTGGACCCGGACAACTGGCCTTTGAGTGACAGGACATTGATGCACATGACCACTGCGGAGGCTCTTGTTACAGGTGAGGACACACCCCTTTCAGGTGAGAGGGGAGAACGTTCAGAGCAGTTCTGAACTGCTGAAACCCACAGAGAAGTTATTTGTATCTTAAGCATAGGGGGCAACAAGTAGGGGCAACAAGTAACATATTTTTTCTTCATGAAAAGTAACACTAAATAAGACACTAATGTTACAAAATGTTATTCTTTAAAATGGTCAGACAGCCGATTACGTCTGTTGAGAAGGACAGAGGAATGCAAGGTCACTTGCCACATTCTGTCCCATCAAGCTAAACAAGAGAAACATTTCTTCAGACTCCCTATTTCAAGACTTTAATTCACATAACATTCCACACCACCTACAGTTAATGACACAGTACAGATGTATTAATGGAGTGGGTTCATCTCTGCCATGCATGTTGCCATGATAGAATTCACGTAAGCTCGTTCTTTGTTTAACAGCCTGTTAGTTGTGGGATTTGTAGCGAGACACACCTGTGCAGCACAACTGTGAGTCACACTCCACCAGCAATAGTCCGGGGTGACTTATTTAGAATAAAATAGAGTTTTCTAAAGTTCTGTCTTAAAGTGGGGAATTTATTTTAAGTATTTATTAAGGATTTATTAAGTGACATATCCTCTCGAAAAAAAAGAAGAAGAAACAAGCTAACATATTAAACACATTTAAACCGATTTGGCCTGAAAGAGGTCAAAGGTGAAATATGTGCTTCAGTCTTCCCCGGCTGTGTGAGCACCTGCCAAATATAGCCGCTCACCCGTCACACTCTAAGTCACACACCCACTATTATCTCTCGCTGAAATGCACATCACTCATAATTCAGCAGTGTTTGTCAGTACAGACATCAGATCGTCTTTCATAAACAGTTGATGACGTTCTGGCACATGCATTTGCACACAAAAACACACCCCCCTCTCATATCTCAGCGTGCACCAACAACAGAATACTACTAGGTTCAAATTCCCAATTGTCCCATCACCCAGTGCATCGGCATCCTGTTGCTCACGTATAATCTCCATCACGGCAATAAATAACTCGGGCATTGTGGCCCTGTAATCCCTTCAAGACCTCATTGTAAATATTAGTGCCGCCCATCCTCAGCCATCTCCGCCCCACCGCACCATGTAGGTTCTGAGCTCTGGTAGATTTCTGTCTGCGGTTGTCGGCCGAGCTCAAAATAGAACGATATTCTCTCAGAGTTGGACAATGCCAGTTCTGGGCATGGACCCCTATCGTCTTCAGCGTTCAAAGTCGGCTGTTATCCTAAGAGGTACGATGACAGGCTCTGGGGCGAGGGCCCTGCTTATCCAAATTCCAATACCACTCGACCGACGAAGATAAATGGCACGACTAAGCCGCCCAGAATCCAGCAGGCTGCGTCCAGTTCCTGAACCGGCAAGACTTTCGTGCTCGAAGCGAAGACGAGAGCACACCCGAGTGACCTGCCCCGCACATGCTCAGGTGTAGAAGGTTCGCCGAATAATAAGTGCACCAATAATACCGCCAACGCCTTCCTCCACGCCTGCCGGTATTGTAATGGGTGCCTTGGGCCTCGCAGTGCTCATTAATGCCTGGGAAGTGTCCCGCCTAAACACGCCCGTCCCCTGGGTCTCACGTGCACGTATTCATCACGGCTAAACTTAGGCCAACGTGGCACGGCTCAGCTGGCTGGGGTGCTGGCGTCACACCGACGCCTCATGGGAGCACCGAACAAGAGAGCGAAGGCTGGCGACGTGCCCTGACGCTTGCTCCATCGACAGCTCACTTTCTGGATGAAACGTCATGCACGTGAGATGTTACGCAGGATATATCTGACTGTACTGTGCTGTGTTATTTTGCAAAGATTACTGGTGCCTAGAGGACCTGTACAGAGAGCTGGTTAGGCTGTACGTGGACGCCATGGTAACCCTGCAGGGCCGACCCCCTGACCCCAGCACGGTTGAAGGCTGCGCCTACCTTAAACCCAACAACTTTCTGCTCGCCTGGCATACGCCATTCAACGAGAAAGGTACGTGTTCATCTCTAGGGTTGATCCAGCCAGCAGAAACATTTGCACCAGTTCATCAGTCCCTTCTGCATGTGCCCGTATCAGTTACTACAACATGTGGATTCACCCACGCCTCAAGGTTCGGGCTCAGGAGCTGCCACCAAGGCCATGTGTGTGGGCATGCGTTACTGGCAGCCCGAGAGACTGGAGACCCTGGTGGAAGTGAGCATTGAAACAGGCCGGATGACCCACCACCACCCCATAGGTACTCCAACCCCTATACATCTACAGCCATTGGCAGGTCTTATTCAGATCCCCTTACAGATGTGCCTGTGCTCTTCATAGTACAGATAGAGTCTATAGTCTAAGGATTCCTTCACGCTAAAAGCTCCATCCTACTTATGCCCTGTTGATCCATAGTGTTGGGGATGGTTAGTCTTACGAGTCCACAGTCTTACGGAGGGGTGTGGTCTAGCCACTCTGAATGCAGGCAAGAGTCACAGTGTTGTTGTTTTTTTTGCGCAGGCTTCCTGGGTGCTCTGTGCACTGCCCTGTTCACTTCATATGCAGTGCAGGGCCAACCAGTGGTCAACTGGGGCCGTGACCTCATGAAGGTGATCCCCAAGGCTGAAGAGTACTGCAGAAAAACTATACGACACATGGCAGGTGAGGGCCTTATAAAGATGCTTTTGTATAGAGATCTGAATGTGTGTATGTGGGGTTGTGTACTAATGCACATAATATTTAACCTAATAATTTATGAGCAACAAGCATAAATTCTGACAGCAGGTCTTATATCTAAAGATTGCCCAAATTTCTAATTTCAGTATGGAGTTGTGCTGATATGTTTACCCCTAGCAGAATTTGAAAGCTTTATACCATTTTACGTATAAAAATGGCTCCGCCCTCCACCTCTGTCTTGTTGTCGTGTGCTTTGGTTCCGCCTTTGTTTTTGGTTACCTTGGTTTTCCTTCTGTCTGCCACGCCCATGTTCTTTGTGTCCCTGCCTTTGGTTATTGTTTTCAGCTGTGTTATTGTGAATGCATGACGTGAGTTTGGTCTTCTGTGTTCCTTATTATTTCCCTGTAAACCTTCTTCTAGTGCCAAGCTCTGTGTTTGTTACCTCGTTTAGTTATATCTTGTGTTTAGCGTCGTGCTGGTTATGTTTCCACTCCGTGTCTGTATTTCCTGGTGTTTCCCTACCTTTTGTCTGCATTGTTTGATAGCTGTGTTTATGTTATCCTCAGTTTGGTTTGGTATTACTTTCTTTGATATTAGTGATATTGTTTCCATTCTGTTACTCACCATCATTACGTATGTTACACACTGTTTATTCATTTAGGCACTCACTTTGACACACTCAGGTTGAGATAGCTAAGTTTCGACACTTGTGCCTTGTTTGACTAATTGGCTAATTGGTCAGTGAGTGGCTTTGTTATTGAGAATCCCTCGTGCGTTTCATACAGGCCTTCACTGACCTTCTGCCACAGGCCATAAACCTGCAAGCAAAAGTAGCTCAACTTCACAAGTTATGAGAGGGATATAAAAAGGTTTGAAGATGCCAATCGTTACTATTCACAATCAAGAAGTGGAAAATTAGCTCTTCTGTTAATAGGAAGAGTAGCAAGTAGATAACTGCCAGGAAAGATTTGTCAGGATGCAAAGAAAAAATACACCAGCAATCCTGACCAAAACGCTTCTCCGAGACCAAGGGATCAGCCTGCTTCTCAGTTACCTTGTTCTTCTTGTTACCATGCACAGTAAGAAGACACTTGAAGAACAATTGGGCTACAGGATAAGAAGCCTTTGCTGTAACTAGCGCCACCAAACAGCAGGCTCTTACAAAACAACCAAAGAGCCTCGAGAGTGACGAGACCAATAACGTAACATCACAGTCACAAGATGCTCAATCTGGAGAGGAAAGCACTCCGTCGCTTCTGTGAAGCACGGAGGCGGAGCTCTGCTGGGGATGAGAGCTGCAGTGGTACAGGGAATTTAATCAAAGTTGATGGCAGGATGAATGCAGGGTCTTATCAGAAAATATTGGATGAGAATTTGCATTCATCAACCAGGAAGCTGTGTGTGTGGTACACTTAGACTTTCCAGCCTGACAGTGATCTGAAATATTAGGCCAAGTAGACCCTTCAGCGGCCGCAGCAGAAGGTGGTTCTGGAGTGGCAATCGGTGTCCTTACCAACATCGTTGAGCCTCTTTTTACGAAAAAACTCAAGTATACAGTTCACGACAGACACACAACCATAGAATTTTCAGGCTCTGGAGGTTTTTTGCCAAAAGGAATGACCAGCTTAACCATGCAAGAAAAAATAAAGGGCTTCATTAAGATCTATCACAAGATAGACTGCAAGATGTCATTGATGAAAAAGAGGGCAATACATGGTGTTAAAAATCAAGGGTGTGAAACCGTTTGGAGAGGACCATTTGTTGGATCATTTGTGTTTTCTCCAAAAACAGTAAATAATCTCACAGACTCTGCCAAGGGTGTGGAAACATGGAAACTTACAGGCACAAGTGTATGACCAGTAAAACAGTTTAATTGTAATTGAAAGCAGGTGTGGGAAAGTCTGAAATTTTAAGTACTTCAGTCTTGCCTGACTAACACGGATAAAAGACTTGAGTTGAGTCAGATAACTTGAAAGCACTGGACTTTACCTGGGCTTCTGACATGCTGTTAATATTTTTGAATAGAGTTCCTGATTGAGTCCTAGATGTAGTGGCAGCAGTTCCAGAGTTAATATCAATCTTGTTCTCATGGGTCTAAACTAGATTTCTAATGATTAACATGTGCAACGACTTGCCTGGCTTAAAGTGAAGCAGGGATTTGACTTGTTCGATTCTCACCCCAGTAACTTGTTTAAGACTCGAGTCTTGCATATGTGTGACTTTCTCCCGCCTCTCCTGGAACGAATCAGAATATTTTATAGAGACTGATTTAGTTGAGGAGTTCTCACCACCTGTCCGCCATTAACATTATCTGCCTTGCACAACTTGCCTCAGCTTATCTGAACCAACTCACGAAGTGCTTCATGATCAGCTGATGAGATGAATCAAGCATGTCAGTAGGGAAAACCTGATACCGGAGAGAGCTAGGCATAGTGGAGATATGAAGCCCTGGATGAGATTACCTTAGATTACAGGTAATCTGTAACCTGTAAGGCAATACCATTTTAAAAGTAACTTTGTCAAATTTGAGGCTTAGTCCATGTACAGTATTTGTGATCCATGCAGTGATTGTGTGTGTATCTGTTTCTCCCCTGCCTTCTCAGAGTACCAAGAGAAGTGGTTTTACTTTGAAGCCAAGTGGCAGTTCTATTTGGAGGAGAGAGGGATAGAAGAGGAGGGGCAGAAGCCCCTTTTCCCTAAGAGCTATGATGCAGATGACATGGATAAGGTAGACATGACTCTTACAGATGGGATATAAAAGATTTTGTCAGTCATTGCTCATTGTACAAGAGCCTTTTATTCCTCTGGCCACTCTCCCAGTTGATGCCTGACTCCCATTAGCAGGGTTCACCTAAGGACAGATGAGCAATGCTTTTAGATGGTGTATCCTTAAAGGGGGGTCACCACATTGGTAAAATGTGATCTTTTTAAAGATTCTTTTACTCCATCTCTCATATCTGGATCAGTGATATAATGATTGTCAAGAGCAATGCAACTCTCATGAACAGCACTATTATTATTATTTTTTATTATTATTATTATTATGTTGTTGTTGTTGTTATGCTTCATGTCCCCCAGGTGTATAAGCGCTGGAGCTCAGAAGGGCTGGCGGGACACAGGGGTCACGACGCCCCCATGATTGCCTATGATGCTTTGCTCGCTGCAGGTTCTGACTGGGGTGAACTCTGCAAGCGGGCCATGTTTCATGGAGGTGACGCATCAACACTTCACCCACAATTCATTGCAAAGAACCTACTGAACAGGAGCATGCATGTGGGTGGAGATGGGCAAACAACCACGTTTGTTGCCCGGGATCTGAATTGAAAAGCGTAATATATACGGCGGATGCTGTCTGTGTGTCCAGGAGAGAGCAGTGCCACGGGGCTGATTGCTGGATGTCTCTATGGGCTGCTCCATGGGATGAGACAAGTGCCTGCAGGACTGTACCAAGACCTGGACAAGAGGGACAAAATGGAGGACTTAGGAGCTAAACTGTACCATGCCTCAACTACTGAGAAAGACCCAGAGAAGTAATGCCTTACCCCACATCTCTTTGACCTTAAATACTTTTATAAAGTAGTATTTCTCACTGTGCTGAATGCTTAAGCCCACAGAAAGCATGGTCTTGTAGAACTGTTATTTCCTCTCTTCCTATTGGACAGTCTTGACTCTTGTCTTTGCTAGCTAAGTGGGAAATTCTGCTTTGTGAAATACCCACAGGCTTTTAAGTCCTGCTATATAAGCTCCTGTAAACAAAAAGCAGAAATGTATTTAGAAAATATTTAGAAATGATGATATATATACTCATATAAAAATGTAAGTGGTAAAAAAATAAGAAACAAACACTGTTCACTTACAGAGTGAGTATTTGTCTCAACTGACATCTGTGCACCACAAGATGGTGTTGTGTTTAAAGCCGATCCATGACTGCCTGGTTGAGCTATGAAAAAGTACTGTGTGCATGTGCTGGTGCCTGTATATAATGTAAGTTAATTAAAAAGGCATTAAAGACAAGACATAATTTGTAGCAATTTGATTTCCTGCCAAAATCATGTATGACATGTACTTGTAAAAAAGTTTTAAGCTGCATATGGAAAACTTTAATGATTACCTTTTTAATTATGCAACCTATAAATGTCGACATTTACAAAACCTTTGACCTCATATGATTTCCTGCAGTGTTGTAAAACATTGGCATCATGCATATGCAAGTGTACCATGCGATGCCTTTAAAGGATCAGATGTGCCTTCTCATGTTCAACCAATCTCCTGAACTTCCTAAAATAAATCTGATAACACCAGGAGGTTCTTGTAACATTAAATGGTGTCTAAACCATGCAGTGTGAAAGGGGCTTAAGTAACATTAGTAACCAAGATCCTGACATCCAAGAATGTCTACAGCAGTGAGACCAGGTCCTACAGCATAACCACTGTAGCGTCCTCATTCCTGCCATTGCCCTTGACACTTGACAAGACAAGTGCAGATCTGTGTATGGAGAGGATCGACTAGCACAAATACTCTATTGAGGATGTTGCTTCTCCATTCTGAGTACAAAGAAGGACCCTTTTATTTCAAACAGACGAGAGGAGGAGGGGCTTCGAGGAACTGTTGCTGCGGATACCAACACAACAGCGAATGGCAGGACACTTAAAAAGTTGATCTCTAATCGCTCATCCAATCCAGTGGTCAGGGAGATTCTGGAGACTCTGCTGCAGTACATCACCCAGGAGCTGCCAAGTCGGTGTCTAGGCAGCCAGGAAAAGTCAACCAATAAGAAGAACATATTTAAGAACAGCATGAAGCCAGTGGGGAGTAATACCATTCGTCGGCCTACCGCTTTCCAGCTTCTACAGTCCAGGTTCCTAGTGGTCTCTCCGAAGCCAGCAGTGACCCACAGAAGGGAAGTGGGTTTGTTGAACTTAAAAGGACTCCAAGCAACCAAAGAACTGGACAGACCCATTAGTGATACGGGACGAGGAGTTAAGATGGGGAGGTCCAAGGTGCAGGGTATGATTGCCAAGTTTGCAGCAGTCGAGCAGAAAGAGAGGGAACTCCAGAACAGGAAAACACAAGGGTCACAGAATTTAACCAGACACAGAAAAGGCCCAACTTTGCCTAACTTGATGAAGAACATTGAAGGTCTAGCAAAGGTGCAAAGTAGAAGTGATTTAATTGAGGCTAAGGAGAAAAACTGTAGAAATGCATCCCATGCAAAGGGGAAAAAAGAACTGAATAAAAAACAGAAATCTCAAGATTTAGGGATTCTTGACAAACATTCACTGCAAAAGATGATCTACAAATGTGATGAGGACCACAACAGTACTCTGCAGGCAGCAGCAGGGACACAGGGCAGTTCACCCGAGGAAAATGTCTTTGCTTCAGAAACACTGATGAACAATGATGTGAGTGTCTCAGAGGAGACTCTCAATCAGCAGAAAAAGGATCTGAATGTAATACAGCAGGAAGTGAGGTATGGAAGAATAGAGCTGCTTTCCTTCACTACTGCAGTGGTGAACTCTCACTTAGAGCTTCACTCCGGACTTCTAGTGATGGAGATCCCACAAAGGAGATATTTAGCCACAGTACAACCACAACCTGATGTTCAGGCACTAGCCATCTCAACAGGCCCTGTAATAGAGAGTCTGGAACTTTATGAAAATATGGGCTCTGTCCTCTGTTTGGACCCACTATATGAAAAATGTCCTGAATCCACAACTTCAAAGAGCTCAGAAATGGTACCACTAGACAAAGAGCCCCAATTCATGGAGTCCATACCACAGCCACATATTATATATGAAGATACATCCTTTGAGGACCAGGCATTAATACAAATCTTTACATCATTGCCCTCTGAGATTGCAGAAGATCATCAGGGCTTTCACAGTGGTGCACTAGTGTTTGCTCCATATAAAGAGCGAGACTCATCAGCTGAGTCTCACAGAGATGTGAACTGTTGCAAAAGTTCTATACATCCTCAGAATTATCAGCAAGATGTAAGTGTGGTCTGTCACAAAAACCCTATCCATCAGACAAATGACAAAGTGCAGAATGTTATGGAATTGGATTTGGAAGAGGGCCAAGATGCTGGAGTGAAACTGCATACAGACTCTTCACTTCCTCTTCACAGACGTCATGGATATAATTCACTGGAATTGAGCATGGGTGGGCTTTCAGAGGAGATGACTAAACCCCACAGCACTGATGGTGACGGTCTTTTAGAGGAGATAACTAAACAGCACAGCTCTGATGGTGATAGTCTTTTAGGGGAGATAGCTAAACAGCACAGCTCTGATGGTGATGGTCTTTTAGGGAAGATAACTAACCCCCACAGCACTGCCGGTGATGTTCTTTTAGGGGAGATAAGTAAACAGCACAGCTCTGATGGTGATGGTCTTTTAGGGGAGATAACTAAACCCCACAGCACTGATGGTGATGGTATTTTAGGGGAGATAACTAAACAGCACAGCACTGATGGTGATGGTCTTTTAGGGGAGATAACTAATCCCCACAGCAGTGGTGGTGATGGTCTGTTAGAGGAGAAAACTAAACCCCACAGCACTGGTGGTGATGGTCTTTTACGGGAGATAACTAAACAGCACAGCACTGATGGTGATGGTCTTTTAGGGGAGATAACTAAACCCCACAGCACTGGTGGTCATGGTCTGTTAGAGGAGAAAACTAAACCCCACAGCACTGGTGGTCATGGTCTTTTAGGGGAGATAACTAAACAGCACAGCACTGGTGGTGATGGTCTTTTAGGGGAGATAACTAAACCCCACAGCACTGGTGGTCATGGTCTGTTAGAGGAGAAAACTAAACCCCACAGCACTGGTGGTCATGGTCTTTTAGGGGAGATAACTAAACCCCACAGCACTGGTGGTCATGGTCTTTTAGAGGAGATAACTAAACCCCACAGCACTGGTGGTCATGGTCTTTTAGAGGAGATAACTAAACCCCACAGCACTGGTGGTCATAGTCTTTTAGAGGAGATAACTAACCCCCACAGCACTGGTGGACATTGTCTTTTGGAGGAGATAACTGAACCCCATGGCACTGATGTTGACAGTCTGGCACAGTCAGTAAAATCCACAGCCTCTTCATGTCCATCCCTTCTGGTCCAACAATCAAACAGCTCAACACTTGAGTGTTGTGAGAGCCATATGTTGCAACATCCACATCAGATGGAAACCTCGTGTGCAGCTAATATCTGCCCTGATTCGGTACGTCAAGACAGCAGTGACAATCAGAGTGGCAGCCATTTGTTCAGCTCTGATGATGTTGAGACAGGCAGCAAAACACTGGAAGAAAGGATTCCAGACAGCAGATCTTACGATCAGAACACACTGAACAGTGGGGTCAGCCAATTCATTTCACAAACGAAGCAAGAGGAAGAGAGCCAACCATCTATGAGGGACAGGCCAAAATACAGGACATTTAATTATAGTGATGTCTCTGCAAGGAGACCTTATGTGCCTAAGACTATTAGGTTTACCGATACATTCAACTTCTGATTCTTTCAGTAAGCCCCCCCACTTCAGTATTTCAGCTCTCTACTGTCAAACTTCTGGTCACTACAATCAAGTCCCAGTCTGTTGTTATGATCAATCAATGGATAATTAAAGCTGAATTGGAAGTTGGATCCAGTCTTTTGTGAAAAAACACTATCAAATATGGAGCATGATCACAAAACACGCTCAAGAAATATAACACGTGTTGCACAACAGTAACATTTCTATGAGCAGAATTAACTCCAGATGTTACGCACAATATAAGCACAGAGGAAATAAAGTCATAGTTTATATTATATTCTCAACGAGGAATATATTTCCTATATATTCTGGAGTATCAAATATATATTTTGACTCCACTGTACTAAATCGTTTATAAAAAGCACTACATCTACCATTACAAACATGTCTACTTCTATCCAACTGAAATGTTTAACACATTTAAAGGGCACTTATGAGCTTTGACCCCAATTACTGTCTTTTATGTTGTGAAGGGATCTTTTATGTTAAAAAAGGGTCTTTTATGTTGTAAAGGGATCTTTTATGTTGTAAAAGGGTCTTTTATGTTGTAAAGGGGTCTTTTATGTTGTAAAGTAACTAAAGTGATGTCATAGGGATTCCAGTGGCAGGGTCTGCTGCACACCTACTCTCTCAGCAAGGATGTTAAATATTCACATAAAACACATGTTCTTGTTATCTAGAGCACTGTTTATGGCTCTATGGGTTAATGATTTCAAAAATAAAATGTTAAATTGAAACTTTCATGGTTCTCATACGGTCTTAGAGTGTTTTCTTTTCATACGACTAAATGCTTGTATGGCTATTTACTGAAATACATCATGGGCCAGTTTAAATATATATATATATATATATATATATATATATATATATATATATATATATATATATATATAAATTATATTCGAGAGCCCAATGATTTGTGAAATATTTAGTTGTATCACACATCAAAACAAGGTCCATTGAAAATATAGATTCCAAAGATCTGTTCCTTGTGGCTCTGCCAGTGGGTTGGAGAAGGCGTACTGACTCAGGGTCAGCAGGGGTCTGCACCTCCCTCACAGGTCTTCTCCTTTGTGAAAAGGACACCAGTGGGTGGTATAGAACATGCAAACAACAATGTGCCATATCAGGTGCAACCTTCAAACTCTTCAGACACTGAACAGTTCCTTTTATAGACCAAAGGTCATTTTCATTTGTCCCCTTGTTGTTACAGGATTCTGTATTATGTTCTCTTCTTTACACAAAGAACTGCCTGCAAATATTTCCTGTGTCTCTTAGCAGTATCCCAACATAATGACCCGTTAGGAAATATACAATTAGATTTGTGCATGATTGTAAATTAATCAGATTACTATGATCCATAATTGCTGAACATGTGGGTCAGTCTTACTTGTATCCTGTGCACAAACTGAACTCTCGAAACATTCACAGGTGAAGCACTGAGCAGCTCCACTTTGCTTCAACATTTCTAATGTGACAGGTGGAATCACAGTTAATCTAAACGTGTAAGGCTATCTATCACAAGCATGTTCAAGGAGAGGGAGAATTTGAGAAAAAAACATGTTTTACAATAGTACTCTGCTGTTACAAAGCGTTATTACACAAATTTGCACATTTATGATATGAAACCCCTTCTGCCAAACAAAGTCTTTGATGAGACCAGATGAGGCATTAATGACTGCCCCACTACAGTACATATACGGCAAAATAAAACTAATAATTACTTATATATTTGTGAGGGTGAATTATTCATTATTTTTATGTACAAACAATGTACAAAATAGTTTTGTATTAGGAACTGAAAAGAAAACTGGATTCCAGCTGGGGTCTTCTAGGATTCTCAGCAGGATTTCCTTGATGACAATCACATACATAGCACATAAGGGTGTGTCATGTTCAACAAACAGGGCCACCTAATAGGGAGTCTTACTATTAATACATTCATGTTTTGACTAGAATCTTAAAAGATATAACATTGAAACTGCATTTCTCTATTTGCATTTATTGCTGTATTGGTTTTTGAATCATATTAATATTTAAAAACAAAATCAAGCAGACATGTTTGTTGAGTGTCACAGCTTAGCTAATGCTAATTCTATTGTCTCATTTATTTCTGAACTAGATTATTCTTCAAACACCTGACCCCAGTCCCATGTTGTCTGTAATTATCTTCACGAATAGGTTACGTGGTTGATATTTCTTGGCATTTAACGTCACTCTATTCCTCTTTAACATAACTGGGAGGTGACTCAGTAGAATTCCAATATCACATGATACCTGCAACACATAGCAACACACGGATATAGCTGCTTAGAGGTGGATCAAATTTTCACTGTGAACAGCAGGCATATTTATTGTAAACTTCAGTAGGTACCTTACAGGCTCCGCAAAGCATCCATCCCTCACGGAACCGCGGTGAAAGACTACCTCATAACGCATGTTTGAAGTCAGTGAACACTTGACATTGACAATAAAGAAATTTACACTTTCCGTTCCTTGCTAAGAGGGAAATTGCAAGAGAAGACCTTTTTTGGCCGAGTGAAGCTTTTCAGATAGAGCGAGAGCTATGAAGCGTCACCGTGACGTACTGATGGGTACGATGCTAATCCACTTTCAGCCACTGCTGCCCTAGCAAAGCGGGATCAGAGAAGGATTTAGCAGGAGTGAGACAACATCCCAGGCAAGAACTGTCTCATGGAATAGGAGTGCAAAGAAATATCCATAACCTAGAAAATGGAGACCAGGAACCACATTCGTGAATATTAAAATGAATACTAAGCTGTCAGGCTAATAAACGGTTTTTAAAGGGTGGCTTTGCAAATTCTGTAAGACGAAGTAACTATAGCAGCGAAAATAATAATCTCGCATACACCCACACTTAGCTACCGGAGGACAACACCTGTCTAAGGGCGTGGTGTAGTAGTTCTGCGGAAAGCCGGCAGACCTGGTAAGTGGGGGCGCGGCGTGGCATAAGGGCTCCAGGGGCGTTCCGTAACCTCTCGTGTGTTCCGCCTCCAGCTTGATCGGCGTCTTGCCCTTGAGCTCCCTGGAAGAATAAAAGCGAGTGTGGTGCGTTTATGAAGAGTGAAATGGGAGACCAAAAGAACGCGCCGGCAAAATTGCGAGTTGAACACCCGCCTCACTGCACGCGACATTTTAAGTAAAAGTTAGATGTTTGAAGCGCAGTTTCGAGTGACTGCACACCGGGGACCAGACGTAGGCAATTGGAGGCTGTGTAAGTACGCGACAGGACAGGTCGATTTTGCTGCGTTGGTACTAGCGCTGGGAACGACATGCTCTGTTTAGCATAGCCAACCAAGCCTAGTGGAAGTGACCGAGGTGCGTCTTCAATATCTACTTTTATCATAGTGGTCCGGTGGGCTGTCTGGTGGCAACGTGAGTTTAGCAGAAGTAGATTTGTTATGTTTTCTGTTTAATTTCTAATACTGGTGGATACGTGCTGAAGCTTGATGCTCTCTCTGGACTTTTGCTGCCCGCTCACGGTGCGAACACAAATGGACTGCAGCAGCTCGTGTTCCCGGGAGGAGCCGAGCACGATCGACTTATGAACTTGATTTTTGGACTGGGACGCTGTCGTAAATATGCAATCAAAAAAGCTACGTATCGTGATCTGCCGGTAAATAGCCTGCGAGTGCAAAATGAACAAGAACAAGAAGTCCAACGGGACTCATTCAACTAATCAGCAGCTTCGCATCAATGTACCTAGCACGGCGAAAGACAGAGGTTCTAGGTAAAAACTGTTATTTTATTTCGTTTTAAAGATGTTTTACTATTCATGCTTTAATATTAATCTTTAACACACAATATTCGCAGAATCAACTCACAACTTTTCGTAAAGTTTTATAAATTTCAATTTAAAGTTTACATTTTCTTTAGTTTCCTATGGCCATTGTTTTTTTTCACAGTGTGTTAATTATTAAACGGGCTCTTTGTAGTCTTTCCGAATGTGAAAAGGTTGAGCTGAACGGACAGGTCACGTGTCTCCTTGTTATATTAAATATCTTGTCGCTTGAAATCTTGTAACTCTTACCTCGCGTGTTACTCTTTTATTCATTGGCCTAGATTGAAGGTCAGCACGTGTGCTAATCTTACTGTACAAAATTAATTTAGTATTGCTGGTACTACCTCTGCAGGAATCTGCATTAGGAATAAGAATTTTGGCTAAGGCTGTGGTTTTGTCGTCGCCCCCGCAACTCGTCCTTACTGCAAGAATTCTGCTTGCTTAGTCTTTCTCGAAAAACCATACACAAATGCAAAAAAAAAAAAAAAAAAAAAAAAACCACAAAAGTGCTGATGGTGTTGAACGCTTAAAATTGGCTATATAGAATTATGCAAAGAATTTGTCCATACACTGAAGAAAGGGAGAGGTGGACACAGAGTCCCAGAGTTTCACATCCATGCCAAGTGGACAGATATTGATGTCTGTGTGCAGTGTTCCTGTAGTCTGTGCTGATGCTTCCAGAGCAGCATACGTATGTTCTACGCAAAGGTGCCTCGGATCCTCACGAAGAGGACGCTGCGCTGGTGTCAGCATGTGCGTGTCTGCTGAGGTTAAATTGGGAAAGTTCCTGAGATCTCTACAGGGCATAGCTACAGCTGCTGGCAGACTTCCACAGATCGTTAGTTGCAGAGGCCATGATGAGACTAGTTTTATAGAGGAGAACCCTCAAGATGGTGCTTGAAGTCTGTGACTACAGTCTGCCGGAGCTGAAAACAGTGCTACCACGGCATTTCAGTTAAATCTCAGCAGTAGGTTGGCCAGACATCTGGGCTTGGTTGGGCAGTCCGGTTTGGGGTTGCACAGTCAAGTTTTTCAGCTCTCTGTTCTCTGTCCAACAGAATGCCTGGGCGGACACCTATCTGACACCTACTGGCTAACCACTGCAAGTCTGTGTTCTAAATAATAGTCAGTTGTGATGTTTGCAATGGTATGTAAAGAAATATCCAAACCAAAAATTACATCAGCTCTCCTTTCCTTTCGAAGAGAAGGAAAGATTCGTTTTAGGCTTTCTGTCAGACTTAAATTCTGTAAATGTGCTGAGTAAAACATTATATTAGGAGTTAGTCCACATTTGTCAGCTCCGTTGGCTAGCTCGATCTCTGTCCACTGCATGTCCTCTTATTTAGGGCTTATTAAAGTGGTCACCCTGTTCACCCTTTGTAGGGCCTATTGTACTTTCTTTTTAATAATACATGTTTAATGAGTTTGTGAGGTCTTCAGTAAGAAGGAGGACATGGAGAAAGATGGGTCAGCGATACCAACATCCAGACATTAGAGTTGTAAAGAAGAAGGAAACACCTCCAAGTGGGAGGAGCATTACTCTAAATAGACAGACCATGACTCCAAGTGGGAGGGGATAAGTCAGAGGTGTTCACTATAGGTTGTTGAGAAGTTTCTCTATGGCAACTGTTCTGTGGTGCTTGGTTCAGTGTTCCTGCTGTTATACCAGAATAATGTTTACATTTAAATAGTTTAAATGCCTCATGTACAGTGGAGAAAACTCTGAGCAAAATCTATTTTTATCATTTAAAATATGTGCAGTTAAATGTGTCTAAATTAATTCAATCACCCTTTTTTTTGCCTAAAGGTCTAGTGAGTGTCGATCAGAAATCGAAAGCTAACCAACGTCAGCAGGGCACTCTGTGCAGTCAGTGTTCAATTGCAGCTGTTTCTGTTGTTTTTAATTACAACCCTGCATAGCAGCACCAAATTGCTACCACGGAGTCTCATCAGAATAGGACAGAGTCCGATTCAGGTCTATTTTGAGTGACAAATCATTGTTTATTCGCAGAACCACGTCCTGCTGGGCAGTGGAACTTGAGCAGGATAGTGTTTATTGCACTGTGATTAGTTACAATGGAACAACTTGTTTAAAACATCTAGGCTATCGCTCATAGTTATACGACTGTAGATACACAATGAAGTAGAGTATTATATCAGCATTGTCACTTAGATATGTCCAGTGGTGATCCTAGAGCCTGTGGGGCCCCAGGCAAAGGTTCCTGGGGGCCCCTTAGGGAATTCAGGTCTCATACTGTCTTTGCAAACTTTGCTCTTTGCCACAGCTTTGGTTTAAAGTGTGTCTGGGGCCCCAGCAGCTGCCTGCCTGGCCGGGTGGGAAGCGGTTGCCTCTGGATGCATCTGCACTGCCTGTCAGCACCGCTGTCTGGTGTTTGTATGATCTGAATGCAGATGCGTTCATTTTCAGATGGCTAACCACAAGCATTTGTCAAGCTCTCCAGGACCTTAGCTTTGTCAGCTTTATGTCGATGAATATCAGTGATGCTTATATTTGCGTCAATTCTCATGTGTTCCTCAGAAACATATTTTTCATAATGTTATTTGACAGTTTAGCCACAACCAATGTGTTCTCGTCACTGAAATCATGTGCATGATGTATCATTACTTTGAGCTCGCATTACAATATCTACATTTTTTTAGTTTTATGTTCACAGTTTGGATTTGTTGCATTAAAACAATTACCAGCATTCACAACACTGAGTTTATATTTAATATTATTGATATTAAATCAGTAATAAATAAACCATGGAAAGTGGGGGGGGGGGGGTCGTTCCTGCCACTGCACAGATGTTCTGAGGTTAAAGGAGTGAAACATTAATGATTGCTTCCTGGGTGATGACCCATAATCTGGCCCAGCGGCACCGTTGGTGGTGCGTAGGGCAGAGGTCGTGGTTGTGGTACTGCCTGTGCTCACACCTGAGCACTTTCTCCAGAGAGCCTACAGCACTACATGAGGCTGTTGGCACCAGCAACCATGAAACGTGGCAGATGCCAAGTGAGCTAAGGCAATCCTTTGTCTAATTGCCCCACCATGTTGACAACCGTTCGGCTGTGTGGGTGATGAGTATTGACAGAGTGGGAACTCCCAACATGGCTAGTACACAGAACATAACCTTAATGTTACCATGTTTCCTGACTGTTATTTGTTTTTGGGTTAACATATCGTAAACGTCTCGGAACGTATCATTTAGGTTAACCTTTCCTAATGTGCATTGGCATTCCATAAACATTCTTGGAACTTAAAATCATAGCATAACTGTAAGAACAAGAAGCTTTTAAGGTTTGTTATTAATAACAAAAAAATAGTTCTCTCAGTAAACGATTGACAGAGGATGTGTTGGGTTTAATTCTGTGTATGAAATAATGTCAGAGGGATGCAATATTTTTTCTGTGTTTCTGAACACTGAATGTAATTTATTTTAAATGACTTGTATTCGGTGCTCATTTTTTAGTCATTGATTCCTCATAATTAGATACAGAGTAACAGTCTGGGTGGTACTGCGCTAATCCCATATTAGATACAGAGTAACAGTCTGGGTGCTACTGTGCTAATCCCATATTAGATACAGAGTAACAGTCTGGGTGCTACTGCGCTAATCCCATGCAGTCCGCATTGACCAATGAATCTCTCATTTAAAGTTAAAACGTGTGCAGTCATTTCTGTGGTCACTTTTACTACTAACTTGAATAGCTAAATGCTAAAGGTGAGTGAAACAGTTTAGTTCTTCTTATGGTAACAGTCTATTTACACTTTTCTGGTCCAGCTACACCTGTTGACACACCACCACCACCACCATCTTCAATTTGTCACTGCAGGCTGTGGACAGAATGTTCTGTGGAAAACAATTGCCAATTTGCATAATTACGTAGATGTTGGGACGCATCCGGATTTCTTCATACTGGTTTGGAGTTTTGGAGGGACAACCCATGTTAATAAATACTGGTGTTGAATCACTTTTCCTGACCCACAGTGGTAAAAAGAGAAGAGGATAGGACGTCCCTCACTCTACATGTCAGCAGAGTCATGTTAATGCAGAGAGAAACAGAACACTGCTAATATAAGCTTTTCTTCCTTATCGACACACAGGTTTTGATAAGCGGAGTTAATGTTTCATGCAGGCAGTTGTAGAAAACCTTTTCACACAAACATGGCTTTCTGATTGGGTGATGTCATCTTCTCCCCGAATCGCTGCTATTCTACCATCATGCTTCAATCATTGCTTCCTATAATAAATGAATGGGAGGTTTTGGCATGTGTGGCCATGCTGTAAAAGTGTTAAAGTACTGTTAGAATGTATTATGTAGCCCCTGGAGGGGGGAGACACCTATGTGTTTTGAGTGCCATTTCACCCACATGAAGCAGAGTTCTTGGAATATCAGTTTTGGTTCCTGCACTCTCTACTAATAAAAAATGGCAAAACATGTTTTCTTTCTCCATGTCTGCTTTATGCACGCTACCAGTCAAACGTTTGTACACAGCAGACTGAATGTATGATCTTTGTAGTCTCAAAGGCATTTTTAGCTAATGGTTTATGCTTACATTTATTTCTAAGACAAATTTTAACAGTTACTATTTTTCCAAAACAAAGTATACAGTATATAATTAAAATACAGTATTAATAATAATAATGAAATGGACTTTAATTTCCTCCAAAAAATTAATAGATTCTGCCCCTCATCCTACAAGTGCTCAGCATACATGAGAATGTGCTCAGGGCATCATAGCTGCTGCCTCATGAACCTGGTTAAGAACACCAAGAGCGTCCAGAGCATCACCCCAAACTGTCCACCCCCAAACTGAAGCTGGTTAAGAACACCAAAGGCGTCCAGAGCATCACCCCCAAACTGTCCACCCCCAAACTGAAGCTGGTTAAGAACACCAAAGGCGTCCAGAGCATCAGCCCAAACTGTCCACCCCCAAACTGAAGCTGGTTAAGAACACCAAGAGCGTCCAGAGCATCACCCCAAACTGTCCACCCCCAAACTGAAGCTGGTTAAGAACACCAAGAGCGTCCAGAGCATCACCCCAAACTGTCCACCCCCAAACTGAAGCTGGTTAAGAACACCAAAGGCGTCCAGAGCATCAGCCCAAACTGTCCACCCCCAAACTGAACCTGGTTAAGAACACCAAGAGCGTCCAGAGCATCACCCCAAACTGTCCAGGAATGAGCGTCTCTGAAGAACTTTTAAGAACAATCTACAAACTGTCCAGCCATCTATCAAACCAGCTATAGTGGTTTACCAGCATAGCCATGTGTTATTACATTATTTTGATAACTTCACTTTTATAAAATGTAGAAAATATTAATGATAAATAAACTAGGCGTGTGCAAACTTTTGACTGGTAGTATAGATTCGAAGTTTTTTTAAATACGCCACCATTGGTAGACTTTTGACAATCAACATATTTGCTACAGATTAAAGCTCAGCTCACACATGCTGGATTGCCCTCATAACTGTCTGAAGAATCTGTCCTAAGATTCAGACCCATGCTGCATTAGTGAACAGAAACCTAGCCACTGTATAAGATGGTGAATAGATACCTAGCCACTGTAACTGAAAATGTCCTTTTTGTGTGTGTGTGTTTTTTTTGTATTTGTGTGTCGGCGCATGTGTGTGAGGAAGCAATAGAGAGAGACAGAGAGAGACAGATGCTATGTAACCAGGCAGGCTCTTTCCAGTGTTGTTCATTGTTTTGCCTTCCCATTCTTTGGTTGGTTTGTCAGTGATCCCGAGGTCATAGACACTGGACTTTAGACCCCCAGCTGCAGACTTTGTTCACATTGATGTGTTTGACCCTCTTGCTCCCTGCATCTGCCTTTACTGGTGTCCCTGTCTCTCCAGGGTTGACCCATATGGGTTCGAGAGGTCTGATGACTTCGATTATGAGTCTTATGAAGAGTTCATGTCGGAGTACTTGGTGGTGCTCACCAGAAGGTCCATCAGGTGGTCCAAACTTCTGCAGGGGAAAAGCCACATCGAGAGGAATGTGAAGGGTGAGTGTGACCGGCACCTTTAAAAACTCACAATCTAATTAAATATTTGCAAGTTCTTCATATTTGATCCGTGCTCATTTAGAGGTTCAGAACAACAACGAAACCTTTTTCCTGTCGTAGAGAGGTTTGTGGTCCCAGTTCTTGTTTTCTTATAGTGCATTCACTGCTCTAACTCGCCTGATCCACTTATCATATCTGTAGGCCTTCAATTGTGACGCCATGTGCACCTATTCCGCAGTAAAGCGCTATATTCGCAAGGGAGTCCCAAACGAGCACCGCACCTTGATATGGATGGCTGTGAGTGGCTCTCAGGAGCAGATGGAGAGGAACCCGGGTTACTACCAGTCCTTGCTCCAGGCTCAGCACGACCCAAAATTGATGGAGGCCATCCGTACAGGTTTGCATGCGTACGCCTTGCAGCAAATTTTGAACACACTGCCATTTGAGTTTTGAACGTCTGGTACCTTTGAATTTAAATGCATGGATCTATCCCAAAATAGAGTTTAATGATCACTAGTTTGCATGATTGCATTTGTATAACACTCATGGGTGACTATTCACCTTCATTCATCATTAGCAGTCATTAGCCTTGAATTAAGATGGAACAGTTTTTATAGTGCAGCGCATATGTGCCTACAGATTTGCACAGGACCTTCCCGGACAATGTCCAGTTCCGCAAGACGGCTGACCCTTGTCTGCAGAAGGTCCTGTATAACGTACTGCTAGCATACGGTCACCACAACAAGGATGTGGGGTATTGTCAGGTAAACTTTGATCCACACATTTCGAACATTGCTGAGATAGGGGAAACTCTCCCACTGTTGACTGCACATGACTTGTTCTACGGAGCAGCACTGAAAGTATAGATGAAAGATAACCTTTTGAAGCTCTGGAAGTGATCCATAGATTAAAGGGGACCTGTTATACCCCTTTACACAAGTCAGCACAGTTCCCTTAATTATCATCATCATCATGACTTTAGTCAGAGTACCAGTAGGATCAAGCACCACAGTACCCTTCTCATCCTGTCCACACAGCAATGTTCAGAGCAGCCAGTTTGACTGTATTTTTTCTTTATCTGTAATTGATAATGAGCTACTGTCCTTATAGGTTTATACTCGTAGTCCTTATTGAATAGACTGCTTCTGCTATTGCTCACCCCGATCTCTCTCCTTTCCGCGAGTTCGGCTTCACACTGGCATCGCAAATGTTCAGCATGAACCCATGACTGCCAGAGAAAACGCAGCCATGCAACCATAGGCCTACATGTTTGAACCAGAGTCAGACCCTGGGTTTGCTCTGATGTCAGCTCTCTGCTCATTTTAGCCCCTACACACCCCGTAACACATACCAACACACTGCAAAGCATGCCTGTTTGCTGTATTATAGATAGACGCAAAGTACACATTGCCATAGCGCATCATGCTAATGTCACTAATCCATGATAAAATTAGTGGGACATAAGATAAATTCATCTTACAGACATTTAATTAACAAACTAGATTATAATGTTAATGTTATTGTGGACACTGAACAAAGTTTTGCCAGTGATTTTCTAGGAAATTACTAGAAAATTCCATTTGTTACAACTGCTAGTATTAGTGCTAAATGGGCAAAGAAATATGTTGGCATAATAATTTTTTAATGCTTACATTTCCCTTGTTGACAATTTTGACAACAATTTATGTTTGTATTGATTATCCTTTTAGTAAAAATGTCATTGCCGACTGCTAACGGTGCAGAACAGGTGGATCATTTGTCCTTACCTTGACATTACCATATGCAATTTTTGGAAGTAGCTCAAGAAGAAATGGGAATCGCTCCTATGTCCTTTTGAGTTATCTTATTTTGGCAGGTGCAGAACGTATGTGTGTGTTGTTCACTTGCTGTGGTCTGTTTAGTGTGTTGGTGTTGGTTCTTCAGTGTCAGTTTGGCGTCTCTAGACTCCCTTAATGTCATGTATAATGGAGCCGAATCACAACGGTTTGGTTTATCCCATGGTTTCTGATATCTGCAGACCACAAACAACTGAGACAACTAGGTTGTCTCTGTGGGTTAGTAGGCATCTCCCACTTGATTTACCACCTTGCTATTTTTCACCACTGTTGGTACATGGCCTTCACTGTCTCACCTCCACAGGGAGGATGTCGATGAAGAGGCACATGAACCAGTGTGACACCTCCAGGGTCCACATAACGTGGACCCAGATTCCCAAATACCCAAATACTCAGACACCAAAATTCCCCTTTAAAGCCTACAACCCTTAGCTTTCTGTTTGAGTGCTTTCATGTGTTGCACATCGCGTGTGGTGAATCTGCCGTTTATGGTCCTGCCACTGATGTCCTGCCAAGATGAAAAGATGCATTTTTTTTTCTCGACAATATAAACTTTCACAGACACCTGCCGTCTGATTTCCAATGCAAATGAATTCACAAATTTGTTGTGTGCCACCTATGCTAATGTGACCACAGTTCTTCACTGAGCTAAGCTTAAGCTTTGCATCAAAGGTCTTCCTTCAGTGCGTCATGGACTCTGGTGCTTGTTCTTCCTGGTCTGAATGGGGCTCATTTCCATCTGACTGTTTCTTGCCCCTCTTCTTAATCCACACTTTTCTTAATCCACACTTTTCTTAATCCACAATCTTCTTAATCCACACTTTTCTTAATCCACACTTTTGCAGGGTATGAACTTCATTGCTGGGTATCTCATCATCATCACCAAAGATGAAGAGAAGTCCTTCTGGTTGATGGAAGCACTTCTAGGCAGGATACTGCCAGGTTTGTGTAATTTGTGGGGTTTGTCTGATTCATTGTGTGCTCTTGTATGGTTATTGTAAAAAGGTTAAAGGATGTACACACTAGGGTACACCTAGTCTATGCTTGTAAACCTTCAATCAATCAATGTGCATGGAAGGTTGAATGAAACCGACTCCACCTACTTCACCATTTGTGTGTGGATCTGTTAGTGGCTGGGAGTGTTGGACAGATGGGTGTCAGTCATACATGCTCATTTGAATGTTGGACCGTGCCCATTTATTCCTCAGGTTGAAAGACAGTTCAGCATTTGTAATAGCGGTTTGTCATTTTCCTATCTGATTTTTTTTACAAACAAACTTTGCAGGATTTTTAGTATGACAATATTTTGTGTTATTCTGATATTTTTCAGATTTCACACCTTGTTAATTACAGCTGTACACAGTGACTACATCAATGTACAATCCATAAAAAAATGATCAGAAAAGTAAAACCATATATTTGTTCCTACAGGCATATGAATTAGCAAAATGAAATGATATTCAGAGCGCAGAATGTTCGCGAAAGATTTTCACTGTGTATGTCTCACCACTTGCTCAGCCGGAGCATGAACACAGGGAAATCGCCATTAAGAGCTTTTATAGGCTGCCTATACTGGAGTCTTCTGCCTCTTTCTCTGTAACTGTATGCTCATGGTATTTTTAACAGGAGTTAAGGCTATGAATGCATGAGGCTATGAGTTGACCTGTGTGTGTTTAGGTGACTCTGCCAGAGCTATTCTAAGCCCCTCCTCTCTCCTGCTGTGCTATGAATAAACCTTCTCTTGGGTCACATGATTCTGATCTGCAGCAAAGACTGTGTGGGACACACCCCAGTGGGAGGGGCAGAACTAAATCTGCCCTCAGAGAAAGTGCTCGTCCTCCGATCCACATTGACTTCCTGTCCCATATTAGCCATTTTCCCCCTATGAGGAACAAAAAAGTACAAGTGTATATTTTACAAGTATTGAATAAATATTGTATTTTCTTTTTAAAGTCAGTGCCCCAGTTTGAAGGCCCCGCTGCAGAAAATGTCTTCACTGTGACCTCAGTACCACTAATCTGTTTGTGCACACGAGTCCTCCTGTGTACATATGGCCAAGGTGTAGAGTGCCTCAGGGCATTGAGAGTGTGTACAGGCAAACTCTGCCATGGCTACATCACCTGGTGATGGTGGAGACAATCCACACAGCCATTTCCATCACACTATGATGAGTTTAAGGCAGGAGGTGTTCTATGGCAGGAGGTGATCTAGGTCTTCTCTCCCATCATTTGTAAAGCTTCTGTTGTCTACACAAATAAGAGCCAAAACATGACATTCATTTACAGGCTCTTTCTCTCTCTCTCTCTCTCTCTCTCTCAGATTACTACATGCCAGCCATGTTGGGGTTGAAGGCAGACCAGGAGGTCCTGGGAGAGCTGGTGAAGGCCAAGGTGCCTGCTGTGTGGCGTGCCATGGTGGAGCACAACGTTATGTGGACCCTGGTGGTGTCACGCTGGTTCATCTGCCTCTTCATCGACATCCTCCCTGTGGAGGTGAGACAGTGACCGCCATGTCCCGACACAACAGTGGTGAAAGATAGCAAGGTAGTAAATCAAGACAGAGATGTCCTTTAAGGAGAACACCTTGGGCCAGTGGGACGTTCTTTGACTTTCTTGCGCAATCCTGGGGCTTTAAACCAGGCTCATCCCACATGAGACCTCCGCAGGAAGTCCTCTGCTGTAGATCCCAGTCATCTCTCTCTCTCTGTTTATCCAAGACGGTGATGCGGGTCTGGGACTGCTTGTTCTACGAGGGCTCCAAGATCCTGTTCCGTGTGGCGCTCACCCTGATCCACCACAATCAGGCCTTCATCCTACAGGCACGGAACCTTCCAGACATCTGTGATCGCTTCAAGCAAATCACCAAGGGCGCCTTTGTGGAAGACTGCCACACTTTTATGGAGGTTGGTCTACCCATGCCCATAAAGTTAATCTACCCATAATAGAAATTGAATTGCTCAAAGTTGATGTTTGATGACTCAGCTACAAAGTTTAATCTCATGTGCATCTTGTCTCATCTGTTACAAATGTTTCTTCTGAAATTCATTAGGTGAAATGACCTGGATGATATGACTGAGATATAGAGAAACAAAACTTTGAAGAGAGAAATATTAGCCCTTCATCTGTCTGATTTGCTGATTTGCTTTAATCTATTTCAAGTATGATTATTTTCTTTCTGTGGGCCAATTTCAGTGTAAAGTAGCCCAGAGCACCCAATAATATAATTCAATTAAACACAGTAATTATTAAATCTAATTGCCTGACACATGTATACAGTTGTCCCGTTATCAGAATGTTCAAGTATATTTAAAGTGTGTTGATAAGGTGATCTGCAGTTATTGGATTATGAACTACATGTAAACACACTCCTGTAAGCACAGTATTTGTTGTTATGACAACTCTTGTTTCATTAGAGATGTGTGACATAATGGTGTTTTTTTTTTCCTTAGGCGGCAGGTTTGCTCAGAAGTCATTTTTTCTATCGCATGACATTTCTGTGTAAGAGAAACACGGCAGATATTTCAATATCAGCAGATATAATGATTTATTTTCTGATTTTGTTTATAAGGATATAGCGCATTTATTGCAATGCAGTGGCCAATGTGTAGGTCAAGGGTTGGTGTCTCTTTCATTGGCAGTGAAGTGCATGTGTGTTCAGAGGATGTTTGAGAGCATCACAGTTGACTTTTTCTTCTTTAGTCCCATGATGATCTTGGCCACAGCCACATTCCCACAGTTTTCCTGGAAAAGGTTTCGAGTGCTGAATGCAAAAACGTCCATGTCTCAAAAGTTCCATTAGGTCCCAGACTCTGTGGCTACGGTGGGCTTGGCTCCAAGCACCAGGCGGCCTGTCATCTTGTGTTCTCCCTCTGCTCTTTACACAAGGCTGGCCCACTTAATCAACATGCCCTACCCTTTGTCCTGCTCCCAAGTCCGCTTAACCCGACATGTCAAAATGTTTGCACGTCAGATTTCTCTCGTCTTGTATGTTTTATACATTGTATGCTTCTCTTTGTGCTTTCAGAAAATCTTTAAAGAACCTGGAAGCCTCTCCATGACAACCATCATCAAGATGCGAGAGGCGTGTCGAGCGCAGATTATGGCTGAAGAATCCTGACCCCTCCCCCCCTTGCTGACCCCCCCACCCTGCTGCCCTAGCTCCGCCCCTCAAGGGTTCCAAACATTCCAGCCTCTTATTTGCACTGTTTTCTTTGTTTTCTTATACCAGACACTGTTGAGGACCTGATGGGCTTTATCTGTAAAGATGACTATTTTTCTTACATTTCTAAATATATCCTGTGTAGAGAATTGCACTAAAATGAGCAACAACTGGGGCCATATTATATGGGATTATATGTTGTACAGCATTCAGATGGAGGTACAGAGCATATTGGCGTTTTTAGTGAATGTTGTACCAACTCTGCGGAATATGTTGCCTAGGTAAACTTGCAGTTTACCTAGTAAAGGCAGCCTAAGCCCAGTGACCTTTTGTTGTTTGTGGCGAAGTCTTAAAGGTTTGGCCCGGATGTAGCGATTTCTTTCCCCTCAAGGAAAACCTTTAGGTTTAAACCTTTAGGTTACTTTCTAACTTTTCCTCGACAGACACTTTGGGAGTCTATGGAATTTTGAAGACTGTTGCAAAACATGGGTGAAGTGAAGTCTCCCCCTACTCTCTTGTGCACTATATAGAACTGTTCAGGGGTTTCCCTCCATGTTTGAGTTGAACCAGTCTTGGTTCTTGTTCAGCATTTCTCACTACTTCTATAGCATGCAAATGCATTACCAGGTTGAGAAATCTCATTGGTCGAATGTGTTAGAACACTGCAATGATTAGTTCTAAACCAACTGCTGGAATTAAGTTACGATACCTCTACAGCCTTTAAGGCAATTACTACAGCCTCCAATGGCTACAAAAATACATTTTCTACTGTCTGATTCTAAATAATAAAATAATACTGACTCTTAAATGTCTTATCTAATTGAATAAGGATCAGCTGCTCCCTGAACATCTTGTTCAAAAGGCAAACTGGTCCTGACTGTTTGCTCAGTGACATATGCACTGGAATATTTTTTTATGCAATGCAGATTAAGCTGTGATCCAACTGAAAATGTAGCTCAAACATGTATAAAATTTCAGTTTCTGTAATTATGAGACAAGAGGAAGAATGAGTTGAATTCATTTATTGACCTATCCCAGATGCATTAAAAAAAACATTCTCTACAAAAATAAAAGCTCGAATCACTGCAATTTATACGAACAAAACACCAACCAGAAGGGAATGGATGCACTGGCATGTTCCGAAGAATCATATAGTTTCACACCTTGTCAAATGTGCTGTCATAAAACAAAATATCATTAATTTAAAAAATGAAGGAACGAATGAAATGCAGCTGTAGTAACATACATACAGTTTAAGGTTCACAACAACTCCTGGACTTGCAGCCATAGGTTTTCTAAGACAAGTTTTTAATATGGGCCTTAGCAAATTATAATACCTCACAGCATAATTACAGTACGGAGTACTGCAGCATTCCATTATATTACACAACCTGTTGGCCGAGAGGGCATCTCCATGTCAAGTGTGCACCCTTGGGGTAGTTTTAAGCTGCTGCAGGAAGGAGTCTGCCCTTTAAGAGAACCCCTAGCTGAATCGTTTAGCATTTGTCCCCTTCAAACTTGAGCTGAAAACTGCTGTGTAGTGCTGAGTATGTGTTCCCAAGAATCACGTGTACGTGGATATGTGGACAAAAAGGTCATGACCTTAGTAGGTGTGGAGATGACGCGATAGCAGTGTCCAGACACTCGGAATTTTCCCTTTTCAGTAGAGCCTCCAGAAGAGGCAAAATGGCCGTCACAAAAAACAAAAGCAAGAGGGGAAAGCAAAACCAACAAGATAATTGCCCACAACTCACGGCCCCTCCATATCTGTCCAAGAACCCAAACCCACAGAGGACAACTGAATGCAAATCTTTGGTCTGGCCTGAAAAGACATGCAAAGGGCGCGTTGGACGGGACGAGGGCAGCGGGCGTTGTAGCATTTAATAAATGGCGACTGAACATTTCAGCACTTCAGGAGTTGCATTGGATTGAACTAGCTGAAGGTTTTAATGGACACTCAGGGGGCAGCATACCAACTTGAGTCTTGAGAATTATTTTCCCTGCATGCAATGCAGGGATGGAGAGCACAAGCAGGAGCCCTTGCTTCATGAGACACGCTGTGCTCAAAACATACCAGGTTCCAGACACGCCACGCTCCAGACACCCCACGCTTGTGCCCAAATGTTTTCCGCTTCCCCTAAAATCTGTGCCTCCTTCTCACGACTGACTGCATCAGACCAACATCAGAAGGAGGGTCAAACTGGGTATGACACTACACTAACTCCAGAACTCCCAGTCCAGTCTTCTGCGAGTCCAAGCCAGTCCTGGTCCACATTTCTGTAACAGCGCTCAGAATACTTGTGCGATGTAAATGTAAAAATAATCGAAATGTGCATAAACCCATTTTAGGTGCTTTGGTAGGTGCTGGGAGGGAGAACAGGAAACTGGACTGAGAAACCTTTGAACTAAGCCACACCGTCCCTCTCTGGCAAGAAGAAAAAAAAAGCGGTCATTTGATAACTTAAATGTTAGAATGCTCATTTACACAACAGCAATTCTTAAAAAAACCCTCTAAATTAAAAGAACGTAAAAACAACAGAGTAGATCAGTCTTGACCATCAGACAAGACACCATTCAAAATCCTAGAAGTCAGTGTGATTTACAAAAGGGCTGAGTTGACATGGATAGAAACAGGGCTGTTAGGGACATTTTGGTTTCCCAAAGCGCGCGCGCACACACACACACACACACACACACACACCTTGTCAGCACAGTCCCAGCCAGTCAATAGTAGCAGTGGCCTTCCCCTGTACATGATGGCCAGGCACAGAGGTCTTGACTGGTACCCATAGTGGTGGGAACAGCGTTGGAGCTCAGATGGTCTGGTAGCCCGCGTGACTCCTCTTCCTGCCGATGAGGTAGGCAACGAGCACTATGACCACAAGGCCGGCCAGGGCTGCACCCACGATTATGGGGATGAGCACGCTCTCACTGTCCATGGGGCACTCCTCAGCTGTGGAGGGAGGAAAGAGAGAGATGCGGGGTTAGATTACTCAGCCGCGGTACTGATATCTGGGTATTGTGTTTTCTTGGCTTTTGCACTGGGCACAATGGCGCATCACAGTATACCAACAGAATTAATTCCTATGTCTTATTAAATATTAATTTTTAATTTTCGACACTTATTTTACTGCATCACTCGGACGAGGACCTGTCTGATAACGGACGTGCTGTGTTTCATATCTTCGTATACCAGAGTCTCATTACTCCAGCTCCATTGCTCCAACAACACACTGGGACCAGCACACTGGGAACTTTCCGTGTGCATGATGGCAGTCTGCCCTTCTGGGAAGGTCTCGACGGGCCTTACGCATTTTCCCCATCTCTCTCCCTAGTGACACCACCATTTGCACCTTTTCCAGTGCTTTGCAGCATCTCAGTGCAAGGCTGGAGTTTAAAGTAATTACCTCCATTTCCAAAAGAAGCCAATGTTAAGAAGAATTAGATCCTAGGCTAAGGTTCCTGATAAAGATTGACTGTTGCACGTGGGGGTGGAGGTTGGTGTGCGGGTGAGACAACATGGCAGAGGGGGTGTGAGCTTCACTGTACCTGATCCAAACTGGTTGTTTTTGACTCCAAACGGCTGCACCCACAGACTGAAGGTGTTGAGGGAAAAATCATTTGTCACGAAAAGGACCTGTTCAGATGTGCACTTGTACGAGCGACCCAGAGTACCCTGCAGGTAGTTCAGAGTGATGTTGCCCACGTGGAAGGTGGGAACTGAAGAGAACAGCACACACACACACGGTCATCAGAGAAATTGAATTAGGGGAAGCTGCTATAGACTAAACAAAAATTTAAACTGCCATATATTTTAAAAGGTGTTGTAAACTTAGAGTTAAGGGAAGTGTTATTAGAAAAAGTGGACAATAGTAGGAACATGATCCTGCGGTCACATTTCAGGACAGTTCTTTACGGGTCATCCAGGTACCAGGGGTGTCTCACATACCTGTGAAGTCAGGCCAGGCAGCAGACAAATTCATCGTGCTGAGCTGATACTTATTGCTGGTGGAATTCTGTGGACATGAAGAAGAAATACAATAGGAGACCAGGAGTGACCTATGCTCGGATTGGAGAGGAAGTGTGTGTGAGCGTGTGTTCTCCTCACCAGGGTGAATATGAAGCTGAGGTTGGTGAGCCCCTCGGTCAGTAATAGAGTTGCAGCCGTGGACTCACACAACCCCGAGGCTAACGTCTTATTGGGCTCCAGGTTCACTGTGCTCTGGACAGTCTGAAATTACAGGGAGTCAAAGCTTACTGACAGCATGTCCGTACTGTCTGGTACTGAGGAGTCTGAGGGCACTCAGAAGACTCCTATGGTATGCCACATGTATCTTTACCTTGTTCTGGGACTTCGAGAAGTACGTCAGATTAAGCTGCAGGCCAAATCTGGCCAGTAGACAAACGGTTCCATTGGTGCCAGTGACGTTATAGTCTCCCACCTCTGGTCTGCCAGGGGGGGTGGGGGATGGGCTGGTGGTGGTTCTGGGAGATTCTGTGGGTGCTGCAGTGGTGGTGGGCTGATCAGCTGAGCAAACACTCTCTGGAGAGACCAAAAACACACGTTATACAGTAGTTCAATTAATTATGTTGTGACTATACAAAAAAAAAAAAAAAAAAAAACACAAGCCTCGTATATAAAATCACAATAAACTTGTTATAGACATAACACATGGAGAGAAATGGCTGGCTTCTCATTAAAGTAACATCCTGTCGACTGAGGGCAATGGTGATTTAAGACAAGTGGGTACCGTTGGAGCTGAAGGTGTCATTGCTCATGTAGGCCTCCATCCGGACATCATAGAGGGTGACGTCGACGACCCCCAGAAGGACAGTGGTGGAGCTCAGACAACGGTAAGTTGTGTTGAGCTGTGCTGAGATCCCAGTGGCATTCGTCACCACAGTAATGACATCTGGGCAAATAAGAGAGGCTCCCATGTAATTTAATGTTTAAACACTGGTAGTCATGTACACAAACCCTGGAGCTAAACTATTAAACTCATACTCCTCTTTCTTTCCCCTGTTCACAAGGCAAAATATAAGAATATCTGAATTTTGTAGCATGTAAGATTAATGTTTAGAACAGCTGTGATATTTACAGTGGCATGCAATGCAATCTCTTGAGTGGTTACAAAATGAACACTTGACACTCTTAGAGAAATCAACCCCTACTCAAATTAAAAAATTCTGAATTAGAAACAAATCTTCTCTATTCTATTTTAATTCTACCTAATTAGAACTACATTCACCCTTTCTGGAGGACAGAGGAAAGGTGGCGTTGTCACTCAGATTGAACCTCAGGCTCAGGTTGGCCACTTGGTACTGCTGTCCGTTTCTGGAAAACACCAGGACCAGAGAATGGCCGTCGCCGAAGACAACCAGCATCTCCGGGGAAACGCCCGCTCCTCCACACGTACTGCCATCGCCCAGCACCGCCGTGGACGGAAGCGGCACGGTCACCATGTCCTGCAGTTGCCACGGACACAAATAACCCCAATCACGCGGCTTAGTTCGCTCGACCGTGTTAAACAGACCTCTGTGCGTAGTTTTGGTAAATATATGTCAACTGAGTTTGTGAAACATTAAAAAGGGCCACTTCTGCAGCGTCCACAACACTGCAACAACTGTGTGAGGAAGATGAAGAACACATTAGCTTAACACTTTTAGTTTAAGGTTCCCACTCAAAGACTTTCTAAAATGTTCATTACAAGTCATAAATAGCCATTTTATAACTCTTCATGTTGGAGGCAGCATTATGAATGTACTGTTAACAAATTATTATAAATGTCTGTAGAGGATTTATGACAGCTATTTATGTTTTTAACTGTGCTGTTAATGTCCTTATTTCTGGGAACTTCAAACAACATTACCAAGAAATCTAACCGTGTGACAGAGTCAAACTTCTTTACATTATCTCCAATAACTTGGTCAGACATCCTGGTCCATTATTGACAAGTTTAACTGAATATCAGTTTCAAATATAGCGTTAAAACAAGTGTATGGGGGATGTTAGTGATGACCATACCGTTCCATTGGATACAGGGTATGTAATGGAGAAGTTGGCAGAGAGCTCTGCTTTGATGCATGTTGAATTACCACCTTTCACCTCAAACGTTACAGCACGTGCCACAGCAAACCAGCCTACAGGAGGAGACACAAAAATGTCTTAATTGTATGCACCACATCTTAAACGCCAAATCCATGAATAGAAAATGGCACAGGTAATTGTACATAATAACAAATGATATGGACAGAACATTAATAACTGCATTTTGTGA
Organism: Brachyhypopomus occidentalis; assembly: GCA_020368025.1. NCBI lineage: Eukaryota > Metazoa > Chordata > Actinopteri > Gymnotiformes > Hypopomidae > Brachyhypopomus > Brachyhypopomus occidentalis. The sequence goes on along the minus strand of JAGXOD010000247.1, from coordinate 6,425,024 downwards.
CCACGAGAGGGCGCTATACGCATCGATTTAGGACGAGCCAAGCAGACATTCACTTTCTACAATTACCCTGGGTATTCAGGTTGAAAGCCAGACATATTCTTCTGAGTCATGTTTAGAGTAATGCAAACTAGGCCCCTTTAACAGAGCCGTGTTGGCTACATTGCACAGTAATGAACCCCAACTGAAATACGCATTCTTGTTTTCTAGCTCTTTTGCAGTGGAATAACAGAACATGAAATTAGCAGATAATCGAGGCCAGTAACGAAGCATAATAAAACGATGAAAGCAATCCCAGGATGCGGGTAACTGAGGAATGAGGAAATCGTGAACCAGTCTGACGGTGTTCATTTACCCAAACCCGAGCGCACACTAGCACGCGTGCGTCTTCCTGTCCTGGCCAGCATTAAATTACACATAACAGAAGCCGTTACTGACAAACTCGAAGAGCAGCTTTGAAACACGTGACGACTGCTGCCCACAGTAGAGTGTGACTTCAGTAAGATCTTATCACATCCTAAAAACTGTTAGAAATACTGAGTGAATTAAGAAGGAAGACTCGGAACACCAGAATGCATTTTTGATATAGTGTTGCCTAGCAAAATGTTTTTTCTTACTTAACACATCAACCGCTGTATATGCGATGAAATATGTTACATCAATGAACCCTAAACCCGAATACAAACTATCACGCTACATGTATGATTTTTATACTAAACACACACAGACAAAAACACTGGCCTTGAAATCAAGAAAGAAAGACGCACCGAAAGACTAATGCCGCTTGCGAGCTAGGAATATGATTTATTGGATTGTCAACGTCACCCACACCAAAGCTTTTTGCCCCGTGAAGACAAGCATAGAGAGGCCACTGTTTCATGCACAAAGCGCTTCTGCCGTCACGTGACACACCCCAGAACAATGGAGCGCTCGGAAAGCGAGCAACTCCGTCTGACAGCTTCCAAAACCCCTGCTCCCCGCGCACACAGCAAACAAACTGCAGCAGCATCGAGTCGCCGATATAGTGCACAGGAAGGACATTTTGTTTTCAAAAGAGACCGAGACCTGTTTAATAACTCAACGCCACGAATTATTACAGTCACGTTAGGCCTACTGGTAGCGCTCTGGCAAGGATACAGACACTTATGGCGTAGTTTGCACACACAAAGCTGTATAAATGTGCTGATGTATGGTCTTAAAGCGCCACGAGAGAAAGCATTCGTTCGAAGGATGGGTTGGTTTGTTGTACGCATCCTGATTCGTGACGCGACATTTCGCATATGAAGATAAACGGAACTGCTCAGATTCTAACTGAAAAACCGTAATTGCGAAATGTGTGCTACAGTATTTGACGGCATACGATTTGTTTAACGAATATGTTGGCTTGCACTTAAAAGTGTATTGGGTTACTTTAGTCTAGGAAGACGCACTCGTAATTACTCACCTAGCACAGCAAAGCAAGTAATCGAAATCGCTGGCAGTAGTTTTTGGGTCATGTTTGCAGTTTAGAGTCGTTACTGTAAATAAGTCACGGGGAAGCGCTCGATATTCGTGAGCTACACCTCGTCCAGGAGTTACGCGGAGCGTCTTGTGCTATAACCCAATACAGCTTTCCCGGGAGATCATCTATAACGCCAAATTGTTCTCCGTTTGTTGTTTGATCCTCAAATTTCAAATCCCTGGCGTCTTGTTCACGAAAAGTTAACGGCGCTGCAAACAGGACCGTAGCCCTTTCATGCCCTTAGTATCAACACTAAGAATGTTCCAGTCATGTGAAACAGGCTTTAGAACCACCCAGAACAGTCACGTGAGGACAGAGACACAAGCCACCCGTCAGGTCTAGTTGAAATGACTTTTAACGTTGCAAATCTGATAAAAAAAATAACCTTCATGTCCTTGTTGTTTCTGGATTTTAAAGAACGGGTAATAAAAGTAAAGATTATTATATTGGAATCACTGACAAAGTTTATACCCACGGTACAGAATATAAATAATGATCAGGAAATGCTCGGTATAAAAGGTGCACACGTCATAGGTTCTTCGAACCAAAGGACTAGCGCGCGCTAACGCGTCTTCTTTAATGTGCAGTTCGTGGCCTTGTGAGAGTCCCGCGCGCAGACCCGACTATTGTCAGGCCACTTCGTGGACAGTCAGGTGACGGCCTTTCTCAGTTTGATGTCGAATCACGCGTTCATGTTTTCAGCAACTTGCATTCATCGCCATTGTAAAAAAATATGTTGTCAAACATTTTGAAACACCACATTGCGCCCCCCCCCAAAAGTCATGCAATTCAGAAGAGACTTTGTGGTGTGGTGTAAAGAAGCATGACTTGGTCATTGATAATTGCGTCACTATAAATTTGGTCACGAATTCAGTAACTTTTCCCCTTTAGTTGGTACTCTGTTCAACCACACGGAACACATATTTTCCAGTCTATTATAACTATTTCTTTAATGTATCTAGTTTTGCTCCAAAACGATATCTCGCCGTTATAGTGACAATCACACTATGGTGTATATCTAGTATACTAGTCAAACCGTATACCGTCTAAACATATACTTGGCTAAACAGCCTATTGAAGGTACGACTTGTTGAAATATCTTTACCCGTTACAGATAATGGGTCAGTCTGCCATACCAGGATCCGTAATGTCAATTGGTCTGCGAGTGTTAAAGTCATAAACACTTATAACCACGTTAGGAAACCATTTCACAGGCATACGAGAGGCCTCCAGGTCTTCTGTCAGTTCACCGTGATCTTGCCCCAGCTTTGCTTCTTCAAGGAACTGCACCCGAGTCCAGGACTGGTCTTCCAGTACAAGCAGAACAGAAGCCTCGTGAAACACCAAGGGCAGGAGGCCCATCTGTCTGTGGGAATTATAATAGTATTGTGTGCAGCGTGCCAACATCAAAAGCGCCGCTTTAGCCGCGATCCCAGTCGGGATCCAGATTTGAGTCCCAGCTGTAGTATGCGCCACCTGTAGCTGGGAGCTCGGAGGACCCATTTGGTCTTGTTTTCAATGGGAGAAAAGGAAAACGGTATGAATAGCAGCACATTATTGGAGTATGCTACGTTTGTGTTTGTATGTAGAAAGGGCTTTCATTGAAACGAACACACCTCCTTGGCCCATAATGCATTGCAGCCTGGCTTCTGCCCCCACAACAACAAACTTTAAATGAGTAATTATCACCAGTCTACTGTTAAACTCTGAAAACGTGGAAAAATATTAAAGGCAGAAAGGTAAGGGATTAAAAACTTATGTGCTCTGTTAATCCCGCATGCTCACACAGGTGCTCCGCTTTTGGCATGGCTTTTATGGAGTCATGATATTCTAATTAAATATGATTTAATAGTTTGATACGTCTCTGAACATACAAAGAATATAATCCCCCGGTCTACAAAATTCGACGAGCCAGAGATGTTGGTCAGAATATTTAGTAGTGAATTAGGAGAAGAAAAAAAAAAAAATCAAACACACACGCACGCGCGCAAACACCTGTAACACAAACACTCGCAACACAAACACACAGAAAGGTGCTTTGTTGAGCCGTAACAAAGAATCATACACCTCTTTTTGTCGCTGTTTTCTTTTATCTTTTCAGTATGTGAAGCTGAGAGAATGCCACCTTGTGGAGTCGCACTGCTCAGCATACGCCCGTGTGTTAGTGTGTGAAATGGTTGTTTCCCCAGATTCCCATTGCCTGAGAGAGAAGTGTCAGAAACCCTGAAGCGAACAGGACCTGCTGCCATTCTTGCCTGAATGTGCAGAGCTGGAGTAACACGGTCCTGATTTCTAGTAGCAAAAACGACAGATGCGCAGAACCACCAGCAACTGAACTATGAGACACAGAAGGAGAATGAGAGAGAAATATAAAGACAAAGCCATTCGACATAAAACTTCTAGCATGGAACAGACTGACCACAAAAACAACAACAACAACAAAAAAAAAAACGATCGCAACCCAAAACTCAACAACAAAACGGACAAAAGTGAGAAGAGGAGGAGGTAAAACCAAAGTGCTCATTTGTGGAAATCGTCAGCTCAGCACTGTCCTCTCCGTCCTGCGACAGTCGCCCCCGTAAGCCCACGCCTCCAGAGTACAGTCCTCCCCCATGCAAAGGAAGCGGGGGAGGGGGTTCCAGGTGGTCCCGGGGGGGCTGTCGGGGAGGAGAGGCCCTGTTTGCGTGCATGGGGGAGAGGGAGGTGAAGCAGAGGCCCGTGACCCAGCTCAACAGCATATCCAGGTGGGGGGGGGGGGGGATGGTCGGCCGGGTGCCAGGGGCCGGACCTCAGGCCACGTAATGGTACTGATTGGGGCTCTCTTTGTCCCGCTCCATGTAGTCGCGGTCGATGAGGGACTCGATGCGCTTCTTCAGGTCTCCTGGCTAGGAAGCAGAAGACAAAAATGTGTGCGTGAGGGTTTGGTTTGTTCCTCATCCGAGCCAACACTATGAACTTTAACCTCGAGAGCTTAAAGCCTTTAAATCCTGCCGTGCCCCGTTGCCGTGCCAGCGCAAACCGGTCCGTGCCCGGTCGCGCGCCCACACGGGGCTTGGTGGGACCACGGACGGCCGTACCTTGACCGGGAACTTGAGCTGGTTGTAGAGTTCTGACACAAGCAGGTTGTGGCTGAGCGTCTTCCTCATCTTCATGATCCTGACGACGGCGGCGTCGATCTGGTACTGCCGGTCCTGGAACACGCGCTCCGTGGTGCTCACCTGCTCTTCCACCTGAGACAAAAGACAGATGACGACTATTAGCAGAGGGAGGATGTTAGCGGGACACCCGGGGAAATGTCCACGGGGCGTCCGGTCGACCTACCGTCTCCTTCATCTGGATCTGGTTGATTTTGATGCGGAACAGTTTGTGTTTGAAGTCGTTGTTGAAGTTGAAGCGGTCTCCGTCCTCCACGTCCTTCCCGCGGGGACTCTTGTTCAGCACGCGCGCCTTGCCGCAGGCCAGAGACTGCAGCGTCCGGCGCAGCTCGCCGTCCTCTGAGGGCACACGCAGGTTTGGGTCACGTTCAGGCTGCACAGCCGCCCGCCGTCTCATGCACCTTAGCATACAGCACGCGACTACACGATTTCTGGAGCAAAATGCTGAACCAATGCAACGAGAAAACACACACGTTTCTGCAGCATTGCACACACTTTAACAGCACTTTACTTTTTTTTTTTTTTTTACCTATCCCAGTAGCTGTGTGGATCTCCTCTACTGTAAACTCCTCCCCTTCGTTGAACATGAGTAAGACGAGTGTCTGGAATAAGGACACCTGTAGCTCCTTTTTCCCCTACACGGATGAAGAGAACAGGAGGGTGACTCCTCCCCCCACACACTACACCCATAACACCCAGCACTTGTAGTCTGAGCTAACACGTTCTAAACCAAGCCTTCTCAGGCCAGCCAGTAGTAGGGTAGAGGCAGACCTCCTTAAACTCTGCCTTCAGCACCGCGTGACCCAGCGTGGGCTGCCATTGGAGCTTTCGTCCGCTGTGCTTCCCCAGGTCAAACATCTCTCAGATTCGAAGGATCTCGTTTTCAGTCTCTCTCTCTCTTACACCAAGTTGTGCGGTTTGTAAAAGGGAATTTACAGCCACAACCAGCATGTCACCCAACAACTAGCATCTATGGCTGTGGTAACCTCATGTACCAACTGAGGTGTTATAGCTGGTGTTATCGTGAGCATAAAAACATTCTTGAATAATGATAAACATGCCTACACACACACACACACACACCTCTGGGGGCAGATGGACTTCCATAGGCGTGTAGGTGGGCCAGTAGCCCATGGTGAGGATGTTGACAGTCAGCTCTATGTTCGTGGGATCACTCTGGTTCTGCATGTACTGACGATCACAAGAGACAGGAACAACAGCTTCAGCCACATCCTAAACCCAAAGCCCTCAACTCAAGTCTTAGCAAAGACGCCCACTGACCACACACACCACGACCTTCAGCGCCGGTGCTTTACTGAAGGCCGGTGCGCACGACTCATTTAGGGCCATCAGCTCTGACCTGGAGGGGCGAGGATAAGATAGCAGACCCAGGGCCATAATCGCGTAAAACAAATCTGCTTATTCACGCAGCTCTTGGGAATCGTAATGAAACCATCAGGGGAATGATTAGGGAAATGTCAGTTTCAACACAAGCTTCTCTGTTATTTATGTGAACCATAACTGAAGAAAAAAGAAAAAACACATCCAAACAAAAAAAACCCACAACACTGTAAAGAAACGAAAAAACACAGTGAAAAAGTCCCAAGTCAACCATTAGGTAGAAATGTCGGAGTGCCTTATCTCGGGCCAAACTCTCCCAGTTCCCCCGGAGGTTTCAGGAGTGCGCGCACCTGTTTGAACTGGATCATGATGTCTTTGGAGAGCTCCATGTCTTTGAACATGCCCTCCAGCTTGCTGGTGAAGGCAGCGCCACATTCTGCAAAACGCAAACAACCGCATGTCACATGACCGCATGTCACATGACTGGCTGTCAGAGGGACGGGACAGAGCGTATCACAGGCTCCGTCGTCCCGCATCTCTGCTCGGGGCGCCGGCGCCTCCGTCTGGACTAGAGCAGTTTTATTTCATTTTAGATTAAAAAGCACAACGTGATGATCAGGGGGATCTTGGGTCGAGATGAAATCTCGAATTCGACATGCAACCTTTGACATTTAATGCAAATACACTTGCCATTAAAACACAATGAATGATAACAGACCACATACTATTAATTAGATGTTAACAGAAAGGTTTCTTTATTAAATAGTGTGTTATTTGATGCCTATTGAACACACACACACAGCTTTGTGTGCTGTGTGAAGTAGAGCACTGCTGTGTCAGACCACAGCCACCTGCACAGTGCATGCTCCTCTGGTGTCACACCACAGCAGATCACCAACTTCCTGCCATCATCAGCATGTGACCAGAGGCCTTGTGCAACACGACCTCTGTGCTGGGAAGCTCTGCTGCGGAGTTTCCACCCTCACTGCCTGTCGGCTACAAGCCCCCCCCCCAGCCCCAGACCTCCTGGGTGTTCTCCTCCAACTTCCCTTCCAGTGGAGCCTTAGAACTGACAGGGTAGCGATGGGGAGAGGAGAGGCCGGGTGTGTGTGTGGCCCTACCGTGTTTGAGCTTGGACAGCATGGATTTCTCGGCATCCACAGAGGCACTCTTGCCCACCAGAAGGCGCTTCGCTAGGTCCTTCTTGTAAAAGGCCTCAAACACGTCCTTGCCTGCAAACGAGAGCAAGTGTGAGGAAATTCGGCCTTGGAAACATTTATGCTCAGATTATACCGACTGACGTCAGGAAATGCAGTTGTGGAGACCGTACTTGTGAAACTGTTAGTCAAACACAGAAATCAAGTATTAGACATATTTCTAAGAACACAAAGGCAACCCCCCCCCCCCCACCCCACATACCATGGATAAAACGAAAGATGATCATTATCTTGTCGAGGATTCTCTCTAGTTCCTCCTCTGTAGCCTCTTTGTTACCAGCTCGTAGCTTGGAGTCCACATATTTGGCTGCAGGAAACACACACACACACACACACACACACACACACACACACAGAAAACGCATCCTTTCAGGGCTCAGACTATAGTGAATGATCTGAGTGCAATGTCTGTTTTAGGGAACACTCTCTATGTTAAAATATTCTTTGATGCAGAAACAGTGCAGATTTTAAATAGGAACCTATTAAAACTCTGTTCTAGCCAAGCTTGCCAGTACATGGTCAATAAGGATTGTATTGCGAGATTAAATCATCTTTTAACAAAGGAAAAGTGCAGAAATTCCAACAAGGCATTTCAGACAGCTGAGGAAAGGGATTTCTCAAGGAAACGGAAAACCTGGAAAAAGATAACAGGCCCCTTTTAACGAATGCAGCAGTGAGTTTGCAAGAGCAATCGTGATTCTCCACTTAAAGCGAACAGCGGCCTTCACCGTCACCACAAATCAGCGTTGTGAAGGCCATGCTGCCTTCAGTTTAGCACCGATGACTTTCAGCATTTACATCAGAGCCGTGTCCAACATACGCAAGGCTGTGCGCTGCCCATGTAGGGTTCTTGCAGTCTGAGGGCTCCTATAGGCTGCCAAGCCATGGCCCACACCGTGACGACCCTCGCAGTGGAGCGGCTATGCGCTTTCCAGCCGTGTTCGCTAGTCGTGCTGTGACCGTGTACCATTGAGCAGCCCTGGACTGGACGCTCCTTACTGCCACATGGAGGTCAACATATATACTGCATACGCAAAGTTCTGTAAGTTAAGGCAAAAAGCAAGTGGTGGTGTTATAAAGCCAGTCCGGCCTGTTCACTACAGTCACTAGAGTCAACTGCAGCGCCACAGACAGCGCCACCCCCCCCACACACACACGCTCGAGGGTGTGTGCAGCTGAGAGGGGGAAACACAGCTTTCATTCATTTATTTGATAAAGGCAGTGTGTTGTTTTATTTCCTTACTACTGCCTCCTCACACAGTGTAACGTCGCCGTTCAGACGCACAACATTAAGTGAATTATATGTGCCAAAGCAAATTAAAAAGGCATTTATTTGTTCATGACCCCCGCCCCCTTTTTTTCCTTTGGTCTTCTGCAGACAAAGATCAACATAGAAATGGAAACAGATTAAGACGGGAGGGCAGGCAGAATAAGAGAAAGTGAGAGAGAGGAGGAAGGAGTGGCCCCAATCCAGAAACCCCGCCCCCAAGCCCCACCCCCCTCACCGATGAGCTCGGCCGGCTTGTTGGGCCTCTTGTTGATGAAGCTCTCGAAGGCCTCCTTCATGGCGTTGATGAAGGTCTCGTTGCGCTGGAAGCAGCGCTGTGCCACGTGGTCCATCTTGTCCTTGAAGTCCAGCAGCTCCTGCACCATGTCCTTGTCCTTCTCCGGCAATCCCACCACCTCCCCGCCGAAGCTCTGCGGGAGAAACCCTACGCTGACTCGGGCAGACAGACCTGGCCACGCCCCCCTCCCTAGCACCAGAGGGGAGACTGCGTTCCCCAAGGTCTGAAAATGCACACGGCGTGTGTTTCCAAGGTTTCACTGATTTTCACCAACTAAAGAAGGAAATAAACATTTCTTTCTAAACTGGTTTGTAAGAAGAAGCTCTTTGTAAGAAGATGCTGCAAAAACATGCTAATACAGGTGGTCTAGAGGTGTGTGTGTGTGTGTGTGTGTGTGTGTGTGTACCTTGATGTAATCTCTCCAGAACTGTAGCAGCACAGGCAACCCTCCCTTCACCTTACTGAAGAGCTGGTACAGCAGGGTCAACTCTGTCACGCGATGCTCATCCAACAGAGTGCTAAGGCCTGAAGGCAGGAGAGAAGGCGGGGAGACGTTTTTACACACCCACACACACACAGACCCACACACACACACACACACACGTTGCCCACATACCTTTCTGTAATATGGCAGTCATGTGTTCACCCAAAAGTTGCTTCTCTACTGCAGAGATCAGCGGCTTCCTACGGTGGATGAAGGGGGGACCTTTAATATGTGTATCTTCAAATACTGACATTTATGAACAACTTTATAAGTAACTTGTAGAACTTGTGAAACTTGTATTCAGCAGGTAATTAATTCTATATTATGGTCATCCCTAGAGGCTACCAATCCTTTTTTCAGTCTAGTTGACACCCTCTGAACTGTGAATGACTGGACTGTTCTTTTTACTATTGTGTTTTGTGCATTTGACCCCCCCCCCCCCAAAACCCATCCAGCAATGTTTGTGTTGTGTATATAAATATATATCATATGGCCAAAAGTATAGCTATGGACACTCCTCCAAATTACTGACTTCAACTGTTTGAGCCATACCCACTGAGTACAGGTGTGTTAAATCCAACATGTAGCTATGCAGTCTCCATAAAATAAACAGTAGAATGGGTGAGTACTGATTAGGTCGTACTGAATGGGCCCATACTGAAAACGTGGCAATGTGAGCTCAGCCCCACCGAACGGCTCTGGGATGGTCCGGAACATCGACGGCAAGCCAGACCTTCTCACCCAGCGCCAGTGCCCGACCTCACCAGCGCTCTTTCCACTGAACCGGACAGGCGCTCTCACAGACGCGCGTCACATTCTTGCGGGAAGCTTCCCTGAATAGCAGTGGCTGTTATAGCCCCAAAGGAGGAGCCATTACTATATCGATTCCTATGCTACTGGAATGGGACGTCTTAAACCCGCGTAGGTGTGATGGTCGGACGTCCACATACTTTTGGCCATCACTTGCATAAATATTATGCATTTACATCTCAACTGAAACAACTCAACCCCACTGCTAATGAATGTCTACTAGCATCCAGTCTAACGCCTGTCCTCTGGGCACTCATCACACACAGGGAGCCCCAGCGTGTGCAGGCCGCAGGCCATAGAGTGTGGAAGGCTCGTGACCACTCCGCGTGACGCGGGCAGTGCGGACAAACGGTCGAAGCTCACTGAGTGCTCTGGTCCAGGTAGCTGATGACGCGATCGTTCTCCTCCTCCAGCCGCCGCGCTACATGGTGCAGATACTCGGGGACCTGAGTGAGGCGGACACAACCGCTCGAGGTCAGACGTCTCGGGCACACTGCTGTAAAAATACGTGGTGCGGCGAGGAAGGCGATGGACACTCACGTCTCTCTCTAGCATCAGCCGTTGTCCTTCTGCAGCATATAGGCGATTGGTCTCCATTAGAAACCTTTGTTCAAAGGACTCCTTGTAAACCTAAGAGAGAAAAATGGACAGGGATGAGCCTTAAAGAAGCAACATCAGTCACAGTTGTGGCGAAACGTCCACGTTAATATTTCCAGCGCTGCTGCTGTTCTTGTTTCGCCTCATTATGATAATAATAATAATAATCTTTATTTGTATAGCACCTTTCATACATACATGCAACTCAAAGTGCTTTACAGAATAAATAAAACAAAACAGTAAAAGAAAGCAAAGATAAAAAGGAAACAAACATTATAAAATAATATAATGAAATGACAAATTATTAAAACAATACACAAAATAATGTAATAAAGTAAATAAGATGTGAAAACAAAAATAATTTGAAGAGACATAAAATGTAACTAAGTAAAATAATGTAACAGAATAATATGACAGTAGACTACTGTTTGAAAACCTGAGACCTGACTGGAACATATCTAACAATCATTTCACTAAGGTAAAGAGGAGCAAGGCCGTGAAGACATTTAAAATCCATCACCAGATCCTTAAAATCTATTTTAAAGCTGACAGGTAGCCAGTGCAGTGAGTGGAGTGCAGGTGTAATGTGATCCCTCTTTCTCCTGTGGGTCAGGACCCTGTAGGTGTGAAATAGAGCTCTTTGGGCGAGCAGATAAAACAGCGTTACAATAATCTAGCCTTGATGTGATAAATGCATGGAGAAGTTTCTCACTATCAGCAGGAGAGAGCGTGTTTCGGACCTTAGCGATGTTTCGGAGGTGAAAATAAGCTGTCCTGCATGTAGTCGTGATGTGTGATTTAAAGCCGAGCTCATTATCAAAAGTGACGACTAAGTTCTTAACACATTGTTTGGCCTTCAGATTCATTTGATTTCGATAATTCTGAACATCATTCCTTTGTGAATCACCACCAAGAACAAGAACCTGTCTTCTCTTTATTTAACTGCAGAAAATTGTCAGACATCCATGTCTGTACATCACCTATACGCTCACACTGTGAGCTAATTGATTTTAGGGCTTTAGGTTCTAGAGAAATGTAAAGTTGAGTGTCATCTGCGTATTGGTGATAACCAATACCACGTTTGTTAATGATGTCATCAGAAAACCAGCCAATCACCTGCAGGTCAGAGAGCATGCCCAGTAGGCTGCGCAGCAGGCTCCGGTCCACGGTCTCACCGTTCCGCTCCTGCTCGATCTGCTCTAGGATGCCCTCTACTGTACGGCTCTGCACAGCGCTGTCGCTCACGATGTGCGTCCGGAACAGCTCCAGCCCCGTGTCCCTGTGGGGGTTTGCAGGCAACGTCATCACCGTGCAAACGCGGACAGGCCCCAAAGTCTAGAAAGGCCCAGCTACGGTTTTGATTGGTTAACGCACCAGATGGAGGGCAGCAGGGAGTTCTGGAGGACGTATGTGCGATCCAGAAAGAGGAAAATGCTACGAATCATGATCTGGAGAAACACAGATGTCATATACATCACTACACAATGCAAAATCAGGCCTGGGTATTACAACATAAAGGACGTTATGAAGGAGCTTTTGGTCAATATTTTGCACACTGCGACTCTTGCAGTTTGTTCTCATCTCTGTTTCTGATATTAGCCCGGAGGGCAGCAAGGAGTTCTGGAAGATGCATGCGCCATCAATTCTTCAGCCTTCCTCAAATACCCCCGTCACTGGGACAAGTGCCCATACCAGTACCATACCAGTACCAGTTCTTATGCTTGCTCCTTACTGTTTGTCTGCAGTGGTCCTGCCAGCACCTGTTCATCTTCTTCAGGAAAGAGAGATTGTCCAAAGAGTCTGTACGAGCAGGTTAAGGTCTTCAGGTCCACCATGGAGACAGACTGATACCTATTAAATCATCAGATTCTTCAGCATTTCTCTCACACTTAATACGTGTGTCATGTAGCATAAATGGGACGATGCTGCCCCCTAGTGGAAGACCATACGTACAGGGGTTTTGGATGTGGAAAGGCAAACAAGACTTTATCACTGACTAACAGAAGCAATGCAGAACAACCATCAGTCATACTCAGCTCACACACATTTTTCTTCTCTTCTCTCATGCGCGCACACACACACACACACACAGATGCAGTGAAGGATATTTCCTAAACTGGTGAATTTGAGCTCGGACATGATCTTCACACACTTGGCGGAGTTGCTTGTATAACATGGGTGACACTTTGTAAGAGCAAAGATTCTCTACTGCCTGAAATAAACAAACAGAGGAGAGATAGAGAGAGAGAGAAAGAGAGAGAAGCCCAGGCGGATTAGAGTTCCTAAATATTAGGTAACTAAAAATAATAGACGTAAAAGCTGGCAAACGTTTGACAAGCAGAACACAAATGTTTAACAATCTGCCACTGTCTGCTGACTCCGGAATGTTCCGCTAGTTCACCAGATTAGAAAGGACACAACAGCCAAGCCAGCACTGTCCCGCCTGGCAGCCACAACTATAGGCAACGTTACATCATCGAATGGCAAGCAACACCATAATCAAATTGAGCTGATGAAGCACTAAGGCAAAAATCTGATATGGATCCCACTAGTACTGAAGGTTGAAGCTCATTTCCATATCTTAGGTCCATTTGTTAAGCAATATACACACACACACACACATATATATATATATATATATATATATATATATATATATATATATAGGAAATGTAAAATAATGATAAATCTCCATGTGACACTACAGCTTCATCAGTCACTGCTGGCAAAGCCTTATTTATGCAGTCTCCATCTGCTGCCATTGAGACATTCACCTTATGTTATGTTAACTGGCAGTAGTGAAGAAAGTCATCAAAGTCGATTCCGCCGAGTGCAGACAGTTTTAACGTTCTACAGCGGTGACAGTGGGTCACTGCAGTACGTTAAACCTGTCCAGTCAGTGGAATCGTCTCTTTATTTTAAGTTCAGGCACACTAAATTTGAGATCTTAATGTGTGTGGGCCAGCAGTAATAAGGTGACCTCTTTGGTTTAGAAGACTCAACAGTAGCTACTTCAAAGCCATATAAATATAAACTGGCCGCTTTATTGTACACAGGTCTTTACATAAGAGTAATTTTAGGACAGTGAAAGCCTTGTGGTACAAATAACGTCTCACGTCATGGTCTAAAAACATTTCAAAACACACCTGATTTAACTCGTCGATTCATTACCAGCTTTAGTAGGTGCGTTCAAGTAACTATGCTAGACTCTTGACTCTCCAGGACCAGAGCTGAGTTAAACACTGGCTTGCGGGGATTGTAATCAAATCAGCACCTAAATCAATGTAAAAAGCCATCACTTGAATTAAATTGTATTTATTAAGGCCACTTTAGACCTTTGTCAAATGGAACACCACCATACTGACATGCAATGACAAACACTCATACAGGGCTTGCGGGACAGTCACACTTTACAGCTAAGCATTGTTATTTATTTGGTATTTTTATTTAATATTGTAAATCAAAGAGCCACATATCATTGTAGATGTGCAAATACAGTGTAGTTCAATACATATTGAGTAAACATATATTGATTATTAGGCTATTTAAAAATGATCAAAGCAAAGACCTTACTTGGTCCTTTCTCTAGTTCTTCAAAAATCTGATTTGCCTCCCAAAAATAACCATAATGACACAGGTTAGTACTCATCTCTTTATGCACCTCAACCTTTGCGCTCAGCATCACCTGTCCTCATCTTAGAGGAAACACACTCATCCTTACTCCTAATTTAAAGGCAATGTCTTGGCTCTTTGGTTATGTGGAAGGCCCCAGCAAAACCGGTACGCCACGGTGCCGAGCCGAGACCGGCCGGCGTGCGCTTGCGCTGCCTCGGAGCCAGGGGTCGCTCTACCTGATACAGCTCCTCCAAGTTGTACTTGATTGACGTGCTGTTCTGAATGGCGCCGACGGCATCTCGCAACTTTAGCCATGTGTCTTCAGTGTAGGTTTCCGTCAGCTTGGGTCTATCTGCACAACACAGAGCATGCCCTCTTAATGCCGGCAGAGGACACACTTTGGCACCTGCATCTTTTCTCATCAAAATAACTGATGTGTGAAAACAGTAAATGTGATAAGACAGCGGTTTGACACGCACACGGTTATAAAATCACCTAAAACACACAGCAACCAGGTCGAAAATATAGCAACACGAATGATCTCTGATGAAGACACGCTTGATTTTACACTCCTGCAAATATGCAGCTAGGCGAGTCATGAGTAAGCGAACGTGATCAAACTGAATCTGCACGTTACATTTTTTAACAAAATAATCTGAAACTTGTCAATATATTTGAAGTCTGAATAGGCACTAAATAAATATTAATCAAATGATAAAGTTAAACATATAATATTACACAAACGAAAAACACACAAGTGCTTCTTAATAGCTATGGTTAGTTAACAGTGACTCCTGACACTGTTAAACTCCCTGGACTCTGCCGTTTTTGGCAAGGAGCAGCACACATCAACCCAAACAAGGAAGACGCAATTAGGACAGCAAGCTAACGAGATGAAGATTGCTTCCATTTGTATCTCGCCAGGTTAGCTACAACCTACCCTGATTCAGTCGAAGGAGCACAAAACACGCATGGTGTTTAACCGAGTAAAGGTTACATAAACGTTTATATCGCCTAAGGTGGCAAACATTGCAATTGCTATAAACTTTCAAACAAAAAGCAGCTTAGTTTACCTAGCTAGCTTGTGTTACACTGCTAGCCATAGCCTGTTGACTCAAATCCCAATCCAACTTCCATCACTTACCTTTGAAGTTCTTAATGACCAATTTCTTTGATGCGCCAGTTTTTGAAGCCATTGCAGCTGGAGTCCTCGTTACCCCATTGCTGTGTTCAGCCAAAGCGGAGAAGTTCGCCCTCTTGTTCTGTCGTATGTCTTCTGCCATAATGTTGAACTTCAAGCTAAGCTGAGACCGTTGGTTGAAGAGCTACTGCAAAACCCGTCACTGTTTTTGTTCGTCCTCCCGTCAGACGCGGCACTCCAAACTCACTCTAGCTAAATGCGATAAACACAATGATCAGCGTCTGAGTGATAAAGCTCACTCGCTGACCAAAGTTGAGTCAGGGAGGAACTAGCACTGGGCTCTTTGGTTTAGCTAAAGTTAGCACGCTAGCAGTTAGCTAGCTCTGGAGCTAGCAAGCTAGCCAACTGTAACAAAACACAACAACAAAAAATGCCCGTAAATAATACCAGCACCACTGGTTGTCGCCTCATGCAAACGGCTATCGGCCGTCACGTAGCGTTTTCGCGTAATATTTTACATTGAGACAACACAGTCGTGAGTAAAAACTGCAAAATGTTCATAGCTCACGGCTAATTTTTTGTCAAACACCACAACAAAATGGCCCGTATGCGCGTCTTCGACAAGTGCATCTTGGGAAACTTCCTTTTTGTGCATTGTTTACTGAGGTAAATCCTCCGGGGATGATCTGGACAGCGGGGATATGGCAATGAGATCCTAAATTAACAATAATGATACTGACACAGTAGTTTAGCAGTAAATAAATAAAGTATCTACAATTTATGTATTTCTACAGCTTTCGAGCTAACAATAAACTTTTATTAGAGTTTTAAATGCAAAAGAATTTCAGCACCATGGAGAGAGAAACAAATCAAAGGTTCAGTCTGGTGTGACCACAGGTTTGTTTCCTGACATAGGCTAGTCTATATAAAATATTATTTACTAATCATAATGATATAGTTGCAGTGCTAACATTGATGTATGTGCTAACAATGATGTATGATAAAAATGATAAAAATGAAATAATATAATATTAAGATGACATCAGCAGTCAGCAGACTGCAATGATTACCCTCAATTCTTGACCAGCTTTTAAATAATCTTTGCTTTTTGACTAATATAAGGATCCTTCTGGATAGCCTACCTCTCAGGAGGTAAGGGTGTCTTAAAATTGGGTTCAAACACAATGCTCTTCTCCAGGACATTAAAACAAACAAACAAACAAACAAACAAGTAAAATAAATAGGCCTAGAGAACTTAAGGTATATATCATGAGTGTGGAAGACAGCGGAATTGAGAATATAAAGACACCTGCTTCTGTATCTTCGAGTATATAAGTAAAATGAACTATTTACTACCCACCCCCGGTCCTGCACATTTTCCTGTGTATACTGTATTGTGAAATGCACAGACATAAACGAAGTCTTTGTTACCCAAATATGAAAACGAACGAATCTGCCTTACTCAAATGCATGATGAATGTGCCCATGTGTAAACAGGAAGTATTTCCAGGGGTTTGTCTGCCGTGTGCACATTTTACCGCTCGCAGGGTGATGTAAGATTTTAAAGGTAGCTATTTATTTTTAAACACTGTGACTACTAATTATAAACATTCAGCGTAGATTTAGTTATGGTCTCAAGTCAAAACAACAAATGAGCTCAGGTTGATGATGACTGGATTTTGATGATGAAGCTTTTTGGCTAACCTAGCTAGTTAGCGAGCTAGCTCACTTAGCAATACTATTAACTTGCATTGTTGCTTTGGTGTTTGCAAATGTTTATATTGTCATTGTCGGTGCTTTGGTATATCAAAGTTGTGCACCGAGATATAATGTCTGTGCAATCTAAAGTTGTACGTTAGGTAACTAGTTAGCTAGCTAGGATAGCTAGACAGCATAGTTACTTCGTGCTGAGTGCATATGTTTAATTTTATTTCAGATCCTCCTTCATTGATCAAAATGGCTCATATCACGATTAATCAGTACCTCCAACAGGTGGGTTCCCTTTCTACGTTGGAACATCACTAAAAGTGCCGACCCGCGGCTTTGCATGCGTTCAGTTTTGCTGTAATATGTGGCGCTTATTGTCACCGTTGCGTAGGTGCTGGAGGCAATTGATACAAGAGATGGCGTCTTCTGTGCAGAGTTGCTGTCATTCAAACACCCACACGTAGCCAATCCTCGTCTGCAAGTAAGATATTTATAGAGTCACTGTGCTCTATACACAAGCTATATTTCCTCACGATTTTCATCACTAATTTTGAAATTGCAGTTTTTTCCCCTGCACGTGCTGATACGGTGCGCCGATAAACAATCGACCAGCTTTATGCTTCTCTGTGGCATTTTTCTTGAAACGAAGTACGAAGGGGTCCCCAGTATGGAGCTGTAATGGAAATCTGAATTAGCACGGCATCTCTTTACAAAAACAAATGGTTCGAAGATGCCTGAATCTGCACCAAAGTGTCTGAGAGGCACGTTTGTCCCCCCTTGTTTTGTGCCTGCAGCTTTCCAGCCCCGAAGACAAGTGTCAGCAGGTGCTGGAACCTCCATATGATGAGATGGTTGCTGCACATCTCAGGTGTGCTGATCACATGTCTTTTCCTGCCCACACCCTGCCGGGCCATGCGCTTCATGCTTTAGTTCAAGTGTGCTTTAGTTCAAGTTTCAAATGTTTTGTTGTGGTTGTCTCGCCTCTGTGCAGGTGCACATACGCAGTGGCCAACCACGACTTTGTGGAGGCGTACAAATGCCAAACAGTGGTGGTGCAATATCCTTCTCGGGGAGGGAAATGAAGACCCAGCATGCAGCACAATAAAAATAATACACATGGACACTGCCGACGGATGTCTGCATGGCGGTTTTACAGCTATGGGGGAAACGTTCAGGGCCGACATACTCATTTCCATCACTTTTATGATTGCAGATTATGTTGCAGCGTATTCCTAGTTTATAGTCGTGCAGGGAGATCCTAGATTGGGAATTGTTTTATGACTGCAGACCCAGGCATCTTTGTTCCTTAACATCATACATCATTTCTGAAAGCTTTTCAAGCTCACAAAGAAGAGAACTGGTAAGATTACGCTGCCATTCATTTGTGTTCTTGAGTAGATGCTAAACAAAGTTGGAACAATAGTCCATTAGATTTACCATCTAAAAATGTAAGTTACAATATACTAAATCATCTCTTTGGTTTTTGTCAGGGCTTTGCCAGTGATGTTTGCTGTAACCCTTGACCTGAGAATATTCGCCAACAACGTGAGTTATACTTTTGGCATCTTTGGGGTTTATCTTAATTTGCCAGTGTTAGGCTTGGGTATTTAGATTTTTTTAGAGGTACTGCTTGTATATAATGTTTGGATCCCAGGAGCACGCCAAGATATACACATCACACAGCATAAACAAAATGACATTTGCAATTTGAGAGAAAATGTCACTTTACTGATGATTGTAATGGTGTGAATAACAGTGTATAATGCAGCCACAAGGAGTATCGTTACATGGTTAAAAGGATTGTTCAGTGATTAAAACAGGAATTGTTGGCTCAGGACTTGATGTATAATTGTTGCCTATTCTAACAGTATCAGTCTATAACTGTGTGCGCCACTGGCCCCTCCTCTGTCCTAACGAGTCATTCCCTGTGGGCGTGGCTGTTCCCTGTGGGCGTGGCTGTTCCCTGTGGGCGTGGCTGTTCCTTGTGGGCAGGCAGAGCAGCAGCTTCAGAAGAAGGGGAAGGGGAAAGTGGGGGACATGTTGGAAAAAGCAGCTGAGCAGCTCATGAGTTGCTTCCGAGTGTGTGCCAGTGACAAGTGAGCGTGCACACACACACACACACACACACACACACACACACACACACACATACTCATTTGCATAATTTGGCAAGGTGAATAGCAGTGTGTGTGTGTCTCCTGACCCCTGTCCAAAACAGTCGGGCCGGCATCGACGACTCCAAGAAGTGGGGTATGCTGTTCCTTGTCAACCAGCTGTTCAAGATCTATTTCAAGGTGAGGGGTGATGCGCAGATAGGCGCTGTGGAACATTGTTGGTGTCCGTGAGGAGGCTTTGTTATTGAGGCTGCGTTCAGCTCGATCAAAAAGTTCTTTGAATCCTTGAAAACATTTGCAAGGTTGTAAACATGTTAGCACACTGGCCTTGGAATTTTCCATTGGTGTTGGAAAATCGAGTGGTTAGGGCCTTCAGGTGTGTGCAGCTCCACTGTTTCTCTCTTAGAGCAGCCTGCAGTAGTTGAAACGGCACTGTGAAATGATTTTCAGAGGGGATTTTGTGTGTGTGTGCTTCTGTGGTCTGGTACACTCTTCCCCAGATAAATAAGCTTCACCTCTGTAAGCCTCTGATCCGGGCCATTGACAGCTCAAACCTCAAGGATGACTACAGCATGGCACAGAGGGTGACCTACAAGTACTACGTGGGCCGCAAGGCCATGTTCGACAGCGACTTCAAACTGGGTTCGAATGGCATCTCTCACGGCTCACTTTTTATTACTGAAAGGCCAAAGGCCATTATAAAGTCTCTAGTTACCTTTGTCAAATATGATACATTCACAGCATTGTGGTGTGTGTGTGTGTGTCTCTCTGTCTCTGCAGCGGAAGATTACCTGTCCTTCTCCTTTCAGCACAGTCATCGCTCCTGCCAAAGGAACAAACGCCTTATTCTCATCTACCTGCTGCCTGTCAAGATGCTGCTAGTACGTATGCTGCTATGCAGATTCACAACACTCTCGTATAGACATTCACCACAACACTCTCCTATAGACGTTCACCACAAATACTCTCCTATAGACGTTCACCACAAATACTCTCCTATAGACGTTCACCACAAATACTCTCCTATAGATTTACACTCCTGTAGTCATAAACCATTTATACACTCCTACAGAACATACATAAACTACAAATACACAACAAATGGACAACCTAGAGAAACATACATTCTGGACTCTTTACCGTTATGTTTCTTTAAATAACGTCTTCATCATGTTAGCAGATCAAGACCCTAATGAGGGAGTCTGTTTTGTCTGCTTTCATTCCTGCGAGATCTGAGTCATGGCTGATGGTTGACACGGCACCTGTTACTTTTCCATTTTGCAGGGCCACATGCCGACAAACCAACTGCTCCGGAAGTATGACTTAATGCAGTTCGCCGACGTTACCAAGGCAGTGAGGTCCGACAGGCTGTTCTTATGGGTTTGATAATAAAGAATGTTAATTTTCGTTGATTGAGTTACCGTGTCGTGGTGTATCATGACCTCTTCCTTTCTTTCTCTCGTTAGTGACGGCAACCTCCTGCTGCTGAACGAGGCCCTGTCCAAGCACGAGACCTTCTTCATCCGCTGTGGGATCTTCCTCATCCTTGAGAAACTAAAGATCATTACGTACAGGAACCTGTTCAAGAAAGTGTGAGTGGACTGCAGTGAGCACACTGAAAATGCCCATTTGAAATGGGGCTGGTGAAATTGGATTTTGGTGATGAGATCTAATGGTGGAAATTTTATTTAGTACATTTTTTTTTAACCAGTACTGAGATTACACATAATACATCTTACATGAATATTTTCAGTTATATAGCATAATTATAAACATAAATACTGTTCCTACAAGAAATTCATACATTGCAGTTACTCATACTGGTTAGACAAAGAGGACCGTTATAGCTTTTATTGTAACTATTATTGCAACTATTGTCATAATAGTTGAAGCAGATCTTTAGAATCTTGTTAAGGGTCTTGCCTACAACAGTCAGGTGATATTCGTAAGGAAAGGCTTCATTCCTAGTTCAACCTGAAGCAGCCTTCATGTCCCTCCCGCTGCTGCTCTAGGTATCATCTGTTGAAGACGCACCAGCTGCCCCTGGACGCGTTTCTGGTGGCACTGAGGATGATGCAGGTAGAAGAAGTGGACATTGATGAAGTTCAGTGCATCCTGGCCAATCTCATATACATGGTGAGATGTAGATGCTTGGCCCAAACAAACACAGGTAGAAAGTGTCCGGCGTGCCTAAAGGTTCTGCTCCACGAGGCCCAATTAACCCGTGCAGTACTCCTATGATCAGAGACGAACAGCGATGCTTTAGGGAAATGCAAAGAGCCCACCTGTTATAAAATAAACAGCTGCTAAAGCTAACCATGGTGGTCATTGGAACCAAGAACGAAAGTTTGGCTTTAATCCCATAAACACACTACAGAGCAGCGGTATGCAGAACACAAAGGATGCAGAACATCCTTTAACAGATTGAACTTGCTGAATATTCTGTATTTTAGAAGGCTGAGTTCCTTTCTTTCTCTGACACACACACTCTGCACAGAACATGTGGAATTCTTGATGTGTCTTAACAACTTTTATGTAATTCTCATCCACTCAGGGTCACATCAAGGGCTACATCTCACACCAACACCAGAAACTGGTTGTCAGTAAGCAGAACCCTTTCCCTCCGTTGTCGTCTGTGTCTTAAACAGAGATCCCTCAAAGTGTCTCCTGATATCTGACGTTGATGGATTCTGCAGCAATGAAGAATTCATGTAACCTTACTTCTATTTAGAACATGTCCCGAGTGTAATTACTGGCCAGAAACAAAATGAACCCCAGTGGTTGAATTATGATGTTCTCCACTCTTCCACTTCAAAACAATGCTTAAAATTTAAGGTAGTTTCACAAAAGCTTATAAAAGAGCGTCACATTCTCTCCATTTTAGAACAGTTGTGGCAGTTGTGAATGTCTGTTTGACACCAAGGACCAAAGATCTCTTCCTGCCAGTTAGCCAGTTTTGGTAAAATGTTCAAATGTTTAACATGGGAATGTAGGAGATATTTGAACATTTACTTTTCTTTATCTGGACATCAGCCTTGGGACTGTGGGATTGGAGAGAGAGATTTTGTGAAAAGTGACTGCCATTTAAATAATGCGACCAACTTCTCCTAAACGTTTAGGGGAAAATGCTGAAAGTATAAACATGTTTGAGTGCTCCTTAAAAGCCAAATGTTCAGGTCAGGAAGGAGTAGAGTATTGTAGCATTTTGGCACGTAAAATATCTGCTTCAGAGGAGCACCTGAATGCAGAAATTTTATTCAGTAACCTTGTTTCAAAGCATTGCATTTTCAAATTTTGTATTTTCTCATTAATAGTTTTTTTATTGTTATGTAAAATAAATGTATTATGATTTCGTACAATTTCTCATGTGTGTATTTATGGGGAAGGGAAGCCAAATATCCAGATCCGATGGGTTATGTGAAACAAGGAAGTGTGAAAATGATACCATAGTTTATTGTTAAAATTTAACAGTGTTGTTAAATCATATGTTGGGTTTTTGACTTCATATGTCATCTCTGCTCCACCTCAGACCTCACTAGTAGTTGACGTATCCAGGGTAGATAGCGTGAGACTTTGGTGAACACCAGTCCCTGATTACAGTCATTTTCAGACAAAAAGAGTCCAGTCAGAAAAGCTGTGTTTCCTTCAACTGTGGCAACTGGAGTCCCAGACTTAAGATCACACTTTCTGTACTGCAACCGTTTCCTCATGATAACCTTGGGTTTTTGCTCCTCCATACAGAACATCTTATTGGTCAAGGAGAAAGTCAGGTTGAGTTTGGCATGGCAGTCGTCCAATGGGACATATGACGCGTGACTGTCCCCGCCCACCACCACACCCTCTCGGCCAGTTTTCATCAAGATGTTCTCACTGAAGTCTTTCTCTGGGAGACAGAGGGGCATAGTGTCCAGACCTAGAATGATTGGCTCCTTCAGCACCAAGAAAGCCAAGTCATCTTCGGGATGACCTGTCGTGTACCTATTATGAAGAGTCTTATGAAGGGTTGCCTCCGAAACGTTCCGTTTTTCATTTGATTGACCTGCCGTGAGAATTACAAACAGTATGTGTAAACTACATCTATATGTGTATAACCTTTTATAAGAGTTTGTGCTTAGTTTTGGTACTCACCAAAGACCATGTGAAGGTCTTTGTCTGTTGTCTTGCATCCAGCAGTAGTTAGCACAGACCGCTTTCCCAGTATTACGCCGTGACAGACCACATTGCCATCACCATCCTCAAAGGTCACCTATTCGGCAGAGGACAAGGAACCTCATGCCTTTTAATTGAGTTACTGCTTGAGTTACATCTCTACAAGGGATCTGTTAAAGTTCTTAACCAGGATATAATTCCACATGTATAGCAATGGAGTCCTCATGCTCTTGTGCTCACCTGCCATGGACAGTGTCCTTGGGGACAGACGTTGTCACTGAGGGTATTTGGGTTCAGATTCAGACTTGCAGAAGTGTCAGAGGAGATGCCCAGGTTCCCACAGGGGTTCTGAACTAAAAGCACAAAGGATGCAATCATGCAGAATCCCAGAGAAACCTCGCAGAATTTGAGTTTTCTGTCCAGATTAAGTTCACCGCAGCAACCGTAGCTGTCGAACAAATCTACTCGAGGCATTAGATTGTCTAGAGACCCTGATGTAAATCTGTTACCGGCCAACGTGTTCAAAGACAAAACAGTCTACTACAGTCTAACTTGATTTCCTCCAGAATGTAAAAGTGTAACAAACCCTGAGGTGAGCAGCTCTTGCCGTCGCGTTGAAGGCTGTAACCCCTGGCGCAGAAACACCGAAAGGTTCCTTGCATGGGTTTGCAGAAGTGTTCACAAGCCAGAGGGCCTTCTGAAGGGCATTCAGATACATCTGCAGAAAGAACACTGAAGTACTGACTAACACAGGCCCAATTAACACCATCAAGGTCCACAGCAGAGCAGCTCAGACGACCTTTTGTCATACGGACAAAATAAAAAGACGCTATCAAGTCACCTGTTGAATCAGGGCTGATTGGTTTTTATAGCCTTGTTGAAGCATTTTTCTCTCACTTGTTAGAACAAAACAATTCTATTACCCTTATCACAGTCGAACCCAGTGAACATCTTGGTGCACGTGCAGCTGTAGCCACCTATCATGTCTTTACAGGTGCCCCCATTTTGGCACGGATTGGATTTACACTGGTCGCCGTCTACGTTAAAGCAAAGACACGTTACCAGCTGTAACATGAAGACATGATGATGCTTCACTTCAAATTATTCAATTAAGACAAAAAAAATATCACTTACCATAGTATATGTTCCAAAAGTTGTCCTTTAGAGGCATCAATCAAAATTAGATTTTAGTAATCAGATGTATTTTTCAATGACATAACAATGACATGACATCAGAATACCTATGACAAAGCTTACAGTTTTCTGGTTGTCCTCGAATACCTCTCGGACCTCTTCTTTGTTGCACCTCTCCTCGTAGCACTCTTTTTCCAAATTGCCTTTAAAAAACTCCTCCCAAAAGAAAGCATTGGCGCGCTTATGGCGCTGGAAGATTGTGTGGGCTTGTGGGTAAGATGTGAAAACTGACAGAGGAGGAAAAATAGGTAGCAGACTGTAGTTAACATCAAACACCATGAGAAATAGAAAAGGCTGCGAAAATGTTACGGATATCCAATAAGCATTGATAATGTCACTTAGAGAAAATGCTGAAAATGAATATTCAATAGGAATTGAAAATGCCACTACAGTCAAACGCTACGAATATTCAATAGGCACTGATATTGCCACTAATGCCAAATGTTATGAATATTCAATAGATGTTGATAATGCCACTAATATCAAGTGCTATGAATATTCAATAGGAATTGAAAATGATAAGAATATTCAAAGACATTGATAATGCCACTAAGGGAAAATGTCAGTAATATTCAGTAAGGCTAGTCTGGCTAATCAGGCTAGTCTGATCAGATCAGGTAACTTTCAAGCTTTTAGGAAACTGAAAAGAATGCAGATCAATAATCTAACAACATCAGAGAGGTTTCTATGAATTTATTATGCAGCATTGGAGTACAATTTTGGCCTGCTTCAAATATTGATATGCAAAACTTATTTCACTACTTATTTTACTACCTTGTATCATTAGTCTGGTTTTGGATATACATATTGAATAAAGAGCATGGTTAAAAAAACTGCATCTAAGAATAATATTACTATTCTGATAGTTATGAACAGTAAAACATTGCTGTATATATTATTTGTCATGTTAGTTAACTTTGAACTACTCCTAAACCGTTCAGGAAAGTAATGGCGAAAATAGAGGTTTTAATAAATTGCTTCATTAATATGCCTGTGGTATATTTACCCCTTTGTGTTTTAATGTCTTTACCTGTTTGGTCAGCATTGGTCATGAGGTTGTTGCAGTGCAGTGCAAATAAGAAAAACGTCCATACGTAAGACTCCATCATGATCAGGTAAATGACCGAATGCCGTCGTGTTGATGAACCTGTTCTTTTGCTGTCAACACAGTTCCACCGCCCACCTTCACTGTCATACCTCCCCCCCAGTATATTTTTTCAGTTTGTCATAAACACAATATCTGTCCAAAGATATTGACGGAAGACTGAAAATGTTTTCCCAACAGTTGACAATTTTGCAATATAGTCGTAATTTAAATAAATCTGATTTGATAAATAAAGATACGTTGTCATTATATACTCTCAGACTGAATGGAACAGAACACACGGCAGTGAAATAGTGGAAGGATTGTGCTGCAAAAATGGTATGAAATGTCTTGTAGAAGAAGAATTTGCAAACAAAACATACCATGAGTGAACTCTAATCTGTAAACAGCCAAAAATGTCAACATTTGTGTACTGAAGTGCACCAATCAATGAGTTTGGACTTCAGACCCTGCTATTTTTCTTTCATCTGTACTGCAAGGGTAAAACAACTGAAATCTTACAGAGCTTACATACATGATGTGGATCATACATTGAAGTTGTTCAAAAGGTAAAGATCAGTGTTTGTAATGCGCAAACTCCAGTAACAGCAGAGATTGTTGAAAGTGCAACAAAAGACAACATAAAGAGACTTAGAATCAATACAATCTTTATTCAGTTGGCATTTGTTAAGCATAATTTGAATCTCTCCCTCTTTAATTCATCTCAGTTTATCAGCACAATTGAGGTTTCATCATATCCATATCACAGGTGTGTGCCCAAGCACCTCCCTCTTTTTCCTTGCCTTTCCGGAAGCTTCGTTCCTGGGCATGACCTTTTCTAAGACCATCTCAATCCACTTTATATACTTGGACACCTGCGTGTAGACGCCGTATTTCCCCTTACGAGCGCAACCCTCACCCCAGCTCACGACGCCCGTCATGAACCAGGTGTTTTTGTACTTGGTAACGTGCGGGCCGCCGCTGTCGCCCTGGCACGCGTCCTTGGTCTCCTTGTCGTAGCCGGCGCAGAACATTCGGTTGCTGATCTTGAACTTGGTGGACTCCATGCAGGTGGCGCGGTCGACGAAGGGCACGGTCAGCTTCTGCAGCACGCTGGACTGCGGCCCGCCTTCGTAGAGGCGGCCGAAGCCGCTGACCATCCCGTCGTCCTGCTGCATGAGCACGCGCTCGGCGAAGTCGCGATCGGGAAGGCAGGCGGGGAGGATGAACTTGGTGAACTTGATGGGCTTGACAAGCTTGATGAGAGCGATGTCGTTGTGGTAGGTCTCTGGAATGTAGCTCATGTGCACCAGCACCTTGTCAACCACGTGCGTCACCTCACGCCCTTCTCTGACCAGGGTGTCAAACTCACCTGTTATGGACATAAACACATGCATGCCATTTACTGATAGGGTTGCCATTTGTTAGTGGATCAAGAGCAAAGCCATTTGCAACCACTGTAACAGAGCAGAGGGTACAAATGCTTAAACAACTGAACATTTTGGTAAAAAAAAAAGTGATTTATGCCAAAAAAGCCTGATTGGAGCTCCTGAGGGACATTTTTGTGCTTGGGTTTAATGTGACAGCGATAAAGTGAATTCAATCTAGAGTCCACATGTGATTTTGTATGAAAGGGTTTCTTTAACAGGTATTCTGTTTTTAAAGTTAGCATCCTCACTCATATATCTCGCTCTCTCTCATATACATGCACACACACGCACACACACACACACACACACAAACATACACACACATAGTCTACCTAGAATAACCGTGATGGAACGAGATTGGTTCATGCAGTGGGCTGCAGATAGAATGAAGTATTCGTTTAGAATGGTCCCTCCACAGAAGCCGATCTTGTCCTCATTTACTAGAAGTGCCTAGTTCGGACGGTCACACAACATGTGGGAAAACAACCAGAGGTTAAACCACACATGAATGTTTCGCAAAGTATTGCTGCTTTATTGGAGCAGTTAGGAAAATTGTGGGAACATTATAGCAGTAGCATGTAAAGAAGCAAAATTCGATGGAGGATGTGATCATGCACTGTATCACTGCCAGTAGAAAAAGTACCAGTCATGATGACAATTACATTTACAGTGAGATATCAATCAATTACTTGAAAACAATGCAAAAAATATAAGCTGCATTCTGACATTAAACACTTTCAAATATTACTCTAAGAGTAATAAGTAAGTAAGTAAGGCATGTCTACCTGCCAGGGGCATTCACCCGGTGGACAATCCTCCCCGTTAACAATTCTTGTGTCTCCAGCATTTTCTGGAAGTACCGGTTCCTCAAACACAGGATTAACCAGCTCCTCGATGGCAAGCCCAAACAGATTATCTGAATCAGTCTCAGTGGTATTTGAGGTAGCTTCTGTTGTGGTGGCTTGCACTAGATTGGTTACATTTGAACCCATGTCTTCGGCGTAGTCTTCTTCAGCATGAACGTCAGTGACATTTTCTGTGGGGTGACGTATGAAAATGCTTCGGCCTGGCTTGGGATGTACATATCCGCATTTGAAGGGATCTAAAATGAAAACAAAGTTTGAAAAGGATATAGGACATGATGGTTACTCATGCTAATAAATCAACTGGATAAGGTGGTGGGGCATTAGGGCTGAGAGGGCCCCCAACAACGATTGCTATCACTAAAGATGAACGGTTTTAACAATGATGGGATGAATTATTCTCATTCTTCCCTAGTCATCCTCTTACTGTCCGATTTGCAGGACTTCCCATCTGTAGCCAGGCTGTAGCCTTTCACACACGAGCACACCGCCATGTTGCGCTCCACGTGGCAAAAGTGTTCGCAACCTCCATTCTTGTCCTCACACAGCTGTGGTATTACTGAATCCAGAAATTAGGTTGGTAAAATGTAAAAATACGAGAAATCTTGTGAAAGTGTATGTGAAAGTACGCAGAACTGATTCACTTTATGAATTCGTATGTCATGGCCTCTTACCAATTTCACAGTTGTACCCCTGGAACATTGCTGGGCATAAGCAGGTATATGATTTTATTCCGTCTTTACACACACCAGCATTGAGACATGGCTCGGATATACATGCATCTCCATCTATGAAGACATAGAAATCAAAACAGATCTCTTTCTTAAAACTCTAAAGTTATCGCAATGTTTTGGCCACTGGATTGTCTGAAATATTGAAATTTTCATTTGATTGATTCAGATCAAGCCAGGTGCCACAATCTGATCATATAAATGATGACAAAAAATCATTCTTGATTATTAATACACACTTACCTACATACACACTCCAGAACTCAGTCTGGGGAAGGGAAGATGAGAATAAGGGTTATAGTGCTAGATGGTAAACGCTCACATCATGCATCAGGAAACAAAGAGCAAGCGGTCAAAAGGCCAGATAGCAAAAGTGGAGCGAGAGAGGAGGAGAGAGAGTGAAGGGAGAGAAGAGAGAGAGTGGAGAGAGTGAAGGGAGAGAGTGGAGAGAGTGAAGAGTGCTGTGACGTGCCGTCTTTTCATTGTCCTCGAAGATCTCCCGGGCCTCCTCGAAACTACAGCGCTCCTCAAAACACTCCCTCTCCTTGTCTCCTTTCTTGAGCTCCTCAAACATGCTGTTGGCCCGCCGGTTTCGTGTAAAGACCTGGTTGGCATCCTTGGTCTGGAGAAAGACTAAGGTTCCGTTTTTTATCATTAATGTCATAATTTAAGGTCCTTATAATTACCATTACAACATAGCAAATAAGTCACTGGCTTGAGTGATAATTCATAAATATTGTTATGGCCTCATTTATCGTAAAATTTCACATAATACATGTGAAGGTGTTGAAGGTGTTGAGCTCGATTCCTGATATAATATTAACTGGTAACATACTATGTTTAATATCATATAAAATGTTGTTAACAATAGCATCAGTACAGTAATACTTAGCAGTTATACCAATTAACAAAAGAGAGAGAAATATTTACAGCAAATAGATGTGTCATACAGAAGGTTAACACTAAATACCCAAACAACAGCTACTTCGTACTTACCCTCAGGAGTGACGCAGTGTACCAGAAGTAGACATACGAAGGTCTCAAAGACCCAAAACATGGCAAATTCTTATCGTAAACCAGTTCTCTGTAAGAGAGGAGTAAATTCTGGAGGACAGAAGCAGGAGGTCAATGACCTGCAGGAAAAAATGGGAGGGGAAATCTAGGAAGGACTCTGAGGAAAAAGGGGGAGGGGTAAATATGAGCCACCTATTACAATTAATAAACATTAATGGTAAACGTTAGCTGCTGTGCTGTGGTCCACAGGCTGAGCGAGTACATCTCCAGCTTTACTCCGCTTATCTGAACCAATTGTATCAGTTTGTTGAGAAAGAGTGAACCCAAACTGCTCTTGGGACTCTGTACTTATATTTACGCTGTGTGGCTGGTGTTCTCATGCTGCCAGTGGCGATGTTGTTTGAATGCATGCACAAACAACAAAAGATCCAAATATTGGTATAAAATGGCATGTTATTACATTGGTGAATCCATGATCTCCGTGACTCATTTGTGAGCAATAAATCATTGTTGATCCTGTTATAATGAAAACAGTACAAGTTCTTGCACTCAGTATATGACATTTTGTTTCTTCATGTCAAGGACACAAGATTATAATAACACACAAAACATTCTTGTGTTGATGATAATGGAATTTTATTTCAGCTAAGATAAAAAAAAAAAAACATTTAATCAGATGCTAAAATCAGTCAGTAATAAACTTCGCAGGTGCAGGGTCAGCCATGGCTGTGCTGTTTAGCGTTTTGTTGAATGCATCCAGCTGGGCACTTGGTGTGGCCATGATCTGCTGAATCCAATCCAGGAAGTTGGAAACTTTGGTATATATGCCGTACAACCCCGGTTGGGCACAGCCTTTGCCCCAAGACACTATCCCAGTGAGGAAAACCGCCTCCCTGTACTCGGTTACCAGGGGGCTGCCATCACTTCCACGACAAGACTGCTGGCTACTCTCAAAGTAGCCGGCACAGAGCATATTGTCAGTGAAATTAACCCCACTAATATTGGAGCACAGAGCCCAGGGCTGTAGAGGCACTGCGAACCTCCGCATCGCGGGGGAGGCTGGGATTTGGCCGTCCTTGGAGCTGCCGCCGTATCCACCTTGCGTGCGCTGGCCCCACCCACTAACAGCGTGGAAGCGGACGGCGGCCAGCTCTGCCTCTGCAAACGCGGCCGTCGGCAGACAGACAGGAACGGCGTAGGCGGACATCTTAGCCGGCTCACTTAGCCGCATAAGAGCCAAGTCACTGTCCATTGACACTGGGTCGTAATTGTCATGGACTATCACGTGAGATACAGCTAACTCTTGTTCCGTGCCTTCTCTCACTTCAATATTGTGGTCACCTGGTTAAAAAAAAAATTTTTTTAAGCATAGAATATTTATATCTTCACACTTTTACACGCAAAAAAAAACACCCTCAACAAAACAAATAAAAAGCAACGACACACCTGTTATAACCTTAAAATGCATTGTTTCTCTTTCATCCACACAATGAGCAGCTGTGATGACCCAGCTAGAGTCCACCAAAACTCCTCCACAGTGGCTGTGTCCGTTGTACACCAGCAAGACCTGTATAGATGAACAGTAAAGTTCAAATTACTAATAATACCACATTTGCACACATTCAAATAAATTGCAATATAGAGATTTTTAATTGATTTTAATCAGTTCAGTCATTTCTGAACAGGCACAAGTCCTGTGTACTTCTCAAATGTATATGTAAAGTACACCCCAGAGTCAGTTCAACCTATCACTTCTAACTGAAAAAACCTTCAATTTATGGATTTAGGTAGAAAGATCTCTGATAGGTCATTTATACATTTCGTAGTAAGACATAACATACTGTAAATAAGGTTTAATAGTTTAATAACAGTCCTGTTAAGAATTGTTTAGCATGCTACTGTAGTTCAGTACAGGGAGCTGGCATGGATAAACTTGCATTACCTGCCAGGGACAGTGGCCTTTGGGACAATGGCTTCCACCAACAGATCGCAGCAGAGCAGTTTCATTCGTCTGACCAGGTATCCTTCCACAAGGATAATGAACTACAAAATGACAATTCCATAATCATTAAAACCAAATATCACAGACACAGCAGATTTGACATTAGCTTACACTTCACATAAGTCTGCTGCAATCATGCCCTTATAGGCTGACATTTTCACTGCTCCATTTATCTTGTTCTTATGACTTGTGAACATAAAGAGGAATTGTCACACCTTGAGCAACGCAAGATCTCCCGTCTGCCCCAAGGGCATAACCCGAGGCACAGGAACACTTGTGCTTGGGGCCTGAACCGTCACAAAACTGCTCACAGCCGCCATTCAGATACTGACACTTCAGCTTATCCTCAAACACTAACAGAGAGGATAGTCTTATTGCGGCATCTCATTTGAAATGGATTGTGGGATTTTTATATTGTGAAAGTCCACGCAAAGACACACGTGACATGTGCATACAGTAAAAGCTGAAACATTAATGAAGTAACTGTCTGAGGATGTAAAATCTTGATTAAGATGCATTGTATTTACCTTCTTCACAATATTTGCCCTCAAAGCCCTCTAAACACTGGCAGATATAAGAGTCTGCCAAGTATATGCAAACCCCCATGTTTTTGCAAGGGTTGGCCAAGCAGGGCTCCCGACCTTGGGTAAAAATGCAGTCAGGTATACAGTATTATGTAAATGAAGTCAGGCATACAGTATTATGTAAATGAAGTCAGGCATATAGTATTATGTAAATTTCCAATTCATCATTGCAATTTCTTTACACATGATGTAATCATGATGGTAGACTTGATACTGTGCAGCATTGTGACCTTTTACAGAAATTAAATTTTTTATCTTGTGTGCACCCAAAACACTCAGACGTGAATGTCTGAGGTAGTGCTAACAATTAAAACAAATTCTCACAAAATCACAAACCTATTCGTATTCATTTTCCCTTTAAACAACTCACCGTGGTATCTCAACCAAAACGCTTTCTATGAGAAATCAAGAGAGGCTTTAATACATCATTGCCAAAATGATGAATTGTCTGTGTTGTTAGAAATATATGTTTAGTTCAATCTTTTACCATTTTTTTCTGATCAAATAATTATCAGACATAGCAATGTCCTGAAGTAGCCTACCGTTATAACGTCGTCTTCAAACACTTCGCGCGCCTCCTCATAATTACAAACTTCTTCTATACACTCGCGCTCGAGGTTGCCGGGTCGCACCTCCTCGAAAGAACCTGCATTCGCGCGCCTAAAGCGCTGTAGCACTGCGTTAGCATGCTCCTTCTTCAGGAACACTACAAACGAGAACGCGGACCCCATGAGGAAAATAGTATAATACTGAGACAAGGTACAGCACGACCCATCAAATTTCAATTTTTCTTCACTTACCTGATCCAGATACTGTGGGACAGAAAAATGCTAAGAACACAATGACTGTTTTGGGATTCATGTTAACTACTCTGACCCGAGTGCCAGACACGATTCTCAATCGGTAGTAAACAGGCTTACCTTTCGATCGACAGGTCAAAGGCTCTTTTAATGTAAGTTGTGTAGCCCGTGTTATTCGACTGCTATAGATATACAAATTATTAAAATTTGGTAGTGGAAAAGAACTCAAATATAACCTGGCTGTTCCAGGAGCAATATCTTCTGAAGTTAAAATGAAAAAGGGTTATCCTTTAATTTATGTTACCAGACAAATTAGAATCGATTGGAAATCGACTTTCTTCAGTACGGAATGCACTGACAGAACTGAGCACTAGCACATAGCTGTTTCATATCAATGGTGCATGTGTGTAGATAAGAAAGATGCACTGTTTTCAGCACATTCCACTTTTTCAGATTAAGATGTAGCCTGTGTTTTATTTCCGAGCAAATGAAAAGTAAAATTTTAAAGACAACAGCCGCAGAACAGATAAAAAGAATTAAGCATAAAAAAATAATCAAAAATATTAATGGAAAGAAACAGATGTTGACATAGTGCTGTTATACTGCAAGCCATGTCATGTTTACTTGTGTGACTCTATGGCAACGTTGCCTGCGTTGGAATGACAAGTGGTGCCAAAACATGCTTGTCTATCCACTCCAGGTAATTGGACACACGTGTGTATATCCCATAGTGTCCTGGGCGGGCACATCCCTTCCCCCAGCTCACAATTCCCAGGAGAAATGTGGTGTTCCTGTATTGGGTAACCAAAGGTCCACCACTGTCCCCCTTGCAGGAGTCCTCTTTGCCTTCGATGTAGCCAGCGCAGAACATATTATTGGTTAGTGAAATGTTGCTCTCCTTCACGCAGTCTTGCGTGCGAATCCGTGGTACGTTGAGTTTCCGGAGCACCCGTGAGGTTGGGCCACCTTCGCTACGCCGTCCCCATCCGCTCACTGTGTGAAGGTGGATGGCCCACAGTTCCCGTGTGGCTAAGTCTCGGTGAGGAAGGCACACGGGAGCGGCATATGTGCTGTAGATGATGGGCAGGCGGAGGCGCAGAAGGGCGATGTCACTGTCCGCGTTCGCCGAGACATAGTCTGGGTGCATGATTATCTCCTGCACTTCTATAATCTGCTCCGAACCCTCGTTTATGTCAATGTCATGCTCGCCTGGGTCAGATAAAAGAAGGCCATCATAGACATTCTGGCTCCGGATGTACTGGTGACACAGACATATTCCACCAGCCTTTTAATGGCAAATACCATTGAAAGACATACCTGCGACAACCTTCAGAAACCTGACTGCGAGTTTCTCTAAACAGTGAGAAGCTGTGATGATCCATGTGGGCTTTATGATCACACCACCACAGAAGCCCTTGTCACCGTACTTCAGCAAGACCTATTGTACACACGCATCAGTGTAAAGCAGCATTACCTAAGGCATAGGTGCGATTATAACACCACGAGTGCTTTACCTGCCAGGGGCAGTGACCTCTAGGGCACTCTGCGCCTCCTACTATACGTGCTCTTGGGTCATCCTGAAGGTCCTTCTTAGCACCAGTGTTACCCTGAAGAAGTGGGACCTTGCCACAGGGAAAGATGTCTGACAACGAGATATCAAGAACACAAGTAGGCAAATATATCCAATCAAAAGTAATTAACAACACTAAAGTTTCATATGGTTGACTTAAATTCTCATATGCTCATAGATTCTTTGAACATACCCACAGGTAACATGCATTTTAAAATGGCAACAAAACCAAACCACTTCAGCTAACTGATTCAAAGTTGATTTTGCTCCTTTTGCTTTATTGATATCTAGTGGTTTCAGCAGGTGTGTTGTTGGTATGAAATTCCAAGCTTACTTTCTTTTTATTTTACTGGTATGAAATGTTTTTCTCACATTTGCCACAGTTCTTTCATGTCAAAATCATTATGATTGCGATCTATTGAACATGGGGCGGCGTGGTGGTTAGCACTGTCGCCTCACAGCAAGGCGGTCTGGGTTCGATTCTCGGTCTGGGCTGCTCTGTGTGGAGTTTGCATGTTCTCCCTGTGCCTGCGTGGGTTTTCTCCGGGTACTCTGGTTTCCTCCCACAGTCCAAAAACATGCATCTTAGGTTGATTGGTCACTCTAGATTGCCCGTGTGTGTGTGTGCGTGTTGGCCATGTGGTGGACTGGCGAACTGCCCATGGTGTACCCTGCCTTCGCCTGGAGATGCTGGGATTGGCTCCAGCCCCCCCGTGACCCCGACTAGCGGGAATAAGCGGTACGGATAATGAAATGAAAAAAAAATCTATTGAACATTTTGGACAGTTATCCTTACGTCCAGTTTTTCTCAGTCTAGATGGTCAATGATTGCTCCCCACTTGTGGATTGTAGGGCACATGGCTCTTATTATCCTCACCATTGGTCAGACTGTAGGGTACATGACTCTTAATATCCTCACCATTGGTCAGACTGTAGGGCACATGACTCTTAATATCCTCACCATTGGTCAGACTGTAGGGCACATGACTCTTAATATCCTCACCATTGGTTAGACAGCTTTGACCGTCTGTTCCAAGGAAGTACCCATCTGCACAGGAACAGATACGTAGCCCCTTGCCCTCCACACAAAAATGTTCACATCCGCCATTTTTATGAAGGCAGGAGTCAGGAATTTCCTTAATTACTACATAAAAAAGGACATAAAAGGGTAAATGACACTTTTGTCTACGTACAGATCTTTTTAAGTGAGTGTTCATTGTAGAGGATCATGCAAAGCCAGCCAGTCATTACTAACAACCTGACATTAAATAATAGTTTGGAATCTATTTTAGTGAGTCACAAGTTTTCTCCAGAAACAGTTCAACAGTATGTCATTCAGATCTAAATGGTCTCAGACTGATCAGTCAGAATCGTGCATTCCACAGAGATGTGCAATAATGACCTTACTGTAACACAAACCAAATCATCTTCAAAAGACATTCCTACTGTAATAGTGAGTGTGTGTGTATGAAAGCTGAGTACAGGCACGATCTTACTGTACTCGCAGTCTCGCCCAAGGAAACCTCGCGGGCAAATGCATGTATACATTTCCATTAGCTGCATGCAGGTGCCATTGTTTTTACATGGTCTTGACAGACAGACATCTTTAACTGTTAAAGGAACAACAGCCATCAGTGTAAGATGAAGGATGAGAAAAACAGACAAACCTTGTGGTAAAAGGTGAAACTGAATGTCTTACCATTGTAGGTTTTCCAGAATTCATCCTGTGGGCAAAGAATAAGGGTTCGAGTTCACCCAGTATTCCAGTTGCAGCCGCAATAACATCAGCATACAGGTTGATTACAATAGGTAGGTCATATTCCAAATTCATATTTCTGTTTAAGCTGGTGGAGTTATGGCAAATCCATTTTGGGATAACGACACTTACTTTTTCTGATGAAGGTCAGTTAGCTCTTGGAATTAGCAATTCCAAGGTTCAAGCTATACATTGATGGAAGATCAGTAATAAGTGTAATACATACATGTGTTGCATGCTCAACGTCTTTGTGTTTAAAGTAAGATACAGACCGTGACTTCATCGTGTTCAAACACCTCTCTGGCCTCCTCGTAAGAGCATTTTTCCTCGAGGCACTCTCTCTCCAGGTCGCCCATCTTCATCTCCTCGAACCAGCCTGAGTTGGCTCTCTTACTTCGGGCAAGAACTCCATGGGCGTCCGTGCGGCTCACAAACACTACGACGTGACAAACACGGGCGGTGTGGGAGTTCACACGAATGACCACAAGCACAGTTGCACTGTTGCTTAAATATAGACAAAGATCCCCCTCGTGTGCTTCTCTGATTTGCTAATATATCCTAATTTGCACAAAATACACATGTTTTACCTGAAGCAGGACAGCAGCAGTGTAAGCCCAGCAGCAGGAAGAGCAGAGTTAAGAGTTTCATGTTTGATAATGCCTGGTGTTCTGGTCAAGCTATCTTGTCCCCACAGCTAGAAGGTCCAAAGTCTGGACACTCTGCACCCTTACAGTATAGGCTAAAAGCGTGTCCCATACATATAATAAGAGCTTTGAAGTTCAAGGGCAGAGGAGATTGTGCCAACCACATTTTAATTGAAAGGTCAAAGATGACTCTTGGTTAAATTACAAATTAAATTTTTATTTGTGACAGTACTTTTCAAATTAAAAGATACAATAATGCAATGTTGTATTCTGAAATAGAATTGGTAGTTGGCACTAAAAATAGAATGTAGGGAACAGTAGTCATTGTTACTATATAGATAATATTCTATAATATTGAATCCACCCATGTAAAGATTTTAATTATTTTGTAATCGTATTTAAAGATTATCGATCTTCTTCAGGATTAGCTCTTTGCCAAAAAATCGACTGATTCTTTAGTCATAATGTTTGCAATCCATTCCACAAAGACGGACACACGGGTGTAGATGCCGTACATATCTGAGCGAGCGCAGCCTTTACCCCAGCTCACCACGCCTGTCAGGAACCATGTGGTGTTGTATTTAGTCACCAGGGGCCCACCACTGTCCCCCTGACATGCATCGCGACCCCCCTCCCTGTAGCCAGCGCACAGCATGTTGTCGGTCACCCTGAGGCCAGAGTGTGCGCGGCAGTTCTCCAGAGGAACTAAGGGCACCTCCAGCCTCTGCAGCAGGGTGGACGGAGGCCCGGACTGAGACAGCCGGCCCCAGCCACTAACGGTGGAGGAGTGCACTGCTTTCAGCGTGCGTTCAAATGTGCCTCGCGCTGGCGGGAGGCAGATGGGTATAGCGTAGGAGGTCATTGAGATGTTCCGCCGCAACCTCAACAGGGCCAGGTCGTTGTCAGATGTCGTGTGGTTGTACTGCGGGTGGATAAAGACTTTCGACACTTTTCTTAACTGCTCCGATGCCTCCTTCACGCCTCGGTTGTATTCGCCTTAAAGGGTAGAGGAAAATAGGTACATGGATGGAGAAAACCACTGTGATTCTCTGAGATCTTAAAACAAACAAACAAAAAAAACACAAAAGGGAACGAACAAAACGTTACATTTGATGAAACACTAGAATTTTGGTGTTTTGTGAACTCTTACCTACTGTCACTTGGAGATGGGACGGGTCTTGTTGCCAGACACAGTGAGCTGCAGTGAGGATCCACTGATAGTCGACAATAATTGCCCCACATTTATACCGACCTTCATATTCAAGTAATGCCTGTATGAATTAACATATTAGGACGGCGAATTGTGATACCAACAGCAAAAACCGAAGGAATATACATGTGTGTAAAATGTCAACATGTATCAATGATGGTGCTTTTGCCCTTCTGTACCTGCCAGGGACACTCTCCTTTTGGACACACATGTCCTTTAACAATCTTCGGGCCAGCATTTGCCACCGCTGTTCTGCCACACGGAAATTTAACTAAGGAGGGACATTACAGTAAAAGTAATAAATGTGATTAGCACGAAAGCATGAGGTGAGGTACCACTGTGAGGCCGTGACATCAGACCAGGACAGAGGTGGCGGTGACACCCACCTTGTGGCACACAGCTGCTGTTGTCTAAAGACAGACTGTATCCAGGAGCACAGTGACAACGGGGGGCTAAATCTTCAGCCTCTGTGCAGAAGTGCTCACAGCCCCCGTTCTTATACAGACAGCCATAGGCCTGAAGCACTTCTGTGAGGTGACCAACAGTACCTCACAGGTTGTGTTACAAAATTAAAGTTCAGCATTATATCTTCGGTTCTCTGGCGTTCACCTCACCTTTGTCGCAGTTCCGTCCCTCAAACATGGGTGGACATATACAGATGTAAGTATTTGTCTGAGTGTCACAAGTGGCCCCATTTTGGCACGGCTCTGATTTACAATTGTCCACCTCTGGAGACACAGCAACAAGCGTCCAGAGTTGAAGTCAGGACAAAATATAAATAAACAGACCGTGGATTTAATTTCAGTCACTTTGGCCTACAGTCATTACTGTACCTGTGTAAACCCTCCAGAACTCATCCTGAAAAACAGTAAAAATGTATGAAGGTTACAGCAGATTTGTTTCCTCAGTTCTAGTGTTGGTCATGTTTATAATTCTATAATAATAATTTTTATAATATAATTTATGTTACAATTCTGACTACAGTAATGCAAGAAAGCAGGCTAATTATGCTGTTGTGATGAACATGCCGTGGTTAGCGTAACTGGTGACATTAGCTTTGCCCACCAGTTGTTCAGGAACAGTGAAGATCTCCCTGGCCTCCTCATATGAGCACTTCTCCTCTAGACACTCCCTCTCCAAGTCCCCCAGTTTCAGCTCCTCTAGGAAGGAGTTTGCACGACGATGGCGGTTCAAAAATACCTGGCTCGCATCTGTCCTGCTCAGGAACACATGGGCTAGCAGGAGAGGAAAAGAGATCTGCCTTCAGCTCATGTAAAAAACAAAGGCCAACTTAGACAGACAGACTGCCTGACTGCCAGCCAGACAGACAGACAGATATCTATCTATCTAGTGGTGTTTCCAGTGGTGTTTACACATATACAAATAAAACACAAAAATATGATAAAATAAAAAAATTTAAGAATATAGAAAATGTTTAATAGCTGAGTTGAATATAGCACTGAGAAACTGCACATATGCCCCAAAGCTGAAACAGTGTTCTAGTAATAGATAATACTAGTGTACTAGTGATGGTGGTGGATAGTGATAGTGATAGTCAAGTCATCTTTATTTCTATAGCACATTTAAACGACATCAAGTGCTGACCAAAGTTCTGAACAATAGATAAAATAACACATACCTAAAAACATAAAAAAAATACATTAAAAAACAAAAACACCCCCCCCATAAAACTAGGCATGAAAAGAAATTTAGAAAACCCCTAAAAACGCTAGCAAAACACAAATATATAAAGAACATGATGACAAAGGCCAGCCAAACAGCTAATGGCGTAAAACTGCTCAGGACTCAAAGGCCTGTGAGAATAAGTAGGTTTTTAAGTTAGGTTTAAAAATATCTACTGTGGCTGATTCCTTTATTAAGATTGTAAGATTATTCCAAGGTCACCTTTGAATTTTAACCGAAAGCGAGGAGTGTCTAAACACCACTGGTTAAAGGAGCGCAAAGCACAAGGGGTCGAGCGAGAGTGAAGGAGATCAGTGATGTAACTTTGAGACAAGCCATGAAGAGCTTAAAAACAAACAATAAAACTTTCAATTCCACCCTGAATTTCACTGGGAGCCAGTGCAATGATGCCAGTACAGGGGTGATACTGTCCTTTTTCATGGCAGCTGCATTTTGACCAGCTGGAGGCATTATAGGCTGGACTGAGAGATACCCAGATCCCAGACCCAAACACAAGATGCTTTTAAGCTTAGCTATGTTCCTAAGCTGATAAAAACTTCCTCTAACCACTGTGCTGATTTGAGTCCAAGATGAAACCAAGATTTCTTACATGATCATGCACATTGGTTTCCAAAGGCACCAGGTCATTGGCTAAAGCTCTAGCAGAGTCAGGATTTCCAAAGATAATCATAATAATAATAATAATAATTTTCTTGATTTAACATGAGGAAATTCGTAGTCATCCAGCACTCAACGTCCCTCAAACAATCCAACATGAGGCGTAAAGAGCAGTTTTTGTCCAGGAGGTAGTGCAGAGTAAGAATTTCATTGGACAGTGTAACTGTCTGGTTTCTCTGTGCTTATGACAATAAACTCTTGAATCTTGAAATAAAAGAAACAAACACATAAATAAATGATGCTGAATGTAAGCTAATAAAATGAGATGAAAGCAGTAAAACATTGGTTTTCAGCTAACTGACTGAAAGAAAATGCTTATTTGAATATGCTATGTTGGGGTGATGTGATTTACTGATGTCTGAAAAATGGTCAGGGTTTCAGTGCAGAGCACATAGACTAAAATAATACAATGACGAGGAGCAACCAAGTCCTATAACTGCTGCCACTTAAACGTCATACTCTAACAATGCAGTGTTTATGGTGTGG
Organism: Brachyhypopomus occidentalis; assembly: GCA_020368025.1. Lineage (NCBI taxonomy): Eukaryota > Metazoa > Chordata > Actinopteri > Gymnotiformes > Hypopomidae > Brachyhypopomus > Brachyhypopomus occidentalis. The sequence goes on along the minus strand of JAGXOD010000247.1, from coordinate 6,383,902 downwards.
AAAATACACAATATGAATACAAAGACCACACTTGATGTATAAGTAGTCTAGTCTGAAATAAAGTCTGGATTGCAAATTGCAATTACATAGATTATTCTAGCTAGCATTTGTGCAAGTCAATATGCTTTTAAAGTATGTTTACAACATCAAAATTATTTTCATTGTCAGCAGAGCAATACAATCTACAAAGTTAAAAAATAGTGCTCCTGTAAGCATTTGCTTACTTCAGACTAGTACTTATTTGAACCATCTTTTATTGTAAGAACAACTTTTATCCTGTTTGGTTCTGACATCTTTGCTCTTTTTGAGAGCGATTTTCACCCATTCTAAACATTTGTTTCAGATGATTCAGATTTATTTTATTTAATTTTCAAACAGTGCCACAGACTCTTGACTGGATTGAGCTGTGGCCTTCAATTTGGCCGTTGTAGAATATTCGTCTTTATTTGGCTGTTCAACCACTTCTGTGTTGCTTTGTCCTTGTGCCAGGGGTCATTGTCCTCCTCCAAGGCTTCTCCCAAGCATTTTGTTTTGGACCAGACTGAAGCAGGTTGTGTTGCAGTATCTCCCTGTATTTTATACAATCCCTCTGACCTTCACTTTTATAAAAGACACCCAGTCCCAACTGAGGATAAGTTTCAGCGTGGTGCTGCTGCTCATATACTTTACTTTTGGAATGGTGGTGTGTTCTGAGGAATGGCAGCGAGTTTTGAATTTCGGCTACATTTTCAATTAAGTGAATTTGAATCTCTCTCTCTCTCTCTCTCTATATATATATATATATATATATATATATATATATATATATATATAGAGAGAGAGAGAGAGAGAGATATATATATATATATATATATATATATATATATATATATATATATATATATATATATATATATATATATATATGCGCTGAAGTACACAAAGGTTTCCAGACAAACAAACAGAATGTTTCAGACAGAGGTCCATCGTCAGCAAAGTACTTTGCTTTTACAGCTCATGAAGGACCTCTGACCAAAACATTCTGTTTGTCTGGAAACCTTGTGTACTAGATTGCATTTTTTTACCACACACGCGTGCACGCACACACATACACCCACATACCTTTCAACAGCACTAGACATGCATAGATAAATATGAAATGTTATAAACAGACCAGGCAGCAATGTAAATTTGGAAAGAAGTACACTCTTGACTTCTGGGTTCTTCAGACATTCATTCACACCTTTATCTGACAGCTTAATTAACCAAGGATTTGCACCTTACCTGCCGCAACCCCAAAGCAGGCTGGGAAACATAGCAGTATAGTCAAAAAACAGAGCTTCCTTCCACATGAACTCAACTCCATTGTGCTGTGGTTCAGGTTGAAAATTTTGACCAAAGTTCAGTACTGTCCCTCTGTGAAACCTGTGGGTGAACATGTGCCTGGAAACAGAAAGTTGTTGGCTTGGGGACTATACAACACCTTCAGAGGAGCATTTTATTAGAGTCAGCAGTAGGTGGCGCCATTCTCCCTAGAAGGACGTATGCACAAGCAGGACAAGAAGGACAAGCAGTGTACCACTACATGGCTTGTTCTGTGAGGTCTGGTAGTGGCACTGTCATTTAGAATAGAATATTAGAATATAGAATATCAGAACATTTGTACTATTATATACAATGGAATGTCTATATTGTCTATAAAATATACACAAGTACAGAACATTTGTTAGAAGATCAGAACATCCTAATGTAACTCTCTGAAAGAGCAAAGCTTCGTCTTCAGTTTTCAAACTCTAGTTATCAGTTACTGCTAGTCAGTCATGATGCATTTGAAGGAGGCAAAAATATTAAATGACAAAAAAGAATACCTTCACAAAAGACATTCTTTTGATATTTATGAATTACAATTGCACAAGATCGATTTGAGAATGTGATGAGTATAACATTCTTAGTACCATGGGAACTTGTAAGGATAATAAACAACAGCATCAGAATATGTCAATAATCACAATCAAGAATCACAAACCAGAGTCACAATATGCATAATAATCATAAGAACCAGACATACAGATAAGGGTGATAAATGCCAGAAAACACTTTGCACCTGTTAACATGAAAGCAGGTGCACAAAAAATACAGAGGCAGAAAAATATTCACTATTCACTATTAATTCACTTATTGGCAAGTTGTCAGCAGGCTGTATATTGTACCACCTTAACAGTCAATCCAGATGTTGTGGGATAACAACTCCTACCTACGCCTGTTCTCTGGGTACACCTTAATCAATGGATATAGGACAGAATGTGAATTTTCTTTTCAGTTTCAAATTGAGCATGTTGCCATGAAAAACAAACTGTCTCGGTGGAGGGTGGAAACCGCATATTTTCGTGGGTACCATTTCCTGTGTAATTGGAGTTAATGTCTGTACAAGACAAGAACGTGCGCAAGCAGATTCAACATGAAATCTGAAGGAAGAGGACAGATAACATAAGCCGTTAATCTCCAGATACTCTGGGATATTATGAATTTGTTCCATTGCTCTCTGAAGGCCGTTTATTCTGTACTGTAGTCCCAGCATCCAGAGAGCCCAGAGTTACACAGCTGTTACAGTTCTGAGCTACAGGACACAGACGCAATGCGCATGTCACACACAAACAGACCAAGCCTCGTGTGTACAAGTGCTACTGAATCTCATGATTCAGTATGTGAAATGAAACACAGAAACACTCATTTCACCTCCCGCCTCCACTGTTGATGTCGGTGAGGATTCCCCTCTTACATCAAAGCACTGACTAAAGAGGAAAGGGCTCCTGTCGGGACATAATGAAAGAGCCATGGGTGTCACTTTTGTGCCATGTCGTTAAACAAGAGATGAGCTCTTAAAAAGTGAAACATATTTTTTGCTCTTTGCAACAAGATGGTGGAGGCGTTTTTTTTTCTTTTGTCTGTTGTGATGTTTTTTTCTTTACTTTTTTAAGTGGCTCAGCATCCAGTAGTTTCGAAACCACAAGAGTCACACGCAGAACTTTTGTGTCACATATACAGACATGTGAACAGGAGTTTCCGAAAATCAGAGTCAGAGAATGTGAATTGATTTTTTTTTTTACTTTTTTTGCAATTAAATTGTATTGTCTTTGTACAGTTAAGACTGTATAAAAAGTAGTTCTTTATATTTAAAAGAGCACTGTTGTTATTTGGTTGAGCAAGTCCATGTCCCGGGACAGCAAGACGAACAGCCAATATGATCGTTGTACATCGAGTTGAAATAAGACAAACTGAAGAGCATCTTGGATAGTGCCGCTATTTAAAAATACTTAATCCAGCGACTTTACATGACTGTGGACTGTGTGGAGGTGGTGTGCCGCTCCATCCAATCAGAGACGACGGTTCATTGGCGTGCTGCTATAAGAGGCAGGGATGGTCAGCAGAGTTGACACCTACATCACTGCAGACTGTCCACAGCGCATGGACTTTTGAATAAACACATTTTTCAAAAGCCAAATATGGTTATGTTTATATTTTAGTTTAATATCGTGTTGCATGTATGATATAAACGCCATCTTACAGTTATCCGCTGTAGCATCCTGCCAGTCTCATTTATGTTTATGTTACAAAACCTCCACAGCAAGTACTGATGTTGTGATAGATTGGAGAAAATCGTTCATATATGTTATTTAAATACATTGCAATGTCATTTAAATACATTTCATGTCGTGAAAACGTAAGAAAAGTATGTAGCGTGAGTTAAATTACGTTAAAACCCCAAAACGTTTCCGCCTTATATCAGAACCAGTGACTGCATTATATCGCCTAAAGAGTATTTTAAGAAATTATGTGCGTAATATGTTTAAATACTTTAAACATATTGCGAGGATCTCTAGCTATTTTTGTCACACCTTTTCTGCAGCGCAGTGTTTCAAACCCAGCAGTTTTTCATGGATTGATTGCTTTGGACTAACATAATGTTGAAACTAAAATATTGAAGTGCATTGTGGGAAAGGATCGTGGTTGTTTCATTCAACAAAATAGTCGGTTACCTCAAAGTAGGTTCCTAGCTAGCTGTTTAACTGGTTGTGAACCTGATAGCTTGCTCTTTGTTCTTTTATTATTTTTATCTGTAGTACAGCATAAGTCGCAGTATGCCTTGGAATGCTGCATATTTTCCAAGCACTACACAAATTAATATAATGTAGCTTATCATAAGAACCACATCTTAATTGCCAAATTGAATTATTAGCCATCAAGCTAGCTAGCTAGTTAATTAGCTTGATGATAGTTTTAGTCAGCTAGCCTAGCAAGGTAGGATACCTAATTCATAAGTTAGTCATCCAGCTTTTGCAAAGCACGTTTGACTTGATGTCACCGGTATCTGTCCCCTTTGGTTTCGTTTTAAGTAGCTAGAATAGCAAGCCAACTACATAGGTATCTTTTATCTGAATATTATGGTTATGTCGTCGTTAGTTAGCTAGCTAGCTAGCCAGCCTAGTTATCTAGTTATAACGTTGACTGACAGGGTAAAGCGTTTGATACAACACGATATTCCGTAAAATGGAGATGTCTTATGTTGGTAAGCTAAGCTTTGTTCCTTCGGTCTGCATGATTAAAGACATGTTTGTAATAAATGTTAACTTTATAAAAATCGTGTCAACTTGCAGAGAAGGCAAAGTCTTTTTGGTCTGAAGTGGATGTTGACTTGGCGTTTGAGGAACTATTGGAATTCCTTTTATGTCTAAGAGATGCCATCAGAAGTAACACTGCCTCCGACAAAGGTAAACAGTTTCTATATGTTGGTAATGATAACTTGTTACGACGATGACACCATAATCATAAGCCCCATACATGCCAGCTACCTATATGTTGGTAATGATAACTTGTTACGACTATGACACCATAATCATAAGCCCCATACATGCCAGCTACCCATATGTTGGTAATGATAACTTGTTACGACTATGACACCATAATCATAAGCCCCATACATGCCAGCTACCCATATGTTGGTAATGATAACTTGTTACGACTATGCTACCATAATCATAAGCCCCATACATGCCAGCTACCATATGTTTAAGTGTTGCATGTGACAGTTACGATTTCATTATAGGGGCGGTTTAAAGACATTTTTAAATATGGGAAATACTTTTAGCTTATGTAAAGGTCAAAATTTGTTTAGAGTACATCCAGGGCATGGATATCCTCCTGGCGTCTGGGGTGTCACTCAGTGCGGCTTTGAAGAATGACTCTTTTGAAGAGGTGCTCATCAGTGAAGGTATAATCCTCTTGAACACTAATGTGAATATATCTACTTCCCAGATGCTGCCCTTAGGACACATTCCTCATTCCAGCCATCTATTTATTAGAAACACTTTGTAGGTATACAGTCGGAGCAGAGGGCTCAGGTTCAAATTGGATTACAGCCAATTTATTTCCATATTTGTATTTTGCAATCGTTGATCTTGGCATCAATGATCAGTTTCTAAGCACAAGCCATGCTGTTGGCTGTATATTTCGGAGCGGCATTCCTTTTTCAACCCAGCAGTGACACTGATGTTTTGCTATAAGGTGATTATATGAGCCCTGTATGTGTGACAGCCTGACGTTCTGGAATCTCTTCATTGAGGTTTCCAACAGGGTCTCCCACTGTAAGCCTGTACCTGCCTCGTCCTCCATTTTGTTCTTTCACTTTCATATGGGCTTTCAGTGCTCCAAGCTCCATTCATTAAGAGTAACACTGTACCACTGCAGAAACATACTGCTCAGAATGAATGAGTTTCAGAAGTAAACCAGGATATCTTATTAACATGATTATGATTAATTAAACATTTGTTATAGATATACTGACTGTGTCCGTGTCGGACTCTCACTGTACTCTGTTGAAAATGAAGGATGGTTCTGTACCAGAGGGCATCTTACACAAGGACAGCTCAAGGTTTAAACCCTACTGCAGCACTTTGTCTTTGTTTTCTAGCTTGAGTAGTCCTTATCGCCTAATTATATCGGCCCTCTTGTTTTTGTTTTTTACACAGTGGTTCAAAGAACCTGCAGTTCGATTCAGACAACAGCCAGATGTCTTTGCCTGGCAATGACGATGCTGCTTTGTCAGGGAAGTTTGAGTTGTTGGACAACATAGTTCTGCTGTCACCACCCAACCTTTCACTGGACAGCCATGAGGCACCCTTATCACCTGTCCAGGTGTCCTACCAGCAGCATGACTGCAGCCCGGTCTGCCTCTCTCATCTGCCGCCTCATGCGGACCGCTTCCTAGGTCACAATCCCTTGAGGGTTCCTATTCTGTGTCACTTCCAGCGCAACTATGCCAAGGCCCGGCTGTTAGTAGAACAGGAGGCGGAGCCCAAAGGGGAGGAGCCAGACCCCGAGGTGACTGTGCTCTACAAAGCCCCATGTGGGCGGAGCTTGCGTTGCATGGCCAACGTGCTACAGTTCCTGCAGCAGACAGAGAGCCTTGGAATCCTGCAGCCATCGAACTTTAGCTTTGAGCCGCAGGTGTTGTTGGACCGCCAGACTCAGCCAGCGCCGTCTGGCTCCGCCCCAGTGGCCATCTTGCTTGAAAGAGACATAAGTCGTGGGGCAGAAGCGATGCCAGTTCCCCTCTACAACGACGTGGACGGTGTCCGACCGAAGGAGTTTCGCTACCGTAAGGAGCGTTGGCCTCATGGCTGCTTCCTGAGCGTTGCCCCATTTTTCATGGCCTGTTGTGACTGCAAAGACAACTGCGTGGACCCTCGGTGCTGCTCATGCCTTCAGCTCTCCATGAAGACCGGGGCCGACCCAGACCGACTGTACGCTCACCAGCGGCTAGACGAGCCCGTGTCCACCGGGTGAGAAGGCGAATCAGGCCGTCAGCACTGTTGATCTTTGAAATAAGATGAGGTCATGGTGAAGCTCAGTAGTGTCTTTGGTGGGGAGTTTTAAAGGTGTAAAAGTGAGGATGCACACAGTGACCAAATAAGGGCGTGTTTTAAAGAATCGAGACAAAACCATGATGCTATTTCAAATCCATTTGCTCAGCAAACCCTTGTGCAGACAAGTAATTAAACTTGTCTAAAGTAAATTAAAGTAGTTAACAAAAAGTCTTGTTTATATCGTTGTTTACCTAACCTTACATAACACGCGTGTAACGTTGACAGGCTGTATGAATGCGGCCCTTGGTGTGGATGTGAAAGAAGTAGGTGCCAGAATCGTGTGGTCCAGCGTGGACTTCGTGTTCGCCTGCAGGTGTTTCGCACCTGTGACAAAGGCTGGGCCGTGCGCTGCCGTGATGACCTTGACCAGGGCACCTTCGTCTGTACTTACGCAGGTCAGTGTGTGTACGTGTGTGTGTCGTATGAACACATTTAGCCTCTTGGTTCCTTGAACTGCAAACCAGCGTTTGTATCTCCACCCCACTGCTCCCTAAGGTGTTGTGCTCAGGCTCGAGCGGAGCTTAGAGGAGGCCTCATCCCTCAGGAGCCAGAAAGACGAGCTGCTGTCGGACGATGAGGTGGAGGTGGTGGAGGAGTGGACCCTTCCTACGGGGCAGCAAAAACCAGCCAGCGAGGCTCTCGACACCTCTCACCCTCTCTACGTCCCCGTGATCCGGCGGCCTGCCGATCAGACCGCAGTGGTGCTGGATGGAGAGAGGGAGCAGCAGGAGTGCTCAGTCAGTTCAGCTGTCTTCCATTTTGAATTTTACACTCATTTGGAAACAAATTGATCCTTAAATTTAATTTCTGTTTGACAGATGACCATGTGGGCTCTGTACAAGTCCTTCGTACAGCTCTGTGCATTATTTAAGATTCTGAGCACATTTTGTTTGAGTGTTGTCATCTTACTGCAGGAAGGCCAAAGCCCAATGTGTGTAATGTTTAGACACTCACCTGTTCACTCAGTTTTCTATATGTTCAGTTTCTCACTCGTCACTGCACTAGTAAAAGGCAATTAAAGGCCATTAATATTGACATACTTCTTGTTGCAGGACCGGCAGGAGGAAACAAACATCTGCTCATCTAATTCCAGTAATACGGGTAAAACAAAAAATGAACATCCAGTCTCATGAAGGTTGATAAAATCTGGTACGTTCTGAATTCTAGAACTTACTCAATTGTATTTATGTTAAAAGGTCAAGATGCTGAAGGACAGGTCGCGAGGAAGAAAATGCGTCTGGATGGCGCAGAGGGACAAGGTGAAGTCAGCTGTTTGGATCAGACGGTTCCTATAGGACATGCACTGAAAGAGACCTCTCAGGAACAAATGTATTACCTCGATGCTTCGAAAGAAGGAAACGTGGCAAGGTTTATTAATGTAAGTATAACCAGCAACACTGCTAGTGTGTAGTACCTCATTTATTTCATGTAGCTTGTATAGTTCAGCTTTTTCTTACTAACATTTTAATGCAAAACTGTTTTACCTGTTTTTGACATTACAGCATAGCTGCAGTCCCAACCTTTATGTCCAAAATGTCTTTGTTGATACCCATGATCCCAAATTCCCAACCATTGCCTTCTTTACGTGCAGGTAAGATCCTCAGGAATATAAATGGGTTTTATTTTTAATTTATGAAGTGGGCTGTATATATCTTTAGTCTTCCATTGTAATGTTTTCTGGATTATTCAGGATTAAATTTAGTTTTTCAAAAAAAGTCCGTTTGATGGATGTGCAAGCAGCAAGTTATCTGACCAGTTTCCATGGTTTCACAGACCTATAAAAGCAGGGACTGAACTGACCTGGAACTACTCCTACAGCCCAGGAAGTAACCCTGAGCATGAGGTACCATGCCTGTGTGGTTACAAGAACTGCCAAGAATTAGTCATCTGATGAGTGTGCAAGATCAGGGTCAGGCGGTGCACATGCCAGCAGGTCATGGTGGCGTGTGGCAGCACAACCAAGCACAGGAAACCAGTTCACCCATGCTTGTGAAACCTCAACCATCCAAAGATTATCCAGTTTGTGTTTTTTTTTTTTTTTAAATAAAGAGAAACTTGCAACTTAACCACCATGAAGGCTTGCTGGTTACTAAAGCAGAGTATCCCCCCCCCCCCCCCCGTGTCCTACCCCAACTAAAGCTCTGTTTTAGACTGTTCTGAAAGTGCTATTGATTACAAGCCAAAATAGGTTTTTCCCACAAGCCACTTCAGTTAGTGTTCAAATGTAAACTGAGGATTGTCAGAATTCCAAAGATATTTACAAGTAGTTTTGCATTTTCCATAGGAGGACCTACCAAATCTAGACATTTACTGCATCTTCAAGTTGACACCTTTGCAGCCACAGCATGGAGGGTGTAGGGGTGGACATGTTATGAAGGGTTCAGTAATCAAATCAAACAGTGCAAAGCCTAATAAACATTTAAAACAGCCTTCAATGGATATCAGCAGCAGTGTACCAGTCATAAGCCCAAGATAGGTTACTCAACGTTTTATTAATTAAAAAAGGTTTAAAAAAATAAATGCAGATATGGAATACTCTTAAAACTCTTGAGACTGGATGTCTTTACTGCCGTTAGCTTCACGAAGGATCTTAGTTTTCTTCGGGAGCAGTTGGGCCTGGATGTTTGGAAGAACACCCCCTTCAGAAATGGTGACTCCACCTAGAAGCGTGTTAAGTTCGTCGTCGTTCCTCACAGCCAACTGGATGTGTCTGGGAGTGATACGAAGCTTCTTGTTGTCCCTACTAGCATTTCCCGCCAATTCCAGAACCTCCGCGCACAGATACTCCAACACGGCTGTGAGATAAATCGCTGCTCCATTACCGATCCTTTGGGCATAGTTGCCCTTTTTCAGGAGGCGCGAGATACGACCGACTGGAAACTGAAGACCCGCCCTGACTGAACGAGACACAACCGTCTTTGTCTTGGCGGCTGCGACAATTTTCTTTCCACGTCCAGACATTATGCAAATCTGTAAGACAGTGTTTAGTCAATACAACACGATGACGGGTTAGAAACTAGATATAAACACGTTCAAACCGTTAACCATACTGACCAAACAATTCACGAGCAGATTACCTTGCTGAGGTTGTTACGCTGTAGTGGGGAATGTGAGAAACCGAATGAAATTGTTAAACCACTGCGAAGGTCTTATATGCTGAATTTATAATAGCGTTCACCTGAGCAATTACTTCAGTTCAACGGTTGGACGAGAAGAGTTAATCAGGAAACTTGCTAAATACAACTTGATCAGCTAAGTTAACACCTTAAGGGGTCACACCTTTTTGAAACCGAGAGCTACTTCTTGGGTAACAGATTAATGCGAAGGGCTACCAGTTTGATACACACTAATGAAATAACAAATTTGCTAAATTTATCTTCATTAATAATGAATGATATTCATCTATGTGAAGACACTCATGATTTCTCAAAATTAGATGCAGCTCATTGGTTAGTGGCGCTATAGTGAACTATTTTTAGAAGTCCGCGGGCGACCTGGTGTTGCTGACACCTGTTGTAAGAGTTAGAATTTAGGCATCACTACACATTTAAATAACATTTACAATCGCGATGTTTCATTTATTTTCCTTTTTACACACGTATGACATGTGTTTCAGATAATATAGGCAAATTTTCTGACGTGTAAGACATTCTACAGAAATGCTGTGTTTAATGTAGCTAGACATGCACAACACAAACGCACCAGGTTTTTATAAGACCCGCTGCTGCGTTTCAAGTGGCTGTCCGTCACATAATCACGTGACCACCAGTCATATGACCATTGTGTACATAACTTTATCTCTGCAAGCGAAGTGTAATTTCAGCATGACGGCAACGGTGTTTGTACTATGTTTGGCCTTCATGGCCGTTTCAGCAAAGTTCATAATCCCTCCACACGAGGAGGTGGCAAGAATGGCGCGATTTGTCATTAATAAGTGTGAGTGGGCCTCGATGGCAACGATCTCCACTCATGACCCGGTGAAAGGACAGCCGTTCTCAAATGTGTTCTCAATAAGCGACGGGCCAGTGGGCAATGGGACAGGAACTCCATACATGTACCTGACGCGTATGGAGATCTCTGTGCAGGATTTGCAGGTAAGAACACACAGCAACGTGGTATCAAAGACACAAAGCTAGATAATGAATACCATACGAACGCACTTCTTCAGCAAGACGGCAGGCGCATCAGACGCGGTAAAAAATATACCATATAGCTTCTAGAAATGAAATGTTTGACGTAGAATAAAGTCAGACTGTTCACGCCTCTGTATCGTAAGCCTAAGATTTTGAAAGTAACGCAAAGGAAATGAAAGTAAAGCATTTGAAACGGATCCTCAAGAATAAACGCATACGATTTATTTAGAAAGGTTTACGAAAAGTAAATTGGCTGTTGTAACCATCACAAAGAACTGTTTGCATGTGGACTGCTAGCCACATCTTAGAGTTATATGTAGACACAAAATATACAGTGCACACAGTATCTTGTACGAAGCTGTTCCCATATCGTGAGTTAGCTAAATTAGGCGGAGACCGTGACGCAGCGAATTTTCAGCGCTCAGCCAGAGACCGTTTCCCCCCGAACTCTGATATTAAGACTATTAGCACTCACGTTACCACAGCAGCTGGTTCGACTTAAACTTTGGCTGGAACGACATAAAACTTTTTTAGGTTCTTAAAATGTTTATAAAAATAATTAACGAGTTAATTGGTTAATTAATGAGCTATTTTGTAATATTATTAATATTAGAGCCAAATCCTATTAATAATAGTAATATTCCATTACCATAAAAAGCTATTTTTAAGAAAATGTGGTTATTAAGGTGGTTAATTAAAGCATGGTATACAGTTTAAACTTTTCCCTGCTCCTGTCGTATATAAGACATTGACTCTGTTCGAAATAGCCTACTACATACGGCATACTGCATACTGCACCCAGTATATACTGGATACTGCATACTGGTCCTTGTAGTAGTATGCAGTACAGTTTCCAGTATGTGACAAAAGCAAAGCATACTACGGGGTCACGTGAACGTAGCGTTGCATGATGGGATGCAGTAGAAGATAGCTCTGTTCGCGTACTGGAATATTTTGCGGCAGTAGTATGTCATCTGTGGATGTTTCGCGTACTGGAAAAATTATTTTTATTCGCATACTGCATATGACCTGCTGATTTGGTGCCCAAGCAGTACGCCAGTAGTATGTAGTAGGCTATTTCGAACACAGTCATTATCTCACTCACAAATGGCCAACTCGCGGTCTTGCAGTCCATGTATGCTTGTGCACGCGAGGAGTGCGAGACTGTAGCGTGTTCCATTTGTCGCGCTTACCAGCATCCTCTATGCGTCCGTAATGCGGCCTTTGGCGAGCACCACTGCGACACGTGCACAAAAGTGGCCTGTTGCAACAAATTAATTGAGATATAGTCGAGGAACAACCAGAGTGTATGACCGTGAGAAGCAATCTAAGCATAATGACAGAAAATAAAATGTTCAAATGTGAGTTTAATGGAATTAAGCTGTTCTTGTGCAGTAGTGTGAAGTACAACAAGTGTGCACTGTGTTCCACAGGTGAATGCCCAGGCCTCCATGTCCGTGTCCCTGGCACAGACCCAGTTCTGTAAGCATCATGGCTACGACCCACAGAGCCCCCTGTGTGCACACATCATCCTCTCCGGCTCGGTGCAGGAGGTAAGAATAGGAAAACGCATGACGCAGTTTCAAAACCGGCGTGACTTGAAACCTTCTCTTAAAATGCTGCCCTGCTCTCAGGGGTTCCAAAAAATCTAGTTTTACAACAACAGGCAGTTGTAAGTATTTTGGATAACATTTTTCTTTTTTTTCTTTCAAAATTAATTTTTAAATATTTGTATCATATTTTTTTTTTATTACAGGTTAGAACATTGGTGCATTTTAGCAGACTACTTGCTGCACAAGCAACAAATGCAAACTTGTCAAGTACATCTGTGTAGAGGAAGGCTGTAGATTGTACAGCATTGTGAGAAACCACACACGAATACCAGCAGGCCTACTTTTATTGCAGTATTTTTTTTTTACTGTGGGTTTTCTTACATACTGTAATGACAGGAAATCCACAAAACCGGTTATGATCGATGCTGAAGGTGTTTTTGAAATCCAGACGGGTTGTACGTTTGATGTCACCCAGCAGAATGACGTCTGTGCTGTGTTCAGGTGAACGGGACGGAGGCTGACGGGGCAAGGAAGGCCCTGTTCAGCAGGCACCCAGAGATGATCGACTGGCCGGTGGACCACAATTGGTTCTTTGCCAAGATGAACATCACCCAAGTTTGGGTGCTGGACTACTTTGGCGGTGTGAAGATGGTGTCACCTGAGGACTATTATAAGGCCACTCCATATAAGAAGCACTATTGTAAGTGAATTTCTCTCGAGTGGTATTTGTTGACCACTTGGACACCCCAGCTGCAGATAAACGCACACTGAAATTGTTTACGCTTTAAAGAGAGAAGTGTCTGTGGCAGGGTAACCCTGATTGTATACATACACAGTGTGAAGGGTTCGTCACTACGAAGTCTTTCATTTACATCATTCACTTATTTATATCACTGATCAGTGCAGTATGGTATTAAGCTAATATTGCGAAAGAACTCATCATGTATGCTACATTTGCGACAATATAGAGTATTTCACCTAAAAGCCACTCATGTCCCTATTGCAGCACTTCATAAGTGTTCCACTCCATACTCTGTTGGTTCGTTGCTATAATTTAATTATTTACATTTTACAACATTTTAAATATTAAGTATACAGTCGATTTCGGTTAATCGGACCACATCAGGACGCGATCATTTTGGTACTAATAATCAGCTGGTCCGATTACATGAATATGCCTTATTGAACAAGACGTGCTATATATATGTAACATATTAAAATGTCATTATGACGTTTATTTTGCGGCACACACGTATGTTAGAAACAGAACTACATGTACTGTTGCTTACGTACGTTATGCTTTGAAAAATAAATGTACAAATTCTTCTAAACAATCTATATATACTGTACAAACGAGCTACTGTGGCTTACGAAATTTATTGGCTTATGATCTTCCCATAATGTCGCTGACCCGCTTTACATCTGCTCTACGCTGCAGCTCCTGGGTTCTTTTTCCTATTCGACTTCACGATTTTTGGTCCGATTAAACAGAATTTTGGTCCAAATACGTGAATGATATTAGGCTTATGTAATATGATTTGTTTCGGTTCTTTAGGATTTTGCCCAAATATGCGGGTAGGCCGATTAACCGGTGGTCCGATTAACTGGAATCGACTGTATTTTACAACTTTTTTTTTATAATGTTGTAATGTTTCAGTTTGCCATTGTGTGTCTACGTGTTAAACCCAACGTCGTTGTCTTCTTTGTTTAAACTAGGACTCGTCCCTCCACCATCCTGATACGGAGTCTCCAAGAGATTAGTGGGACTTCTCAGAAGGGGCCCCACTTAGGGGCGCAGTGATTGGCTACATGTGTGGGTTTTTTTCAGTTTGAGTAATGCATTTGCTTCTTTGCGTGTGACTGAAGACTTTGTGAAATGTATAAGCAAATGGTATATTTCTGCATATACTTTATATGCATATATATTTTTAAACAATGCAATTTTAATGTAGTTCCCAATTTAGCAAGAATTTGATATACAGTGGGTATGGAAAATATTCAAACCCCTTTAAATTTTTCACTTTGTTTCATTGCAGCCATTTGCTAAAATCAAAAAAGTGCATTTTATTTCTCATTAATGTTCACTCAGCACCCCATCTTGACAGAAAAAAAAACAAATGTATATTAAAATTTATTAAAAAAGAAAGCAAATCACATGGTCATAAGTATTCAGACCCTTTGCTCAGTATTTAGTAGAATGTCCCTTTTGAGCTAGTACAGCCTTGAGTCTTCTTTGGAATGATGCAACAAGTTTTTCACACCTGGATTTGCCATTCTTCCTTGCAGATCCTCTCCAGTTACATCAGGTTGGACGGTGAACGTTGGTGGGCAGCCATTTGCATGTCTGTCCAGAGATGCTCAAATGTGTTTAGGTCAGGGCTCTGGCTGGGCCAGTCAAGAATGGTCAGAGTTGTTCTGAAGCCACTCCTTTGTTATTTTAGCTGTGTGCTTAGGGTCATTGTCTTGTTGGAAGGTGAACCTCTGGCCCAGTCTGAGGTCCAGAGCACTCTGGAAGGGGTTTTCTGCCAGGATATCTGTGTACTTGCTGCCACCACCATGCTTCACTGTTGGGATTGTACTGGGCAGGTGATGAGCAGTGCCTGGTTTTCTCCACAAATACCACTTAGAATTAACACCAAAAAGTTCAATCTTCGTCTCATCAGACCAGAGAATCTTATTTCTCATAGTCTGGGAGTCCTTCATGAGTTTTTTTGCAAACCCTATTCAGGCTTTCATATGTCTTGCACTGAGGAGAAGCTTCCGTCAGGCCACTCTGCCATAAAGCCCGACTGGTGGAGGGATGCAGATGAATTTGTGGAACTTCCTCCCATCTCCCTACTGCATCTCAGAGGCTCAGCCACAGTGTTCTTTAGGTTCCTCTTTACCTTTCTCACCAAGGCTCTTCTCCCACGATTGCTCAGTTTCTGGTCGTCCCAAACTTCTTCCATTTAAGGATTATGGAGGCCACTGTGCTCTTAGCAACCTTGAGTGCTGCAGAAGTTCTTGTGCAACCTTGACCAGATCTGTGCGTTGCCACAATTCTGTCTCCCTTGGGTTCCTTTGACCTCATGATTCTCGTTTGCTCTGACATGCACTGTGGGGTCTTATATAGACAGGTGTGTGAGCTGTGAGGTCTTATATAGACAGGTGTGTGAGCTGTGAGGTCCTATATAGACAGGTGTGTGAGCTGTGAGGTCCTATATAGACAGGTGTGTGAGCTGTGAGGTCCTATATAGACAGGTGTGTGAGCTGGGAGGTCCTATATAGACAGGTGTGTGAGCTGGGAGGTCTTGTATAGACAGGTGTGTGAGCTGGGAGGTGAGCTGGGAGGTCTTGTATAGACAGGTGTGTGAGCTGGGAGGTCTTGTATAGACAGGTGTGTGAGCTGGGAGGTCTTGTATAGACAGGTGTGTGAGCTGGGAGGTCTTGTATAGACAGGTGTGTGAGCTGGGAGGTCTTGTATAGACAGGTGTGTGTGCTGGGAGGTCTTATATAGACAGGTGTGTGCGCTGTGAGGTCTTATATAGACAGTGTGCCTTTCCTAATCAAGTCCAATCAGTTTAATTAAACACAGCTGGACTCTAATGAAGGAGTAGAACCATCTCAAGGAGGATCAGAAGAATTGGACAGCATGTGAGTTAAATATGAGTGTCACAGCAAAGGGTCTGAATACTTATGACCATGTGATATTTCAGGTTTCCTTTTTTAATAAATTTGCAAAAGTTTCTATATTTTTGTTTTTTTTCTGTCAAGATGGAGTGATGAGTGAACATTAATGAGAAATAAAATGAACTTTTTTGATTTTAGCAAATGGCTGCAATGAAACAAAGTGAAAAATTTAAAGGGATCTGAGTACTTTCCATACCCACTGTATATTTGATAGCATATAGGGCTAACATGGTTTGTCTTAGTCCTAATATTCAAATGTTCTACTGGATAAGATTATCTATAATCAATTTTTGCACAAGAGATTGTTTTCTTTTTTTTCTAGCTAAGCTTTACATCAGGTCTGTTTCATTCAATGGCTGGTTTTCTTACAGATTTCCACTTGTATTTTTTTAAAAAAGTGTAAAAAAAAAACAAATCAATAAAATGCCAGTATGTGACAGCAGATGCAATGAAAGTTTGAACTGATTCCAATAAGCCATACAGTCATGCTCTTTTGTTTACATGTACTACATGCCTTTAGTCAGCAAGGAGAAGCCATTTTGTTGGTGGTGGTGAGTAAAAGTTCACTGCTTTAAGTCGCTACTGTTTCATAGTACCGAATTTCACCTGATGTAGCTCAATGAAAGAGAAGTAAGGTTATTTAACTCTACAAAACGAAAAAAGATTAAAGGCGTGAAACATACACAGGGAGACCCGGTGGCTGGTTTGCTCTTTACATGACCCTTGTTGCCCACAACATTAGCACCCGATCTCCTAGTCCTGCCCTTTGGTCCCGTCTCACAACAGCACAGGAGGGTCTCAGAAAACGGGTCACAAAGCTTCAGGCCGCCATGTTTGCATGGGGGAGGGGTGACGCATCTGCATTACCAGGTGGAGCTCAGAGGAGCCACTTCCTGTCACCAGACAGAGTTGCTCAGAGCTTCAAAGAAGCTGTCGCATCGCTGAAGCTTACCACACAAGTGCGTACAGACATACTTCACCATTGCTTCCCTGCACCTGAGCACCTAAACGTCTCTTCTTGGGGCTAGCCCTGCTAGGACTGTTCGTGCCAAAAAAAACTGGGGAAACTGTTGTGGATATATCGGACAAGGGAGCATGGGGCATCCGAAGGCCTGTGTGTTAGTGCTACTTATCTCTCAGATTCCTCTGGTCACATCAGGTAAGACTTGACTTTTTGTGTTTGCGCTTGTCCCCACTAAAAAGTAAAAAAAAAAAGAAATTGCTGTCTCTGGTTTAATCTGAATTATTTTATTCAGTATTACATTTCCTGAGTGCATGAGGTTTTATTAAAAACTGCAGGGATGCAGAGTCTGGTTTAGTGGGCTCTGGAAAATGTAACGTTCGTAGAAGGATTTGGCTATACTCTGAAGCTCAAGGCAGCCATCTTTGATGAAATTTAGCTGGTGTCTGCTGAGCTTTTTTTTTTTTTTTTTTTTTTTTTTTTTAAAAAGAAAACCAGAAAAGAATTTAAACATTTTTTAGAACAAACTAAAATAATAAAGAACAAAATAATTGACACACCACCTGGAAACACCTTCATGTTTAAATCTTTGCTTGTGTGCTTTTCTATATCTTTTAGTTAGTTATTTTTGCAAGTGCGAGCCTTGTTAAATGGTTAGTGAGGGCCTTGACCCTTTCTGATGTCTAAACAAATGTCTCATGTTGTTTGTCAATTGATCTGCACTTGTGTTTGAATCTCTGGAGTATCTTGAAATTTATTTTCTTTTCCTCTAAGAACTTATTTAGGATTTTGCAGTCTAAATAGCGAAATGCATTCAAAACAAATCTATAATAGCCTCAACGAAACCCTTTGATGGCTTTGTTGTGAAGGGGATTGTAACTATTACTTTGTTTGACATAACTCCAACTGTTTCAAATTTTAAAAAATCTTACTTATATTTTTGTTTCTTTTTTTACAAGTCATCTTCTGAGTGTAACTGCAAAAAGTAATACAGTTTCTGTATGTAACAATAATTGTGCCTAATGAAGTTTTAAAAACTGATAAATGGTTTTGAATAGATAATTTAATGAATGTTGACCATGTTTTACATGCTCCCCAATAAGACCCATTGGTTCATTTAGTATTCGTTTCAGACTGGTCCTTAGGAGTGGCACAAGTGTGCACACACACTGTCAAACCTGCATTTTCTCATTGTCTTTCTTAAAAGTAATACACATGAAACATTTACATTACATTACATTCAATGAAACATTACATTAATGTTTAACATAATTCACCTAATCTCTAAATGGATGAGTGAAATCTACAAATAGTACTGTATTATATAATAATGACACTTATAGAGTGTAATTATTATTATTATTATAGTATCGCTTATTACAAGTCACATTGCCAGATTGCCAAAATAGAAAGGCCAAAATGCAAAATGTTCTTCCTGAAAATGCACAACTCCCCGTTCCAAGTCCCAACGTATTTGTTTATGTGGAAATGAGAGCGATTTACAAGGATTTCTGAGGACTGATAGGTGTTTACATTGAGATAACTGAGTGTTTGCACTCAGAGAACTGGGAGGTGTTTGCACTGAGAGGTGTTTGCACTCAGAGGACTGATAGGTGTTTACATTGAGATAACTGAGAGGTGTTTGCACTCAGAGAACTGAGAGGTATTTACACGTGCCATTGGCTGCTTTAAGATGCCTCTCAGTTCCAGAGAACACAGTCACACAAACACTCAAAAATCATTAGGAACATATTTAATTTCTTATATCACATGCTAAACGTCCTTTCTTCTTTGTCATATCTCCTTTGTCAATACCACAAAATAATGTAATTCTAGTAAACTTGACCACACAAACATATATATATATATATATATATATATATATATATATATATATATATATATGTGTGTGTGTGTGTGTGTGTGTACTTTTTTCTTGGCGGCGCTTTTTTATTGAAGTTTTGACTGGCTGTTTGTTCAGTACTGATTTAAAATAATCTGAAATAATCAAAGTAAAATTACAAGGAGAAGTTTACGCAAATGTGTCCCACTAGCATCATAAGAAATGGAAGATTTGCAGTCTTTAGTGACAGACAAATGACGGTCACTACAGACACAAATCATCGGTCCTCTCTGCTTCAACGCGTGACCCTGCTGGGCTCATATTGCGCCGCATTGCTGTGTCCAGTAGCCCTGCAAAAACAGCAGAATGTACTGAGATGTGTAGAGAAGGCCTGCTATGTGGTGCTGTTTCCAACTGATCTGAGACCAGTCTCTAGCTTTCTCATAAGTGGTTCAGGTTAGGCTTTGGGTAAAACAAGCTGGTCCTGGATTAGCCTTAAGGCTTAAGGCAAGACATTTGCTGCCCTTACCCACAGAGGAACTCTGTGTAGGAGGGCACTTTCCATCTGCAACCATGAATATAACAATCCCCTGAGCTGACGTTACTCCTCATCTTAATAGAACTGGTAAATCTCACATATGGTAATCATGTTTTTACAAGGGTTTCAAATGGTGTGCTCCTGTCAGATGTACCACTATTTCAGAGAATGCTAGAAACTATTACCCATTTCCAGGCAATGTTTATTTTCATCACAGTGAGTGTGTGTGTGAAATTATATGCGTAATGCTTTGGTGGTACTTTTTATCTTCCAACTGTTTTCCGATAACAGATTTTTGCTTGCAAATACTTTTGGTAGATGATGGAATCTCGTAAAAGCTCGATGAAGCAGTGGAAATGCTGATTTGCCATCTGAAACATCTAGTCCTCAATAAAAAAAAAAAAAATACCCCAAACAAATGCACATGACTTAAAACTAACTCTGCCATGGTCCTATTGCCAACGCCATTTTGTAATCCATTCTCCAAATTCTACACGAAGGAAGCTTAACAAAAAAAATGAAGTTGAACAAAACTGTAAACGATCAAATTAAGCAGGCGCGCACAAATGTGGGTGTAGGTGTGCTGGACGAAAAATGGAAATTTGATGATTTTTTAAGAAATACACAATCGGTGGGACTTGACTAAATACGTAAACTCGACGGCCTAAAAATATAAGCCCAGGATCTATTTTACGTTTTCCTGACACATGATGATCAACTTAATTTGTGACAATAACATTAAAACTGACATTTATGTATTCATGATTTATCGGTTACCCAAGCCAATGGTACAAACCATGTCATGCAGTATAGTCACAAAGACAGAAAAGTGGACACAAGCCTGATGAAGCATCTTTGGCTCTTTTCTCTTCTGCATCAGAAAAAGCCAAAGGGAAATGTGTATGTAACACAATGGTGATGTGAACATGATTGACCCATATCAGTTTGATCCATATGATTCTTCAATATCAATTTAATATTAATATTAATTCTTCTTTAATATTAATTCTTCTTCTACATATATATATATATATATATATATATATATATATATATATATATATATATATATATATATATATGTAGAGACTTGTCTATGATTACATTCATAGTGTCAGTGCAATGTCAGTGGAACTTGCATAATTTCCGTCATGTGCTAATCCTCCCTGCCAATTATACCACAACACTGTTTTTCTATTAATATATTTCTAAGCCTCTGATGTTTAGGAAAATGTCATTTTTGATCTGTGGGCGTTGCAATGTCAGTTTACAGGCAATGACATCATTTAATTTTCATTTTCAACAAAACACCCTCAGCGCATGTTGAAATTTCAGCAGAACGATGATCAGTGTCTCAGGGACAGACACAAGGCGACAAACAAAGTCGCTTGTTACTGAAGGTCACTCCTCCTTTTAGACAGACATCAACACTTTTCAGTGAATTCTTGATTCTGGTTATTTTTCACAAATATACGGGTTTTAAAGATCGAAAGTGCACTGTTCTAGTACATAAAGGAACATTTTAATATAAATAATGTACTAAATCTAGACAAAATCCAGCAAAAAAATGGAATAATAATCTAAATATGGCTAAGACATGCAAAACAAATGGTCTAAATACGCAAAACATTAACATAGCTAATTACGTGTGTGACAACAACTATATTTTTCATAATTGTTTGTACGTGTGGTTAAAATGAAGATAAAGAAGATGAACCTGAAGGGGAAGCCACCGGACTTCCTGTGTCTGACTGGAGACCTATCTCAAGTAGCCCCACCAAATGTGAACGTTCACATAAAATGACATTATGGTGGTTTCCTCATGCATGCTCCCCTCGAGCTCTTCAACATCAGCATCTCTGACAGAGAGAAGGATCTACTCTGAACCCTGAGCCAGATAGTCACCCTAGTAGCTCTTCCTAATGAAAGCTTGTTTTCTAAAAGGTGTTATTGTGTTACTGCAGTAGGTTATGCTGGTCTCACCAAAGTAATAAAATCATTAAAAACATTATTGTGACGCGGTATAAGCATCTGGTAGGTCATGCGACAGTAGGACCCTGCTGTAGTGTTTTTACGAGAATGAATCAGAACTTGGATTGATGTCCTTTATTTTGTAGGTGTGGGAAAATAACTGAAATCCTTAAATGGAAGTGCTGGTACTTAAACTGTTACCAGTTAACGTTCCAGTAAAGAGAAATCCAATATTGCAAGACAGACATAAAAACTTTCATTTTCTTATTAAACAATAATTGTAATAAGCCATTATGGTCTTACAGGTCCCACAAAATTCTATTTTTTTACAGTATCTAATTTCAGTAGAAGTCCTAACAATATTCCCATAGCTGTCATTCGGTACTGTATGCTGCTTCCTGTCTTCACGCTTCAGTTTAAACAAGTTTAGATGTACATTTTTAGTTCTTAATGCTGCTTGTAAGAAGGTACGCTAACCACACCTGTAGACCATTGTGGTGGGTTGAAAGGGAAACAAAGTCTTGACCACAACCTAGAGCCATCACAAGAAAAGCACTTCAGCCAAGAGTGCACATAGAGGTAATGATGCTGTGGGGTTGTCAATGGCATTACATGTAATGATCACAGGAAGATCTTTTTAATGTGTGTTTAAACAATGAAACTAAGACACGGGTGGTAACCTGCATTGTGGGGACCCAACTGTACATGTCAAACATGGTTGGGCTGCGCTGATCTTCTATCAGGCATCACGGTGATGGAGCTTATCAGTTCAGTGTAACATGGCCAGACCTATCGCAGAAGGGATCAGCTCTTCATGGAAAAAAGTCACTTAAAGAGGAAACCACAGAGACTCCAGTGGCACCATCTTCGTAGATGGAGTTCAGAGGTGTGGATGCGGCCCCTCGCGTAGACACATTAACAGAGAAACACGATGGAGAAAACTGAATGTTCAGAGTCCCCACTCTAATATATAACACTCAGTCCAGTTCAGAGTACCAACTCTAATATATAACACTCAGTACAAATCAGAGTACCCACTCTAATATATAACACTCAGTCCAATTCAGAGTCTTCACAAGAAGTTTATACAGCCAGAACCATTAGAGTAGGGACATGATCTTTGAGGGGACTGGGGGGCAGTCAGTATTGCTCTTCCAAGATAATACTGAAGGAACTCCTTTGCATCCTAAGTATTTTCCACAACAGTGCAAATGTTTCTAACTGGAACCCACTAGCTTATCATTTTCTGTGGCCATTACTTTTTGGGTAAACCATTTAATGTAGTGTCAGACCTGTCAATAAGATGTGATATCCAGAAATACCATTACTACAGAGATTTGGATTATGGTCATGCAGGTTGGAATCTCAAATGCAAACCTGAAAAAGAAAATAGACAACTTAGATAACTAAATGTGCTCTGGACCAATTATTACCGTATCTTATATTTGCATCTTACTTATCCATCTTCTTGGTAATTAAACTGTATCACAAATACATGTTGCTGGTTAGATACTGAGATGTTGTATATTAGATCTGAGAATGAATCTTTAGAGAAGTTTTAAGGAAGCTGATGGTAATTTAATGTGACAAGGATGATACTGAGGAAGAAAGCTCTGGAATCCTCAATGCACAAATGTCATTCCAGTCTGCTTTATGTGGTTTATGTGCATTTTTGCAGACAAATAATAAATGCATAATTTATTGTTTATATACAATTGGAATGTAGGAATCCTACAAAAAATACACAATTATGAAATAAATAAATAAACACAGGTTACCTCTTTTGCCAGTGACACATTTATGGAAAAAAACTATATTTACAAACAAAGCTACACAAATGATCATCTTAATAACTAAATATTTTTATCTGTGGATGAGCAGTTACACCTTTTGAAGACCCTTTTTTTTTACCTTGCCTGGTGTGACAGTGCTATCATTTCAAAAATCGGTCTACATGTGTGCGTAGGTGTATGTTGTAAATATGTCCCACATGAGCCTTCCTCCTCCTTCCTACCCTCTCTGTCTGTCTCTCAAACACACACACACACACACACACAGTCAGTTAAACCAGCTTACCTCGGAGAGAGTTGCAGCTGAGAAAACCACTGAACTAGAAACTGTGTGTCTCACCAACCACAAAAGGGTTGGTGGATCTCACACACCAAATACTGTGTTTGCACCTTGCCTGTGTGCGTGTCAGGTTGTGTCACATTTCATGCGTCTAACGTGTATACAGGAATAGGTTCAACTCTGCTTGGTGTGTGTTTGAAAGCTCCTACACAATCTTGAAATTGAAATAAGGAGTAAAGAAAAGATACAATCTTGTTTAATTTCACGGACCAATATTTTAAGTGTTTGCCACATATCAAAAGCAAAAAAACACAAAATGTTTCTAATGACATGTACTTTTTCATACAGTGATACATTTAACCCTGAACCACAGACTCACATTCCTAAATTCTGGAGAATTAATTTGTAGTTTATAGTCATAATTTCTAGATTGTTGTATATAATACTCACACAGTAAAATCAGTACAGTTAGTAGTTTAGGAATATATAATTTTTGTTAATGCAATTGGGGGAAAAAAATATTTATGACCTGTGCAATTGCTTTTTCACACAGAGGCAAACTTACTCTACGACCCCAAATTCTGCTACATCCTAGACGTGTTGCTGTTAGTGTACGGCATCATAATCACTGTCCTGTTTCTGGGGAGAGAGTAAGTCTGTTACTCCATGGCTGATACAATGTTTGTTAAATATATATATATATACATCTTACAAACTGTTTTCTACCATTTTCAAATATTCATCAATATGAATATGATTTCATTTTACAGTTTCACTGAATTTAAAAACAATAGTGGAAGATGCCAGGCTAAAACATACATTAGCCTCTTTGTTTTCTTCTTATGTCAGTGAGACTGGCTAAATAAAACATTTAGATCTTAGTTTACATTTACAAAATCTGTATGCATTAATAGATCTATAGATTATATAGGTTTTTATTGGACTTAGTCAACACCTTAATTATTCGTGGATAAGCCTTTATCTTTAAAAACATCAAGATGAATTAGTCTAGACATAATTAGTTGATTTACAGTAGCTAAACTAGATTCACATAGAATAAACAAATTTGCTTACAATTGAATCATTTTGTCTTTTTAACCAGTTCGCTAAGCCAAAAACTAAAACTCAGGACGATTCTGATTATCAGGTAAGCCTGTCCCGTACTCCCATACATCAGACTCATCGCAGCATTCACTGCCAGCCATTAATCGTGTGTTTTCTATTTCAATTTAATTTTTAAGGTACTAAAGGAGGGAAACCAAATCACCTACGACAGACTGAGACAGAGGGACGCTGAAGGTGGACGTACTCATGGGGTGAGTGGTCTGAAGTAGCTCTTCAACGATCCAAAGGTTTTCCCGAATGCCACAGTGTCACTGTGCTATAAATGATGCATGTAACAGTCAAACTGAATTTTAGTACCAATTACTAATTACAAATACTACAAGAATCAAACCGTGTTCATGTTCACTGTTTGTCTGTGTTAATGCATACAGCGTCGCAGACCGCAGGAGGACACATATACGGTAAAGACCCCTCTCATCAGAAGATCATTACCGTAACCTTTTCAAATTGTGAGAGAGTTGCGAAACCATTATGCGAGGGGGGAGGAAACAAACAAACAAAAAAAACAACAAGAGCTCCTGATTACTACATGTGCACCACATTTTGCTCAGGTTTAACTGAAAATCATTTTTAAGTCCTTATTAATGCATTAAGGTTTTCATTTTACAGCCTCTGCAGAAAAAGACAGAGGACACATACAGGGAGATCCAAGTTAAGAAGGATGTAAGTTTGATTAGAATATTTTATGAACATTACTTGATTTGAATTCGTTAATGCTCACGATACTAGGAACGACTGTGGAATGATTTGTTGAACCCGAGAATTAAGAGGCTCGGGATTTCGAATGCAATGACAGGGCTGACTGCCATATTATTCCTCTCCACAGCGTCGACAGGATCAGGTGTACCAGGTGAGCAAATGCCACATTCTTAGTCTCGCACTTTTATTCTGGAACAGAAAAAATTACATTTCCAACAAGACGTCTTATTAATGGATATTAATAATTAATTAATTAATCAATTTCTGCCCCAGGGTCTGAGTTCTGCCTCTAAGGACACATACGATTCTCTGCACATGCAACCGCTGCCCCCACGTCATTAACACGTTAAGTAGTGTGTTCATTTGTAACAAGTTCAATCGTGCAGTCCAACTCGACACCCTTCACTGTTGAAGAATGCTCTTATTTATATGTACAAAAAAAATCAATCCCATAATTAATCTGCCCAGTTGTTGTGAGCCAATTTAACACTTTGGGTAATCGGAGCTCTATGGACAACCCAGCAAAGTACGTCTCCTACAGAACGTCGAGAAATTAACACCAGAATGTTTAAACCATCCACTCAACCCATTTCCATTTTTATTTTCTAAAAAAGCAAATGTTTTGAACAGAGCAACTTAAATTTTTAAACACTGTAAAAAATTTTTTAAATCTTGTATACTGTACTAAAACGTAGAAAGCATAGAAGAGCATGCATGACTGATATATGCTTGTGTAGAATGGCATTTTCCTTCTTACATGTCTGTACAGCTCCTGCAGTAGAATGTCGGGGGAGGCGCTGTTCTGGTTTCATGTGGTCTATGGTTTGCCATACAACAACATGCCTAGCAAAACCGACATACAAGCACCAACACATTGAGGGCACGAAAGTTTCCACTTAGCTGCAGTCGTAGTGTGTGCACAGACCAATCAGCTACTGTACACTGTGTTCAAACATGGCACTTATTTGGCTTTTGCTGATTTTTTAAGTAATGCTGATATACTGAGAATGTGTGTAGATTTGATGTTATTTTCATAATGTTGTATAAACAAATTATTCCACTGTGCTTTTGATGTAATTTTAGTGCCTGCAGGTATTATACCTTTTATAGTCAAAGACAACATTTTGATAACACATTGAAAATGTTTTAATGATATATACAACTACATCTTCCATATTATAACAATGTCAACACAAAAGACATTAAAAAAAACAGCAGACTACAGTATTAATATCGGATGACCCAGTTGGTTAAAATACTTTTCATCCACTTCACCTCGGAAAAATCCGTTTTATGAACAAATCTCTTGGACATCTGTGAAGAAACCCTTCGGTAGCATTCCTCTACCATAAAGCTGAACACGATACACGTTCTGTAGTGACAAAGCAAACCCTTCAAACTGAGAAGGGTCAGATCTGAAAAATAACAATGGCCATTACAGAACAAGATACACATTACAAAACCTGCACGCAAAAATACCTTGATCTTACACTGACCACTGTTGTATAGAAAACCATGCATTTGGAAAAGCAAACGTTTAGTACGTGATTAAGTTGTGTTAAGTGACACAGCAACTGTGAGTTACAAAATAAAAAATATCGAAATTTAGAAGCAAAAGAGAAAACGCGCTAAAAAAAGAGAAAAGGATCTTTGGTACTTTAACTGTTATAACAGTACTGAAAAGGTTTGCTTTGGAAAAAAGCTATAAAAAGCTGCTGCTAATGAGAATTAAGGTAAAATGACAGAACACAAGTGTAATAAACACCACATGAAAGTGGTACACAAGCTCACAGAAGCACGCAGCAGAACGCAGCGAAGCGTTGTCGAGAAACCGAACTCATGGGAGGGCGTTTGTGAAAACAGTATCTTGACGCCTCTGAAGCAACAGCACAAGATGGACACAGCTGCACAATCACTGATCGGGTCTTTGGTAATTCTCTCATGTGGCGTTATCGAATACCTGCACAGGCCTACAGCGGAACACAGACGTTTGACAGGGTTGACAAGGACCTGGAGTGAGTCTTACTGCCGATCTTTAATTAGTCTTCCTGTACTGCTCCTCCCTCTCGGCAGACATTTTATAAAAGCCTGAAGTTTAGAGCAAAGGCTTGAGCAGACAAGCAAAGATAACGCACAAATACAATTTTATTATTTTTTAAGGCATTTATCTCCCCTCCCACCAGTTTTTAACGTACATTATAAATCAAACCAAATGTCACTTTGAAACATATGCATGCGCGCTTGCGTGTGTGTATTTTGTTCTTTCATTTATTTTACACACACAATGTCAATATGAACAAAACCAAATCCAGGCGAGAGGGGGGATTCCTATTGGAGGAGCACATGTGGTTAGTAACATTGCTAGTAAAAAGCAGTAGTGCAGAAGGCATTTGCTTTGGCATGTACAACAGGGAAACAAACCCTACCAAACCCCAGAATAGTAGTACTAACAATGCAGTAGTATGTTTAATGCATTCATTTCCAAAGTCGTCACTATGAAAGAACTGCCTACCAAGTTTTAAATCCAAAATGGGCTTGAAGATAAACCTTCAAAGCAATTTCTTTTCAGGATTATACTTGGAGTTATAATCAGTGAGTCAAGATATTAATTTTTTTTAATTACTTTTTTTTTTTTTAAACCCTTTCACAGGGTAACAATTCAGAGGGTTTCTCAGTTCGTCCCAGCAGTGGAGAGGGTATGTGATAGCCCTCTGGTCTCCTCATTGTTTCTCTGAGGAAATACTTCAGTGAGAAGTCAGTCCACAATTGTCCAGTTAGCTAGCGATTTGTAATGCTCTGTGGGCACATCTAAAAATCACACTGGTCATCATTAAACTATGAGAACCAACAAATTTAGAAAAACATTTGGATCAGAATTCCAGAATTTGCCTTTCACATCAGTATTATGATGTAATAATAAATGCTGCTGATGTAGTTCTATAAAAACGCACTCGTTATGAAGAGCACAAGTCCAACACATGTCTGGTTGCTTTCTATGCACACAAGGTCAATGACCTCAGCTTGATGCTGATCAGAGATATGATGCCAAATGCATGCACAAGATTTGCCACCTCTATTCAGTGACTCTGTATGGTGGTTATCTATAAATAAGTTCTGCAGTGGGGGGTTCACTTTGGTTGATGCTTCTTACGTCAGATCAACATACCTCAACACTACAACTAAATGGACAGATACAGATTAAAATTAATCTTAAAGAGATTATAAACATCTGTAACAATTTACTCCCTTGCTTGTGAAATTATAGTTACTACACTATTGATGTCTTTCAGCAATAGGTGTTGAGACATTTTGGTCTGGCCGTTTAAAGGATCCAACTGCCTACAGAAAGAGGAAGCTGACCTCAGCATCAGGAAATAAACTCTCGCTCAGTTAACAGGTCTTATTTAAACCTAACGTGATAAGCGACGAAAGTAAATGTATAATGCGACACAGTCAACCATCACAAGTTATTTTATCTTAAGAACGTAATAAATGTAATTTATTAAATCCTTCTCCTATGTATCTCACAGAATCAGTGTTGTTTGCAGACATCATCTACCCCCGAGTGACTGTCGCAGAGCTAAACGTAAAATCAGTGTTTGCAGACAGAAGGTGGAGAACAAAACCACTTGCATTGCTCTTAGAGACGCCGTTTTACACCAGAGCCTCTGTGATTTATTACTAGTTTTAAAGCCTTCTAACCGAGTTTATAAAGTGATGCAATAGTTAGAACAATAACATTTTTAAAAGTCTCCCACAAACATCCAACCAGACACAATTTTCAGTATCATATCTAAATTAAATGATAAAATATATGAAATGATCTTGGTTATAAATCTGAACTATTCTACAGTGGACCTGCCCAACAGGCCCAGAAATAAAAGGAACCTTTTACAAAGCGAAATATAAACTCTGTTGTGCGGAGTAATCTCATTTAAGGACAATTGACTAGATATCAAAACATTTCACATTTTTGGTTGAGTCTGTGAAATAGTAGATTTTAGAAATGGTTTTCAAGAAAAGAAAGACCCTCAAAACCCAATGTAAAGATAACAGAACTCAATCTGCTGACTCAGCATGGGGAATAGTAGCACAGAACTATTGTAGAGATTGAAAATTAATGAAAAACCCATAAAGGTCCTAAGAAACAAATTGCTTAGACAGACAGTCTGCATTGTCCCCATAAAACAAAGAAGCCTCCTGCCACAAGGAGAAGGACAAAGATAGTAGTAATAACGTCTCAATATTTGGTAATAGCAAAGGGATTAAATAGAGTCTAGGAAAAGCAAGGGAACAAGCCAAAAGTTCACTGTGCCTTGGAGGCCACGGTGATGCTTTTGACCGGCACTGCCGTGTGAGTGACGGAGCTCTGATGCGCCTCATTGGTCACCTGTAGGTTGAGAGCCCCGCCCACAGCTCCGCTCGCAGAGAGCACACTGCTGGGGAGCAGCGAGAGACTCGAGGGGTTGAGGAGAAGAGGAGTCGTCACCAGGCTAGCACCTGCACCTCCTGCACTGGTGTTGGCGAACAGCAGATTGCCATTTCCATCAAAGGAGGTTATGGGCAATGCCCCCCCAGCAAGAGCTGGAAACAAGGTCAAAGTAACATGTTACCTTCGGAAAGGCACAACGCATAACTGTTAAAGTTATGAAACCGATTTAAAATCGGACACACACAAGTCTACATAAGGAAAAAGTAAATATTCACACACCCTGAATGGTGGCCAGTGTGGTGTTGCTCATCAGTGTTGTTGGGTTCAGAGCACTACCCAGAGCAGCTGGAGTCAAACTCAGCAACGCTCCCCTGGCAGAAAGCAATTCAGTCATTAACACGAGTTATACACTCAATTAACACGAGGGATTCGTTATACGCTCAATTCGCTATAAATATAAATAAACACGCACGTACAGAAGTGCGCAACCTCTCTTTACACCAAAGCACTCCATGTGGAAGTGACAGGCACAGTGCTCCCATGTGTGAGCCAAAAGGCGCCTTCTGACGCGTGTCTGAAAGCATGCAAAACCATTCGTCCTCACACACACACACACCTCCATTGAAACACTCACCCCTGGGTTAGCTGGGAGGGTGCAATGATTCCTGGACTGAGTCCCGCGGCCGCTGCCATGGCGGCTAGGTTAGCTCCGCCCAGCCCCGTTGGGGTCACCACAAGCTGACCATGTGCGGCTGTCGTTGCCACGGAGGCTCCGGTCTCACTCGTAGCAACCAAATCCTGCTTTGAGCCGCTCATGGTTGGCGCGGTGGCAGAGGTAGTGAGTGACGGCGAGGTGATGGTGGGGGCCGGCGTGGCGATGGCCGGTGCCAGAGAGATGACTGAAGCCGTGTTTGAGGTGACCGCTCCTAGAGTTGGACCTGCAACCAGATAAACAGGTGCAGCACAGCACTTACTTACGTGGGCGTGTACAAAGCCACCATTATCAAGCTTTTCACACAGGCCTACTGCTAACATTGTATTATGGTGGGTTTTATAATATCAAAACTATTGACTGGTGCATGCCCAATATACCTTAATTGTTCACTGGTTGAATAAGATTTTTTTAGGAGAACATTTTACAGGGCATCCCTGTTCATTACTTTGGAAAAAAAAATGCTCCAATTTTTCTCATGTGTGGTTGTCACGTGCTCAGGGTCAGAACATGTACTACAAATGTAATTTTAAGCAATTCAGTGTTGCATAATATGCCAAAATCAGTGTAGCCCATATTTCTTTAGTCACAATTCTGGTTTCATTTTTAAACCAGAGACAATGCCCAACTCACAGATAAAAGACAATTCAAGGTAATACAATTACAACTAAAGGAAAGACATTTCTACAAATATCCCTATGCCAATGTAAACAGGCCATAGGGCAAGATCTAAAACATACCAGTTAGAGTGATGCTGGGAACAGAGGCAGTGTTCAGAGGGAGGGCTGGATTTCCAGTCAGGTTGCTGGAAGCACTGGACACCTGTGAACATTCATGACGGGGGAAAAAAAAAATCATACACTGTCGGTGAGACTGCACGGACAAACTGTGGGTGATTTTGACCCGCTGGGTTTGGGTCTGCAGAGACGCACCACTGGTGTGGAGCTGGTAAAGACGGTTTTGATGGGGGTGTTGGGAGTGATGCTGTTGGGGGGGTTGATCCTCTTCTCCTTCTGCCTGCGGTTGCAGAACCACACCCGCACCACCTCCTTCTCCATGTTGAGCTGATCTGCGATCAGTGTGATCTCCTCGGAGGTGGGCTTTTGGCTTTGCTGCAGAAGGGATGTTGGTACATAATGCCCATATTAATAAACATGACCGACAGTGTCTGTTTGTCAGGCAGGAACGTCTGCAGTTAGCATGGTTTCCTGTTAGTGTGGTAACATATTGAGGTGAACTATGATGGTTAAACATGTGCAATCATGAGTAAATCTCTTCAAACCCCACACGTGTAACAACACAGACAAATAGATAGATGCATTTGACAGAAAGCCATACTTGTACATTATGGTTTGCTATTAATATTCCTGCTAAAAACTGTTGTTAAGAGGGAACGTGGCTTTGTATTCTTTGTTAAGCCTGACCCCTAGACGTCAAGAGGAACCTCTGACCTCCAGAAAGCTTTTCTCCAATGCAAGGCGGATGTTGGTTTCAATGCTGGTTCTCTTCTTGCGACGGCGGTTCAAGCCCTCACAGAGACCTGGAGACAGGTCGCTGGGACCAGACACTGCAGGGTCTGACGTCATGTTCTCTATAGATGCGAATAAAAAGCAGAAGAATATCACCAGTAGATGCAACAGATCTGCAGATGATTAAATTCCATAATAAATCACTTGATTACAAGGTTTGCAAAGACTCATTAATATACTTGAATTTGACGTAAATATGTTATAAAGGGACACACTAAAAGTGCTTTCCCTAGAATCGCCCCCTTTGTTAGCGTGAAAGAATTTGTGAAAGAAGAGCCAGACAGACCTGCATCATTAAGCCACTTCTCCAACAGAGGTTTGAGCTTGCACATATTCTTGAAGCTCAGGTTCAAGGCCTCGAAGCGCGAGATGGTGGTCTGGCTGAAGTCGTTGCCGTAAAGCTTTCCCATGGCCAAGCCCACGTCCCCCTGGGATTCAACCGCGAAAGGCATGAGTGACAAGCATTGGAAACAAAGTGAGGCCCCAATCACAGAATGAAATGCATCTGGTTTAGCAACAAACCTGAGTAAAGCCCAATTTAATTCTCCTCTGCTTGAAGTTCTTGGCGAACTGCTCCAGCTCTTCCAGGTCACTGGCCTCCTCCACTAGAGGAACCTCCACGCGCTTTGGGAGAGGTGGGGCAGGAACTGGCATTGCAGCTATCTTCCGTGTGGGGGTTGCTGCCTGTGGAGAATGAAATGCCAGACCTCCAGTTCCACATGATGTCCAAGAGTAAAGGAGATGCCCTCAACTACGATAACCAAGGAATCATAGGGTTGAGCTCTAACAAAGGCCTTAATAGATCTAGTTTACTCAGAAATGTTGTAAAGATAAAGAAAACTGGCTTTGGTTCAATGGTGCAAGTGATTCTACTGATGGGTTCTGCTTTGAAAGGTGCTCTCTTCTGCACCCTAGTGTTCAGCACATCAAGGCCCCAAGCGCAAGGCTCCCTGTGAGGTGCTCCACTACTGAACGCATTATGGGTGTTAAAAGTGCAACTCCAGCGAGGATTTGCGGGTTCTCACCTGCGTGGTTAGAGAAATGCTTGGCTGAGACTGCATCACATGGGCTTGGCTTTGAGGTAGTTGTGTCAACAGATTCTGGGCTTGCAAGAGGCCTGAAACAAAATGGTCAGAAAAAAATAAACATTGAGACAAAATGAACCAAAGAACAGGACCAAGGTAGAAAAAAAGCAATACTAATCTCTAGAAACCTAAAAAAAACGGATGACGATACTCCTGACCAAAATTTCTGCAGACCTTCACTCAGGCTAAATCTAAATCAGGAGCGACTCTCTGGTATCCCATCCCTAATACACCACATCTTGTGCTACAACTCAACAATGCTCATGGAGAGCTGGATTAGCACAATCGAGTGTGTCTGATCATGTCTGGCCCTAAATTTTGTACAGCAGCTTATCTTTCCTAAAGTAAGGTGGGTGATATCAAAAACAAATAACGAATAAATATTTGTACTAATAATTATCCGAAGTACAAATAATTAAGCAGCTCCTTAAAATGATGTGGAGACAGAAGGTGTTGTTTGGTGTGGGCGGTGGGGCACGTACCAGTCTGGCCTTGAGGTGAAGGGGAGAGGATGAACTGGGCAGGCTGAAGCTGACTAGGCTGCACCAGCACAAACTGCTGTAGGTTCAGACCAGAAGGCTGCAACTGCTGAAGGTGACACATACACATCAAGACCAGGACAGGAGGGGGAGAAGAATGAGAGAGAGAGAGAGAGATAGATTACCATTAGTTATTGTTCTCTACATTTAAGTAAACACTCATTTAAACTAGTACTCATATACATAATATCATTACATGGCAGGGTGTTGCTTTTCACATTTTGTTTTATTTGTTATTGTTGATTTTTCTTTTAATCTTGTTTGTGGACTGGTCGTGTGGTGCGGGGGGGTCTCTTACAGATGCGATCTGGATGGGCTGGGACAGGGGGATGTGTGTGATGGGCGTGGCGGCCGAGGCGGAGATGCTGGCCCCCGTGGTGCTGCTCTGCTGGCTGGCCGACTGCTGCACTGCCGCAGCCAGGAGCT
This sequence comes from Brachyhypopomus occidentalis, assembly GCA_020368025.1. Taxonomy (NCBI): domain Eukaryota; kingdom Metazoa; phylum Chordata; class Actinopteri; order Gymnotiformes; family Hypopomidae; genus Brachyhypopomus; species Brachyhypopomus occidentalis. Next base: position 6,349,715 of record JAGXOD010000247.1, on the reverse strand, counting down.
GAGCCTGCTGCAGTAACAACTGCTGCTGCTGGGCTGAGCTCAGACTCAACTACACACACACACACACACACACACGTACTTAGATGCGATTGGCGTTGACTGAGCACAAGTAGCCTGGATATCTTCTGGTTGCATTTTCCTGTGCTTGGGCCACTTAAAAGCCATGAAAGAGCTTTGCCAAAACAAAACTGCGGTAGTGTCTTCTTGTGTTGAGAGACATCAAAATGCTGAAGTGATTAATACTGTATGCTGTATAAGTCACAAAAGATGGCAACACTGCAGATACTTACAAAATCTTTACTCTCCCTTTAGAGTCAATCATCCTGCCAAGCATGCATTCCTCAAGGATGTTTACCATATACTTTTGCACCAGATATTACTTTTGTAAGTCGCTCTGGATAAGAGCGTCTGCTAAATGCCGTAAATGTAAATATTATATACACGAGACGATCTCTAGTCAGACTCAAATACAACCGGTCGTTCCTGGCGAGACGCTGCTGAAGGGCAAGGGTTGGGCTGTCAACACCGGTGTGCTCAGCAAACATTAGTCCAAGTATGAACACGATGTGGCTATGTGCTTCGCTGTGTTCTTGGATCTCTGTTACCGTGGTAAACACTGGTGAAACTGGCAGGACATTACGGCTGCTCTGCAGCAATCAGTGATGATCAGAGCTGAAAGCAAACAGCACAACCACTAAAGAAAGAGACCCCCCCTGGCTGCTGGGAGACGAAAAGGCACCAGTGTCATCACTTACAGGGCAGAGGAGTCACGGCTCAATTGAGTTTGCATGCCGAGCAGCAGCTTGTAAACAAAATTACCTCCTTTTGTGGAAAACCACTGAAAGACGACACCCTTCGATACACAAACATTTCTGTCGACATGTCCAAGAAGTGCGCTCAGTGAAAGGATGTTCTATGGTGAATTCATCTGACTCAGTCATATATTAAATAGATGTTGGCCATGCTGTAATTACTTCAGTCTTATCTATAATGGTACATACTGTCCCTGACTGAACAGGAGCTAAACTCAGGGTGCTATATTCTTGTCTTGCACACAATGCACACAGCTATCCCAAACCAATTATGTTCCCACTCACCACTAAGCTACAAATGTCAGAGGTCTACTATTTGATTAAAGACATCCTATAATGCATCATTGTTAATGTAAAGAGTTAGGGCTTTAATATAAGACACATGCACATTGTAGTTAGACACTTTACAGTGAGTTGTTATCCATGTTATTGTAGTGCTTGGGCACTATCACCAGCCATATATCCAAACCACTGACCAAATGTATTATTTAGCAGAGACTTAAATAATGCAGCACTAGTACCACAAGTATAAATCTGTAGCCCAGACAAAACCATACAATGGACCCACGGAATATACAGACTATGTGCAATGCTTCAGGATTGGAATGATACGATCATTAATTAATGTGTTACGCTTGCAATTAATTATGTGTTACGCTAACCAATGAGACTGCAAATGAGCAGCAGTCACATGACCCTTTGGCAATCAACAGTAATAATAATAATAAAGAGAAATGGTAAATTGAAGTCACAGAGAGATCTTGCCCCCTGATTAAAACCCTGTGTATGTGGACTTAAATACTCATCGTAAATTACTCATCGTAACTGCACATATGCTGCCATTACACGAACATGCGCACACACATACCCACGCCCGTTTGCATAATGCTACCCTAACTATGAATGAAAAAGAATTCCCTGTCTTCCCAGCGAGATTAGAAAAGCGATGCGTGTATCTAGGTGCTGCAGATACTACAGACCAGTGTTTAATCCCCCCCAAATTCAGGACACCCATCCAGTCCAGGTTTTTACTCTATTCGAGCTAAGCTCTTGATTATACAGTAGAGGTGTGTTGGAAGCTGGAACCCCTCTGCTATAGAAAAGTCCTAGATACTCAAATGTTCACCTTGTTTAATAATTATCTGACTGCTCATCAGTCTTTTGTCTAATTGCACTTATATTAATTCCTTTTGTAGGGGATAATATTATCTGTTTGCATAATAGAATATTGGAGTATTAGAATTAGAATCTACATGGATATGCAAATATTTCACACACTCAAATGTGAATGGGTAAAGCCAGGATTTTTTGTTGCTTTCATGTCTATCATCTTTTGCATATTAACATAAAATGCACATTGTGTCATTTTGTGCTACCTGATTTATGTAAAAGTAATTTTTGGTAATGTCACCAAGAAGCATGAATAGCTAAAAATGAACTGTGATACAAAAATAGAATCACAGAACCAGAGAATCACAGATCCACAGATCTGAGTGGAGCAAGTGATGCAAATGATGAATTTCAATGATGCTAAAATTCATGTGAGAAGTGCCAGTATTCGTTCTTACATTTAATAAACAATACATTATGCACTGCATATAAACTCTGCATATATTTACATATTCTCCTCCACCTGTTTGAGTGACTGCAGTAGTGTTTAATTAACATACCACTCTCATCTCTCACGCTTGTTTCTAAGAGATAATGAGGGCCAAAACACTTTCTCAATAAATTACTCAGATTGGTCTCCAGGGTGAAGGAACCTTTGCCATGGAAACCAAAGAAATAGTGGTCACTATAGTGCGAGACTATACATTCATGTGGAGCATGCAGAAAAGAAAATTAACCGCAAAGCAAGGAAGTGGGTTGCTTTCAAACGGTGGCTGTTCGGCGGTAAAATGTCCATTACCTGCTGGAGCAAAGCTTGTGTGCTGATTGCACTTGTTGCTTGTCCATTTGGTTTTTGCTGTGAGTCCAGCCCATTTGTATGAGCAGCTAGAGAATGAAGAAGAAGTATCACACACCTTATCCTCCACACAAAAAAAAACACCCTCCACCCCCAACCATATACAAACACATAAAATAACATTTCACCTTGGATTCTGTTCATTCCATTTTCCATGGCAGCTTTACTCGATTCTGTTGGGCCGCTTGTAGAATCTGCAGAGGATAAAACAAAAAAAAGTCACCATGCCTTTGTATTACTGTTGGGATTTTGTGGTCTTGGTCTGTGAAAAGCAATTTTTGCATAAAAGTAAACGCTGAATCAAAGACAATAATTTAAGCGCATTATAAATCCCGACTCAAAAAAGATCTGTCCATGGGCGCACATGCTTCTGAGGAAGAACATGCAGTCTCTGCTTTTACATATCAGTGGCGCAGTTCCTTTTGAAACCCTGAACTTCACTGAAACGTTCATATGAAGTCTATTATTAGGCTAAACTTGTTATAATAAAGAGATGCTTCTAGTTTTAGTATTAAATCCAGTATTTCACAACCAAAAACAATCTTGAAGAAATCATAAGATCTGCATAGCTCCTGAAACACACTTCCATACCTCTGCAGTCATGCATGTAGATTCATTAATATGTTTGTGAGCTCTTCTGACAAAGATCAAATCTGGACAAATATGAAATGAAACGAACAAATTTTTCATAAACTATTGATACTTCCCCTCATGTGTACATATCATGCTGTTGCTATTTTTTATCCAATACAAATCATATAAGAAAAATAAATCACTGTTAACAATGATCTGCATGAAAAGATAAGCTATTGACTCTAGCATAAACATTTGACTCCAATCATGAACTACAGAGATACTTACCAGAAAGTTCTGAGTTCATAACCTCTTACGAAAGGCACACACCTGGCAGATGTACGCTTTTAAATATCTCTTAATCAATCTCCCAAACAACAACTTAATTCACAAAGTAATCCAAAACACCGTTAAAATTATAGGAACTTCACATAAAAATGCAGCTATTCACCTGTTCCTGTACTTATTCCAGCTGTAATGATGACAGTTACAAATGGTATGAGGAAAAGTTATTGCCCCTTACCAGAATGAAATGAAGACAAAGACTGCAGCTGGAACTGTAGTATACATAATGAAACTTAATCAGTATTCAGCTGATTAAAGCCATATGCAAATCTTACACCCCGTTGCTCGTTAGCAGTGTGTGGCTTTGAAGTACTGCAAGCAATTCATTTCGAAGAGATCTCTGAAAGCTTTCTGCATAATTCAAAACTTTCATAAATATTTATCAGCTCATTAGCATATTAATTGGATAGCTTTTAGGGTGGGGATATGGCTGGCACAACAGCGAGGGAGAAGTAAACCAAGCCCAATTACCACCAGAGTGTGACTGTTTTAATTAAGGAGAGAGGAAGAAATCTTTCCCAGAATGCAACCTCAGCCCTGACAACAATGTAGGAATTCATTATCTAACAACCACTGTGGCAAGCCTCAAAACAATCCGTAGATGACCAGAATTGCCTACTTTTCACACCTTGAGGTAGGCTACATAAAACAACATAGAAAAAAGTACACTTTATATTATATATTTTAAATATACGATTCCAGGTAAGTAAAGTACTTTGCTTGCACAGCTGATGAAGGACAGATGTCCACACATTATGTACAATTTTACTCTACTAGAGAATACCAGAATACCAGTCAAAGGTTTGGACACACCCTTTCTGTTTATTTTTATTATTTTTGACACTAGAAAACAGGGAGGATGCCAAACCAATGAAATAATATGTTATTATGCTGTAATAAACAAACATCGACTAACATATTAGATTCTTTGAAGTAACTATCCTATATTTTGATGTATTTTTCGTGTTCTCTTAACCAGTGGGAGCTTTTCCATCAGAAGTTAGGATGCATTTCCATCAGTCCTGAAGACATTCTCACATATGCAGAGGAGTTGTAGAGAGAGGAACTAAAAAGTTCTGAAATAAGATGGTTTGCTGAAAGTTCATTTAAAATTGTGTGTGTTGCGAATGGATTCATATACAATAACACCATTCCCAAATTATATTTGTTTTATAAACAAATTTGAGCATAATCCATTCGATTAAAATGCCTTTTTAAGCATTAAGAACATGCAATTAGTCAGGTGTGTGCAAACATTTGACTGGTAGTGTATATATAAATAAAACAGGGAAGCCAGCTTGTTTAAATTTATTAGTTAATTAGCATGTGCAAGAACATGAAAACTGGTGTTGATGGTTTGTTTAACCATCTGATGCAGTGAAGTAACTCAACCAAAGTAAAAAAAAATCCTGAATGTTTTGAGGTTCACTGCATCCTAAGTTTTCTTTTCTGGGGCCCTCTAAAGAATAATGGAATAACTAGGTCTGAACAGAATCTCATAGTTAAACTCAGAGGGATTGTGTAGATGAATGGTCACACATGGTTAGACAAACCTAGTCCAATTTTAACACAATTCCACAAGAGGTACATTTACTTGATGGGACAACTTAATTTATGAATACCCTAGCCTATATATTTGGAACTTCATTTGTGCATACCCTGGAATACATTACCCTGAACGTTTTAGGAATGAATGCTATTATAAACTGAACAGGTTTATTTATGCCTACTTATTTACTTATCCCTTAATGGGTTAAATCACAAAAACCTCCCCCACCCACACAAATAACAAAAAAAAATCCTAATAAAAAAAACATCTATTGGCTTTCTGCACAAAGAGTTGCTATGACACTGGTTCAGATGAAAAAAGCTGGAGAAAAAATATAGTTTCAGCCAGAAGCACTCAGAAAAAAAGAGGTAAGGGAAACAATTTACATACTGTGGCAGTGAAGGCTTCAGAATCCTAATTGACACACAATGCATTATGCAAATGTTTTAATTAATGCATTTAAAACGAGCATTTAATTAACCTTCCATGCTATTGAAAGCATAATTGAAAGAAGATAAGTAAAGAATGTGGGCATTATGAATAAGGTAAAGAGCCAGAAAAATGCATGTAAGTAACAGACATTTAAATGTTCCAGAGTAAAAGAAAATGATCACCTTGCACAAAGAATGTGAGCTACTCCAATCTACAGGGTTGGGTCCAAATTACCATCATAATAGTGAGAACTTTGGGAGATTCATAATCAGTAATGAGTTATTCCAAAAGATGTTTTCATTTCTGATAAAAGCAATTTACTTTGAGTGGTTAAAACTGTAAGCGCACTCCTGACATCCATCACAGATGTATATTCATTCTTAAGAGAATCTACATAAACAACAGATGCATCTATATGCTTTAGCTAGTAGGTTTTACTGTTAGCATGCTGTGTAAAAGCTTCCACTGATGCAATTTTCTCACCATAACAGTCAAACTAACAAGCAAATAACCCACTGCTTGATCCTCGTATGCAAATGCGTTTAATCTCTTCTAAAACTGAGTTTGAAGATACCTTAAAACAGTGTTCATACTGCTCAAACACAGAATGCACACGGGTGATGTCCAAATATGAAATATTATCCCTTGTAGGTTTCACCTTGTTTTCTAGGGTTCATGCCTTACAGAGCTGTCTGTGATCACACTGGATTATAATTTTTAGCCTTCATTTAGTACTGGTGTCAGTTGTACAATTCCCAGTGTATATATTTACACACCTGGGGCTCCAGAGTATGCAAATAATAAATGTAGTGATCAACAGCATGATAAAAAACAAGAGTTGCTTCCGCTGATGCAGGATAAAAATGAACAAATCAACTACTGCCCTTCACAAATTAAATTGGACAACAGCCAATTTACATTTCATCTTTACTTAATGACCCTGCCAAATAAAGTTCACACTTAATGAAGTTTACAAGTCTGAAATACATAGTAAAAACATTCACATGTACAGTTACTGTGATCGTTCTGTATTTGGACTCTTTGCGTTTTAACGACGTGCAATAGGCGAACTTAGCAATTCTAGAGCAACAATTATAACTGCACTGGGTTCTATGATTTGTATATGATTTAAATTGGTCACTTTCATCCAAGTGATAATTGCCATCATTTTCATTGCATCAACAATTCTTATTTCTATAAAGTATCTACATGTCAACGTTCTTGGTGAAGATATGATTCAAACTTGGCGCATAGGCAAAATCCTGAACACTGTACTGAGATTTGATTACAAACACAGAGATGGTCCGGTGTTTACAGTAGCGAGAATATCCGATTTGTGCTACAACATCCTAATTATCCGATTTGTGCTACTACTAGCTACCTTAAGTTTCCAGTTGTGTAGCTGTCTATCCATCAAGGTATAACCTTGCTGTCACAGTATCGGAACATAATTTTAATAACAAAAAGAGTACGTGCATGATACGCATGTTTTATACTGCGTTATCTTGATTAAACATTTCAGGACTCGGCAGACTAATATATCTTATCAAATAACGCTAATGTTCCCAATACAGAACCGCACTATTTTACATCTATACTCAATCTGATGAACATGAATATAGGGAATTATCCGCTAAGTGGCAGATACTGATGGGAAGCATAACTCCCAGAATTGAAAGGAAACCCCGGCATTTTAAAGCTCACGTTTAAACGGTTTCCATTTGCTCCCAATTCAAACAGAATCGACTTACTCAGATTAATCATTCATGATCTTAGCCTTTGTATACATGAATATTCACAAACAACTTCGTATTCTGCATCAGCATAAAACCAGCGCAAATGTCCTTTGCAGGATTACAAAAAGAGCTTGGGCCGAATTACGCCAAACTAATTATAGTCAAAAAACAACACGTTTTGGTATTATCAGCAAATACAGGTTTACGACTGTGCTGTTTAGTGATCTAAACTAGTTCGCCATCCAATTCGTTAACCTGGCAAGCTAAAAACAAAAATAGTAGACGAAGCAATATTCGGAGAGAAATCTGAGAAAACTGCAAACTTATAGTTAGCTCTAGGTTAGCTAGTCAGTAACGACACAGACTAGGCAACTATCTACCTACCTGAGCTAACTACCCAACTGAGGAACTGAAGTAGTACACAAAAACAAATTATAACCCCCCCCACACACACACACACACACAAAACACGGACAAAACAACAACAAAACGTAACTGCGTTTACTAACGGTGATGTTGCGTAATATTTTGGGTAAGTTAACCCACGACCATTTTGCCCCTCCACACACACATTTCTGCTAAAGTTGCTGCCTTACTAAACGCCAGCTAAATGCCCATAACTAACGCTAGCTAAGCTAAGCTAGTTAACTTAGCTCGCTGGTCATTTTGTCGCTTGCACCAACAGTAACTGAATCCGCACTGCGAGTGTAGCATCAGCTAGCAAACCGCTCCTTAAAGCAGCGTGCTAACTCAACCGGCCAGCATTTTCAGGAAAAAAAGCATTTGTTTGGTGACTTTCTTCGACTCGATTTGCAGAACTTAACAGTTGCTGGTGGGAAAAAAACTTTGAGCGCGTTACGGTTATTAAGATGTTTTTTGTCTGGGTAGCCAATGAAACAGGCTCAATGTGTGAATATGTAACACACGTCGCATTAAACAAGGACGGAGTTTTGGTGTGTAACTTATGTAGCGAGCTAGTTAGCTCCTATCTTATGCTAACTAGCTAGCTAAAGTAAGCAATGTTATTAGTAATCAAAAAAAAAGAAAAAAGTATTTGGGTCATCCCATTAAGAAGTTGTAACTGATTTTCCGGGTGCCGTTCTTTGCTCCTAGAAGTAGATGATAGGAAAAGGAAAATGAATATGAATATGTAAAATGTAATGATTACCTGCTCTCAGGCGCTCATCTTGACTCGCTGATCCTCTGTCCGCCATTTTGAATATTTAGTACAAGTCACAACCCATCCCCGATGGCAACAGAAGAAAATGCATAAGCTACACCCCTCACTCAGAATAATTGTTTTCCAAGCACCTGTCTTATTTTCCTACAGATTTTTTGTAAAGGTTTTACGACGTATGTTTGAAAACTAACGTCTAATCCACTCAACTGTAGTGACCCTGCTATAGTATGCCTGGAAAAAAGATTTAGGTTATATATTAAAGGGGAAATCAGTTGCGTTGTGAACATGAATCCGCCTTTAGTCCCCTAAGCAGACCTATATGTCGTCACTTCCACACAAAGGAACGTTTTCAAGATAACATTTTGGCCTATATGAGAGAAGAACGCAAAATGTGTGCATTTACACGTTCAGTATTTGCTCTTATCCAGAACGCCTTTTACTTACTCGTTTGATATGCCTATGTGTGTGTATCTGTATTGAAGCCCATAACATTGGACACTTATTCTACTCATTCTAGCGGCTGACTTGCAGTTTTCTGAGTTTTATGTTCACATAGAATCTGCGGTTTTGAACCCACATGGCTTATTAGGTAATTAGATAATCAAATAAACATCTCAATATACAATATAAGTTTTGTTCATTTACTAACAAGTTGCTCATTCCACTTTTAATGATTACATCAACAAATGTGTTCAAAGATGCTGCTGCCCTTTAAGGTTTTAAAAGCTATTGTAAAGCTATTGTAAAGCTATTGTTTTCAAGAACAAATTCAGTAAATATACAATAGTTGTTAAATGGTTTAGAAAAATAATGTTTTTAATGTTAAGTTTGAACATTATTTTTACAGTTTGTAAAGTAGTCTATAGGAATAATTTTATAGTGAAGTGCAATAGGATATTGGTATAGTTAAGATGGACTGGTCATCACTAATTACAGAGGGAAGATGGCAGCACTACAAAAAGCCCTTGGTCATTCAGTGCTTTTAAAATTTCTGCTCATATAATTTATGCGATTAACCAGCAGCATTTAGGTAAATCCACAGGCCACTATACTATGAAATGTGTCTCATAAGAAAGATTTCAATTCAGTTCCTTGGGAAATTAACAGGGTGTTTTGTTAGGAGTCATTTCTGTTAGTAAGTGTCTTTTCCTCCTCTTGTTTCCTCCATGCAGCAAGGACTTCATTATCCTGTGACTCTGCTGCCACCCGTTCTCTTGCTTTTTGCCTGATCCGACTGATAAAAGCAGACACCTCCTCGTCTTCATCATCTTCCTGTCTTGTTCTAATTTGTGTTGTGTCACTGTCATCAGATCTTGAAGAGTGAGTAAATTTTCGCTTTGCTGAGTATTCCTGGTAACTGTCTTCTTCGTCTGTTTCATGTCTAGCATACAATCTTCCGGTTCTGTAATGGCTAGGGTCTGATGTTCCATTGCAGAACCCTGCTCCAGGGAGTGTCCTCCTGGAGCTATTGCTTAATTCTGGACTGGGATCCCTGCTCAAATCAGAGTCAGGGTCATGCTTATATTGGGATGTGAATCTTGATACAAAGTCATAGTCATCTTCCTCACCTTCCTGAGCTAAGACTGAATTTCTTCGGCTTGGAAAATCAAACTCTGAAAATTCTGGAGGTTCTTCATACGTTGGCCTCGACATGCGCGGTTCATTTGTGTCTTCATCATCACTTCTTGGTTTACTTGAGGGGGGTCTTACATTTTTCAGCCATTCATCGATACTGCAGGTGGGGTTTGCCGAAGCAGGAAGGTTGAGTATTCCTGAACGTCCGTAATCTCTTTTGGGTTTTTGTTTGTCACAGGTAAGAGTAGATGGATCTTCAGAGTTAAATCCATTTGGTTTAGATCCTGATTTTCCAAGGCCACTTTCATCCTGTGTGTCTTCATCCTCATCCTTTTGTTTCTTCTTCTTGTACAATGTACTACGTTTATTGTCTTCTGTAATCTTCTTTATCTCATAGGAAGCCATCTTCTGTCTCATATCGGACTGAATTTCTTTCTCCATTGTGTCAAGTTTATGCAGGTTTACCTGGTCCTGGAATAAACTGTACAGGGGTACACTGGTAGTGGTTATTTTGGTTCTGCGGGAACCTGAGCCAGAAACAGAGGACAGACTAGATGCTCCACCAGCAGATAAAACGGACTCTGCCCTTCCACCCGATAGAGACATAGCTCTACCTCCAGCAGAAAACACTGATTCAGCCCTGCTGTGTGATAACAAGCTGGGGTTTGATGTTCCACTGAGCATAGAGGACTTATCATCATCCACACCATGTCCAGGTTGAACAGTTGAGCCAGCACCAAAACCGAAAACTGACCCTGCCCGTGATGGAGGAAGGCTTCCTCCCATCATTTCTGCTTGCTTCTGTATGAGGGTTTCATTGACCACATTTGCAATCCAGTTTTGTATACTTGCTATGTTAACCATTTGCTCTCCATTGGGTCCCAGCACTGGGGCAGGTGGCTCAGGTGGAGCAGGTGGGGCAGAGGATCGGGAACATGTGCTACGGCCTGATAGGACAGATGATCTGCCACTCAACATGGACACGTTGTCATCTCCTGCAACACTTGCAGAAGGGAAAGCACCAGCACAGAAAGCAGACAGTGGGATGCAGCTACCACTGAGTGAGCTCTCGGTTTCCCAGCCACAAACTGATTGGCTCTCCTCTAGTGTTTTTCTGGAGCGCTCAAGTATTTCTTCTCTCCGCTGTCTCCTCTTGACTGTGGCTGAATCCTCCCCACGACTCATCTCTAGAATTTCATCCTTGTTCTCCTCACCGCCAAATTTCTTCTGTTGCTTCAACTTCCATGTCTGATAGGCTGTTAAGTTTATGTCTTCCAGAGAAGGAGCAGGGGTCTCTGCCTCACCTTCCCTCTGCTCCCCACTGCCCTTCTCAGCTTCTGTTTCTTTCTTGTTCCAACCAAACTGTAATCTCTTGATCTTCCAGCGCTCTAGAGGGGTCAGTTTTTCCTTGTTCTTCTGGCAGAAATAGTACATGGAGCTCGAGTCAGAGAGTATGCTCTTCACATCATCATCTATCTTCTTTTGGCTTGCCTCACTGCTCGCATCTTCGTCTTCTTCCTTGACGCGATATCTCGCAGCCGCTTGCTCCTCGATCTCTCTGAGACGTTGCTTCCAAAGGTCAGTGTAGCTGCTGCAGCTTGTGGTAGACATGGAGTCGGAGGCGGGACGGCGAGTTCGGCGCTTGACCCGCTCCTTCACCATCTGCACGTCCTCACTGGTCACACTCTCTAGATCCTCCGGCCGTGGAGTCGGATGATTGCCTGCCCCTGCAAGGGACTCATTATCTTCCTCTTCACACATTAGCTGGGCTTCCCACCATTCATCGCTTTGGTACTTCTCGTTCCGTTTCTGCCACTCCTGAATCATTTTGTCCACATTGTCGTCTTCGTCTTCTTCACCTTTCCCAGGAAGGGAAGGGTCCTTTGTAGTTGGTCGCTGGTCAGGCCCGTTGGAGCCTCTGAGAAGACCCGCCTTCAGTGCAGCGGCAGCAGCCGATGAGGCCACGCTACTCATAACACTCATACTGTCCCCCTCCTCTTCCACCATGATGGAGTTGGCCTTAACCCCAAACATGCTTTCTTCCTCGTCGTGGCGAGCCCGAGCATCAATTACAGAGCACTGGCTGAGAGTGTCATCATCGTCATCTCGTTCTTCCATCAAGGTTTCATTGAGCTCACGCAGCTGCTTCAGAAACCCTTCGTTGGGACAGATTGCACGTTTCTTTCTCATTTCCATCAGTGCTTCTATGATGCTCATGTTGTGAAAGATCATTAAGTAGGCAGCAACTAGCACTGCTGAACGACTTATTCCCATCATGGAGTCCACCAGCACTTTACCTGTGCACAAAGAAAAATAAGCTTACAGTGTCTTTCAAGACTTAATGACGGGATAGCAATGAAATGAGTAGGCCACACCCAATGGCAGAAAAGCACTACTTCTAATTGCATAAAAAAAATTAACAGCAGTTTTTTTCATATAGAACTCTTGAATAAATCTCCCTCCAAACATCTAGAATATGTAGCTAATGTTCGTTCACACCTTCTACTTGTTGCACATCCATCAAAATCCATCTCTTCTTAGTCCAACTTACCCAACTGAGAAACATAACTCTTATGATATTTTCACCTTCTATTTATAACTATGTTGCAACCTTATCTTAACAGATACTTAAAGGTTGCAGCTAGAGTCGTTTGTACATTGATGACGTTAAAGTACAAACACGCATACATGATGTAACTGACATGAGTTGACTCACTTTACTTTGGCCTAACTTTTATGTTAAAGTCATTAGTCAGTTTCTTCACCAAATCTTGAATTCATAGTTGACCTTTCCTGAAACTAACTTTTCAAGAGTACCTTTGCTGTTGTTTTTTTGTCAGATTTGTAATAACACCTATGTGCCTTTGTAAGAGCTCCACTCCCACTGTTGACAGCTCACTGTCAGGGTTGACCTCATCCATTAAATGAGCTAATAACCCTAATATGTTAATCCTGCTCATCTCTTTCCAAATATATTGCCCAGCTGTCTAAAATGGGTAGGCCACTCATGTTTAGTAAATTGAATTACCTTTTGAATATTATTTCCTTACTGAATGTTTTATCATAGACTAATTACTTGGTTCGTCTGTATGTAGAACTGGAAGCATTGACAGCACCTTGGAACCTTCTCAAGGACTAGATTTGAGAACCCTTTGGTCTAGTTGCTGGTATATAAACGGAACCTTAAAAGCTTATAAATTGTGTCAGGATTAGTCTGTTAACAGAGCTTTACTTGAGGTGGCTTGATATCATGCTTTTTGCCAAATGCTCATGTCTCTAGAGAACTATCTATGACTCTCTGCCCTACATCCTTTACTTTCACTTACCCCTGTGAGTTAGTAAGGCCTCATCCAGAAACTCAGCACATGTTCGGAAATGTGGTGAGATGTCTGCATCAGAGAAGTCATCAACCTCAATCCCTTTGTATGTGATGTTCATTCCCTCATAGAAGGTCTCGCCCGTGTATACTCCGGTGCCGTGGCCAGCATTCAGGATATGAGTGATACCAAGGCGCTTCAGACGAGCTTTGTTGACGGCTACTGATCTGGAGAATGATGAATGAAACTATATTTAGTGTTAGACACAACTTCAGATTTGACCTCTGATTTTACCTTCATTTCTCAAGCTAAACTTTAAATGCCTTTCTTTGCTTGAAATGGCAGTATGTGTATGGCCTCTTTATTATATTTCTCATATTTTATGAGAGGGAACCTATGCTGGGAAAATGTTAATTTCTTTCATTAATAAACTTCACAAAACAGAAGTTTCTGAAGAGACTCACTTTTCTCCAATGAAGATATTAGGCCAGACTTCATCCACCGCGTTTAATGGGGACTCCAGGCGGTCCTGAACCAGAGCCCTCTGGATGTCCAGTACGCAGGGCGTGTTGTAAGGGCTGCGGTCATCAATCATGTCCTTAACACGATTGTACAGGTCTTCTACCATGAGTTGCTCAGCAGTCTCCAACATGCTCTCTGGAGTTGAAGCCAACTTTATCTCTTTGGGCTTCAATTCTGAGAACAGAGAAAATAATAGTCAGAAAGGAATGGCTGACTGCTAATTCTGGATAAAAAATATTAAAATTCTGGGGGAAAAATCAGGTGCCATGTCAGTGTTTACAAAATAATACAAGTTTTCGGATTTTGGTCATGGTGTTAAAATCCATTATGGTACTTATATTGGTACTATCATTCCATAGTTCACAACTCAGATGAAATACAAATGTACCAACCCTCATTGATAATCTGTTTTGCAGCAATAGCCGAGGAGAGGTGAATGGGATCCATGAAGATGCTTTCAGCATCTGACCCAGAAATCACAGAGAAACGGTCTGAGATGGTAGAGAAACGATCTGACATCATGGAGAAACTGGAAAAAAGAGGGAAGACATTCTGACAATCAAATCTCACAATGAGCAGCTCTTATGAAGCAGTGGTTAAGCTAGTTGTAAGAATATCCGAGCAAGCCATAATATTTTTAACTGAAGCAGTGTCTACAACTCATGTGTTTTATGTAGCTCGTTCATGTTGTGCATTACAGGGATGATATAACTGGAGATGCTGCTGTTTGCAGCAGGCAGAGGACATATGTAACCTTGGAGATGGACAACGCAGGTAGTGGGACTGGATGGCTTTGACTCCAGGAGTTTCATCCTCATCTGGAACCTTCTGATCTCCTTCTGTAGCATTATTGTCAGCGGATGAGGCCATGGTGATAGAGTCCTCTTCTGCATGAGAGCAATGCGCATAGTGAGTCGAAACCTCAAAGCTCAACCGTACAAATGCAAGAGCGGAGTATGTAAGAAGCAAAAAAAAAAAAGACTGCAGTATTTTGAGTTTCACTTAAAGAATTTTCTTATTTGGAATTACAAGTCTAAGAGCACGAATGCAAGAATGACAGAGAAGAGAAAAACAACACACAACATCAGTATAAAGTAATACTGATGATCTCGTTACATTGTTATATCATGTTAAAAAACGGCAGTTCTAACATTATCAAATTGTATCTACATATGAATTATTAGTTTACACATAAAGGACACTCAATATGTTTTAATCATATACACATATATCATAGCAAAATATGAACTGTATCATGGGTAAGAACACTTTTCTGTTTCACTATGACAGGAACTGGAAGAAGAATGTGTTTTTAAGAAGTCTTTGAATTCAGAAATCCACCGGTTATTCACAGACATGTTGTGATAGACAAGTTTGTGTATGTGAATGTCGTGTTAAAAACTATTTTGTTCATTTCATAGGAACTGGTTGAGAAAATTTAATTCTGACATACCAGTTCATTAAAGTAGGACAAAAACTCTCCCAAGTCATTCTTTCAAAAGAATGGATTACATTAGAAAAATAGTTTTTCAGACGTTTTATTTTAAATATTAGCTGGTGTTTTCACCCTGATCTAGAATAATTCATGTATATCTGCTTGCGTAAATGTGTTGTGATGGTGTCTTCATCAGAGGGTCTGTGTCTATATATAGCTCAAGGACAGCTGAGAGGCCTGACAGAAGAGGCCATGACAGAGGAAATTAGTGAAAAAAGAGCAGAAAGAAATATTCAAACAAATATTCAAACACCATTTTTTCCCCTCAGGATATGACAGCCTTTATGTCAAACCAAGTCCAAAAAATGTAGCTCTTACCTGCGAGACTGAGGCGGATTGTAATATCTCGGGTAGCAGGCTGGGGTCTGCCAGCAGTAGTCTAAAGTTGGAGGAATGAGTCTGCCAGCAGAAGTCTAAAGTTAGAGCTCACTCAACCCCTCAGACCAATACTCCTCCCCCTCCCCCGACCCTTTAAGTACCCGCCTCTGACATCATCTGAGGGACAGGGGCAGGATGCTCTAATACATTGAACCATTAAGAAGACAACATGCATGCAAACCCAGTGTGCCAGTGGTACTGACATACTGACATTTGACTTGTCAATTGTCAGCTTCTTTTTTTTTTTTTTTTTTTTGCAATTTGTAGTTTGCTGCAATTACCCTCCAGGATCAATAAGCCCTCAATAGACCTTTATATATATATATATATATATATATATATATATATATATATATATTCTAAAATGCTGAAGTGCAAATATCTAAAGAATAGCTTTTCTTAGATGACTATTTTGAGTTTGAACAAACAGAATAAACTGTAAATATATCAACACACTCTGAGAGACATTTTTTATTCCCCATTGTAGCACCTAATTATCTTCCTTCTTAAAGGAGAAACACTCCAGGTATGACCACTTCAGGGTTCCCTAGGGAATCTTTTGACTTCACATTTTGCATTACATTAAGTTAAGTCAAGCCACATTGTCAATTGTGATTTTCACCCCAATCGAAATTTGTCCTCCACATTTACCCATCTGTGCAGTCAGAACACACACACACACACTAGTGATAACTAGGGGGCTGTGGTGCACACGTGCCCAGAGCGGTGGGCAGCCCTAGCCCGGCGCCCGGGTGCAGTTGGGGTTAGGTGCCTTGCTCAAGGGCACCTCAGTCATGGCCTCAGGCCTGGGAATCGAACCCACGACCCTCCGGTCACAAGACTGGTTCCCTAACCACCAGACCATGACTGCCCCTCATTAAAGGGGTTTTGTACACTACAACTAAACCATGTAAGATTTAGATTTGATACCTTCATGCCTATTAATGTTGACTATTAACAATTTTCTCTACTGATGAGAATAGGATATCAAAACATACAGGTGTCATTTTTGTGTTTACCACAACAGAATTCATATCCATGTCACTCTTTAATTGTGATCAACATTGCTGTGGTGCTTGTTTAATAGTGAAAATTGCAAAGGCTCCTAATAGCCCTGTACGTAGAGGGATTGTATGAATTGTGGCAGCTTAAACACACCAATCCTATCTTGGAATCTCATCTTTTTGTGGCCATACATGTATAAGGGATGAAGAACTAGAATAACAGTTCTATGTGTGTGTGTGTGTGTGTGTGTGTGTGTGTGTGTGTGTGAAAGAGGTGAGAGAAGTCAGTGGGCCATGAGTGTTATCTGCAGCTGACAATGGTGTTAGATTGCTGGGTAGGCTACTATTTATAATTTGGAATGCAGACAGACAAAGGTTTGGCAAGCATGTTTTATTTTTATTGTTTTATGGTTATTATCAAAAACATTCTTACAAACAGTAGAAAGTCCAAAAAAATTAAATAAATAAAGACTATCAGCAGCCCTTAAAAACTTAATTAAATTGACATTGTATGCAGCTCTTGATTAGTTGCCAAGCAACAGGGGTCAATTTAATCCCCTGTGCATAGTTTAGCTCTGCTTGGGTTTCATTAGAACCAACAGTGCAGTGTTTCATTCTATAAGCTGATGTTTTCTATTAACATTTTTATATGTATTATTAAATGGATTTATGGTTTTTATTTGGAGGAACTACAAATCTGATGGCTTTTTCCTCTTAAAGCGAAATCGGTTACATCAAATCTATTATGTTAAATCCATTAGTATATGTGGTGCCCTCTGCTGGAATCAAATTAATTGCAAGTTATAGTCAAAATAACTATGCTGATCTATACACTTCACATTTTAATACAAACATTAATTTATAACAAGCCGGCATTTATTCAGCCCAGAAACTGGGCTGAGAGATTGTGTGTGGCAACCTAATGAAGTGGACAACTAGGGACAAGTGAACTGTTTCTTCAAAGTGCCTGACGAGTGTGTGTGTACATCGCTAGAAACACATCACAATGTCACAGTAATGTTTGGAGGTCGTTTGTTAGTTTATTTCAATACAAGGGAATGTGCGCTTCCAGTGAAAGGCAAAGTGTACAACAGTGAAACAGGACTCACCCCACAGAACACACAAAAAAATGACAAAGTATACAAAAGCATTTAGTGCTAGTTCCTCAGAAATGGATTTACCGTAGTCCTGGAAAAAAAAACTGTAAGCAGCACAACATAGTGACACAACATTACAGAAGTAGAAGTAGAACGCACAAGTGAAAGGGGCAGATGGGGAGCAGATCAGAGAGAGTGTGAACCTGAAAAAGACAGTGAGAGAGAGAGAGGGAGGGGGAGAGAGAAGGAGGAGAGGGAAAGGAGGGGGGAGAGAGGGGGTCAGGGAGGAGAGAAGGAGAGAGAGGCAGGGGAGAGAGAGAGAGAGTCAGGAGAGAGCGAGAGAGTGGGAGGAGAGGGAGGGTTAGAGAGGGAGGGAGAGAGGGAGAGAGTGGGAGAGAGAGAGAGGGAGAGAGAGGGAGGGAGAGAAGGAGACAAGATTAAAAAAAGACAGAAAGGAAGGAGAGACAGCATATTAAACTATAAAAAGATCACCTGATACAGCTTTAAAGGTTAGGGAAAATGCCAGTGAAACATGTAATACAAATGACGGTGTTTCAGTCTCACTCTCTCTCTTTCTCACACACAGACACACCTGGTAAGTGTTAATGAATAGGTCATTACTGTCTGTACATTTCAGTATGTATAGCAAGAATATATAACAGAGGCTCACAGCCAAGTGAAACAATGAAACAAACACACAAAAAATATTTGAGAAAAATGATTCTTTGCCTTGCACACACAGAGTTTTGTTTTAGAAGGCACCTCAATTTAAACATAATCTTGACAATTAGCACATAATTGACAGGACAATCATCCTTAGCACATTTTTGGGAGAATGACTGTCTAACTGGTTTTAACAAATGTCTTCATAACTTGGAACATAAATGTCAGATTCCTATCATACCAAAACTGGTCCATGTTACCTGACAATAATGTATAATTTATGAGTTGGGCTATGAAATTTAAGTTAATGGTTGCATAGCATAATAACAGCTGCCATTCTTGGTAAGCAGCGTTTTAAATATCCCTGTATTCATGAAAACTTCACTTATATCACTTACTTTCTTTAACCTACATTTAAATCTTCATGTGTACATTAATAATGGCCATACTATTACTGTCAATGCCACCACACATTGTGCATTTATTGCATATGATCCTGTTATGAGTGTTATTGAGTTCATGTAAAACAACCCTCAGTCTTGTCTACTGGCTAGGGTTAATGTTTGCATTCTCTCCTGTCACCGTTGCAGACCTTTTGCCGTGCTGACAGTGTTGAAACCTCTCATGGTTCACCATGAGTTACAAGTAAGTGCTACCCATTTCTACAGGAAATCCCACCTACAGAAAGACTGTGATGCAGCTATTAAATATGACGTTAATCACCGATGAGAAGTACATTGGCATTACCAGAAACAGAGCACGACTCACTGAGCTTGGAGTCCTCACAGGAAGTGAAGAGTTGAATTTCCTGAAACTGTGGGGTAATTGTTTTTACCAGGGAACAGGCCCTGAACACCCTGCCCAAGATCAGTGCTCAACCTCACATTAATAAGCACATAGCTGTGCGCTAGGAAGCAAGCCCTCCTGTCGAACTCAGCTGGGAATGTCTGTCTCAGGGAATCCAGCCTTCTCCAGAAAAAGAGTCTGTGTTGACTTTGCTTCATGAAGTGCGTTGCTCTGTTTGTATCCGCATACGAACTGCACACAACCACCTGCTTATCAAACAGCGGCGCCGCCTCTCCGGACCTGCACTGCACACACCCCAGACGTTGCAGAGACGGCCTCGCTGCTGAGACTTGCGCGGACATGCTAGGGTCTTTTGTGACTTTTGGTGTTGTGGCTCAGGGCACGTAGCATTACAAGTTAAAAAACAATACGAAAAGTCCAGTTTATCTGACATGATTTCTCTTTAAATGTCTTGATTGTCTTCAGGGTTTCGTCTACCGTGCTGCTCGGTCCTGCGCAGTCTGATTTTCATCGTGCAGCTCCTCCAATCAGACGCCCTTCAGCGGGCAACCGAGCAGACTCCACCTCTCAAAACTGCAGGAACAGTGACGCGAGTCCACAGTTCACGACAGGGGTGGGCACGTAACTTGTTGCGGAGGAAGAGGGGCAAGTGGAAAGTTGATCTGTTATTTTGGATCTATGTGCTGTTCACTGCACGTATGTTACCAGTGTCTGGCAGGCAAGCAATATCCACAGAATCTCCCCACTGATAATGCTGGAGTTCTGCTCTTTGCCATTAAACATTAATTTTACACTGTTCACATTAACCTGTTAAATGACACTGTGCATACTTATTATATGTAGTGTGTAATCCCGTTTTTGTATGTTGGTTTGTACATATTATATATGTTGTACTTTGTATGTGTGAATATTAAATCATTTTAAGAATATTAAGAGCAACACAGATCACCATAACTTTTGTAAATTGCATTTGCATTATGGCTAGCTCATGTGCATCTGGTGGGGAAGGATTGGTGGGGCAAATTCACCTTGCTCTGCCTCTCTTGGCCTACCTGCATTACCACCAGCTGGAGCTTCTGCCTGCTTCTCCAAGCAGACCACTAATTGGCTGTTCTTGACTGAGTCCTCCCACGATTTCTCTCCGAGCTGAAAATAGTGGGTGTCACTGATATTGTCTGACACACAGGGGGCCAGATGCACTGATCCGCTAGAACTTACTCTGTTCACACAGGTGTAGAAGTCATGAGGGGTGGGTGGAGCAGTGGGGGTTAGAGGAGCAGGATTTAGGACCACGCTGTAGTCCATTCCTGGAAACGACACCAGCTCTGGCTGGACGTGGTTCGGCGCCGCCCGCACCGCTGGGCTGCTCTCAGCGGGCAGGGGCACTCCCAAATCCTCGCCGCTGCAGTAGGGACGCACTCCTTCATACACGATTGGTGTTTGGCAGTAGGAGGAGGGGCTGCTGATGGTGAGGAGCAGTCGCTGGCTCTCGGGGGTGGCGGTGTCCTTATCATGGTGGGACGCAGGGCTAGGCTGAGGCAGCGGGATGTCCTCGTCTATGCTGTTCGTGCATAATGACTCCTCGTGGTGCCGTGGAGACTTGTAGCCATACAGGGACGTGAAGTGACAGTTAATCTCGTCCAACTTCCCCTTCTGCAGAGAAAGGGTGAACAGAGAAAGAAATTAATGTAAACATCAGACAAGAGAAAAGAGAAAAAAATCAAAAGAAAACACAAAAACCCTAAACAAAGTGTGCTGACCATTCCAAACTTTGGAGTCTTTTTCAAAACCATCTTCTGAAGTAGCTTGAGAGAACATTTTCAGCTCAACAGAAACCTTTTTCCTCTTTTAGTGCCAAAACCTCCATTCACATGTATCATATTTAAATTTAAAGTTTGTATGTGACGGAGACCATCAGTTAGGCTGGTTAAATGGGTGCTCAGGCTGCCATGCTGGAGCTGGCTCTTTGGTCTGGTGGTCAAAGCTCCCATTTACCTCCTTTTGGGACCTGGGTTTGAGTCCCGGGTAGGGTGGTTACCTTCAGCCTTTGTTACAGGGTATTTTTTTTATTCCACCTAGACAGATGCACCCACTGAACCACACTTCATACTCCATACCACACTCAGTGTAACAGCCCCACCCAGTGCTCACTGTACAGCTGTGACCTAAAGGCTAGACAAATGGTCTTGGGAGAAAGGTTACTGGTTTGCTCCCCCACCCCAAACCCCCTGGACTGACAGGAAAACTGTGGCCATGAGGAGTAGAGGAACAGCCCTGTCTCCACCCTAAACACTGACATGTAAAGTGCAGTTGAGAAAGACACCCACCCTCCCCCTGCCCCCCAGGCACTGTGGTTGAATTGGCTGCCCACCGTTACGGGGTGTGTCTGTGTGCGTCTGTGTGTGTGTGTTTTCACTGCCATGGGTTAAATGTGGAAACTCTTTTTACCAGATTGGGATTTATGAAATACGTAATTTAATAATAAAAAATTATGACATTAAACCTTTAATGAAACATTTTGAAACATTCTCCATTGACTGTTTCTGTAGAGTTGAAGCCTAAGTTTACATATATGTGTGTGTGTGTGTGGGTGCATGAATGTGTGCACATGTGTGTGTTTCTGTGTGTGTGTGTTTGTGTGTGTGTTTGCACGCATGTGTGTGTGTGTGTGTTTTTGTGTGTGTGTGTGTGTATGTGTTTGTGTTTCTGTGTGTGTGTGTGTGTGTGTGTGTGTGTGTGTGTGTGTGTGTGTGTGGGTGTGTGTGTGTGTGCGGGTGTGAGGATGTCTTGCATGCTTTACTGGAGCTCAGTACCTTCAAAAGCATGGGGTCAATTCCTCTGATGTGTGGCTTTGGAATGGGTGGGATCAGTAAAGCTTTAATCCTGTTAGACGGAACAAAATCAAAGACTCCCTCAAAAAAACCTGTGAAATCTTGATAACACCTGTAGAGACACTAACCACCTTCAGATTAATGTATCTTTTGCCTTATTAAATATGCAACTTAGAGAATTTCTTAATGAATATCCAACTTAGGGTGTTTAATAATGAATATTCAACTCAGGGCCTTAGTAGTTAAGCAACAAAGATGAGGGTATGAGAGTAGGTTCACGACTAGCAGAATCTATCAAAGCTTTCATCCATTCAATGGTGAGTGTTAATTTAATGTGACGTATTCTAAAAGCTTTCAGTTGTAAACCTACAACTAGACCATTTACTTAAGAAACAAGTCATTGATAAATGTGGCAATGTTATTGTAATTTATAGTCTTGATAATGTGCTTTCCACTTGCAACAGAGACAAAGGAAAGGGAATTGGGCAGGTATCTTCCAGTGAGCTGTGTCTGACATTAACAGACTGTGTGTGAAAGCAGTGTGTGTGTGAAGCAGCTCTGACCTCTTTCCTTGGGAAATGACCCCAAACCCAATGACAAGCGCAGTTGTGACTCCAATGCCAATTATGACTATGATTACATATCGTTGCTCTGAAAGAAGGAAAATAGAGAGAGAGAGTTTCCATGGAGACCCTGAAGCAAATATTTGAACCCTTTTGAATAAAAAAATGTCAGCGCTGGTCACTATAGGTATGACAAGAACCTGCAAGCCTGTAGTTATAGGCAATTACAGATCTCTCTTCAAACCCTGATGAGAAGAAGTGAGTTTTTCAGCCGAACACATACAAGAAACATCACACTGTATCTTGCGTTGAAGAACTTGGGTGGTGTTAAACTACCCTTTAAAAGTTTCAACAAACTCTGTGTGTGTACCTGACAGGTGTCTGGGAGGGACATTAAGCAACAGTGGTGAGCTCCACGTGCTCCACAGTTTGCTGTTGTGCGAGCGGCAGCGCACTTGTACTTCATATTCCCCTCCTGGCAAGCTCAGCAGCTCCACTTGGGGCTCGCGCAGACGCTCCTTGACCTGTAGGGGGAGACAAACGCAAACACATATACATACGCACGCGCATATATATATATATATATATACACACACAGACAAAACACTTCGAAGGGACATTCCTCCGAGATATCTGAATCTTTTTTTTAATGTTGTTCACGCAGTTCTACTTAAAAATGTCAGAAAAAAGCTGCCAAGTGAAACCCTACAGCGTGCGCTACTGAGGGAGAATAACTGAAACATTTAAACATTTAATTTATTGTGTTTCTCTCGTGTACTCCGCCACAACCCTCCCGACACCCGCAGTCACGACCACTGTCCACTTCACTCTCAGTACCTTCCAGATATCGGACTCAGTTAGTTGTCTGAAGCGCAGCTCATAGATAAGTGTGATCCACCCGCTTTGGACTTGGGAGGTGATGGGATACTGCCAGGACACATGCGCCGTGCGGCCAGGCTCGCGATTGCTGATGTCCAGCAAAGTGTAGGAGAGGTTGAAGGGCGGGTCTGTCTCAACTGTGGGCGGAGCCAAGCAAGCGGTCAGAGGGAGTAAGCAGGAAGTGACAGTTCTGACTTTCAGACTTTGATGAAAACTTTGATTCTTTTTGTGGAAATGTCACAAAAAAGAGATAAGGATCAAAACTGGAATGACAAGTTTCAACATCAGATGATGCTGAACAACCTCTCACAGACCTAAACAAACAATACCCAGTCAGACAAAAGCTATGAACAGGCAAATGTACTAGAGCCTTTTTCCAGTTGCAGTACAAATGGAGACAGTGAAAACGGTCTCATGTGGACCTCAGGCTTACCGATGTCTGCCACGTCCAGGCAACACTCCTCAGAGGTGAACGAGCCTTTGAGGCTGTGTGCGGTCAGGTTCATGCAGAACAACTCCCAAACCAACGTGTGCTCTTGATCAAAATAGCAGCTGTTTTCGCCACCACTCACGTAGTCTGGACACTCTTTCAGAGTCCTCTTGCTAAAATGCAAGACAATAATGCCACAATGTGAAAACCGTATATTTACATTGCACAGCATAGTTTCAGGTGACGTAACTGAGACAATAATGGCTAAGTCTAGCATTGTACTGAGATAGACACAACAGGAAAGCCCGGTTTTGAGTAAAGTACTGCACGATCAGGGCGTGTAAAGATAGGTAGGTAGTATGTTGAGGAGTGCTTAATTAAACAACTAATGTTTTTTCTTTAATAAAAGGTGTTTAACTGGTGTTTAACTGGATGTACTTAATGTTATTTAAGTTAAGTTGCCATATTGCCAATTGTGATTTTCACCCCAATCGATATTTGTCCACCGTATTTACCCATCTGTGCAGTGAGAACCCACACATACACACACTAGCAATCACTAGGGGGCTGGGGTACACATGTGCCCAGAGCGATGGGCAGCCCTAGCTTGGCGCCTGGGGAGCAATCAGCAGGGAAGCAACATGTGCTGCTACACTAATCATATTAACTAAACCAGTGATCTAGCTTTAAATGTCAAGCCATGCCTTACCCAATGGAATACATGAGGCTATAGGTCATATTGTCATCGTCCTGGAGACCACCGTCAAGGGGACGCCACCAGCAAGTAAAGGTCTCCATGTCCGGAGAACGGCAGTAATGGATGTACGGCTTACTAGCATCTGTAAAAATGATTAAGTAAATCAGTGTTCAGAGGTGTGGGCGGTTTGAACAGCTCATTTGATCAAAACACTGAGGGCAATGAAAAGACTTTTATTTTTATTTTTAATTTACTTATTTATTTTTATGTTATTTTTTTATACATTTTCAAAATAACCCTGGCCAATCTCAATATGAAGGCATATGGCACAGTAAAACGCAGCTCTGCCTTATTTTATGAAGGGCATCGCAGTCTTTCCTTCAGAGGGGGACAACTCTGAGTGTCACTGCAGGTTAGATGAAAGGTCTGCAGCTTCATTGGCCTAAAATCATACGTGTCCCTTTAATCATCCAATCAAATTAAGACATCAACTTGTGTGACCAGCCACACAACTAGAACGAGAATTCAGTTGGTTTCATTAGCTCCTTGGTTGTCAGGCCGGTTATCTCAGTTCAGTGTCAGTTGCATGCAAGCTAACCCTAGCAACGATGTTAATCTTTTTTGGAGACCATGTATTTACGAAAGAGACCAGGAGCATCTGGTAATCTGGTAATTATGAGAATAGATGGCAACAGATGGGAAATTATGGCAGTACATGTCTTGGTCCTTCCAAAATTCCTTATAAATACTGGGCCATTAAAAAGGGTGCATCAGTAGCTGGTTGGTGGGCTTTATTATTGCTGCTTTATAAAAGCAAGGATGTAACTAGAGCTAGTTCTCAGAGAGGCCCTGTACAACCCCACAGGGAGATAAAGACAGATATATGACGAAGAAATATGTGCAACACTTTAACATACGGCAGTGTAAAAGTGTACAAAAACACACCTTCCAAACTGTCATTGAAAACTTGTGCGCCTTCCACTAAGCAGTGTGTAGAATGTGGATAAATTCATTTCCCTCTAATAAACTGCCCATCACGCATACATCATTCGGCTTGATTTAGAATGTTTTCCATAGTTAGTGACTTTTAGGATGGTTTTATTTTCAAACTTTATCATTAAGACTGAGTGCTGTAACTATAATAGCCCTGTACAATGCACAAAATTCCATTCAGTGATTCATGCTGTTATTTTAGCAGCACAAAACTGAATGTTCTTTTAGGTTTCTAATTAAAAGCTCTATACTCTTGGGCACAAAATCAAACCCAGACTTCAATTTTAACAGCCAACAGGTCAGAAAACTGGACATGAACTACAAAACTGCAAACTGCACTCCTGAGCCCTGTGAACTGCCCTGTTCCACCATCTGCTCATCAGTGGTCGCTGCTGCAGTGAACCGTTGGGGTTGAAATCTTGGAAATTATTGTATTAATTAATCACTTAATTATTATTAAGTGAGCTGAAAAACAATCAAACCTATAATGCCATGGTGATGAAAACTTGTGCTCTTATTGAAAATGACCAAGAACACAAGCTGCACATGGCATGCCTTCTCTGTGCCGAAGACTTCTCTATGTCCAAGACTTCTCTGTGCCTAAGACTTCTCTGTGCCTAAGACGTATCTGTGCCTAAAATGACGTCGTAGCCTGTTCCACATCGCCACGCTAAGAGCTATTACTGCACGGCCCCGATTCTCCTTCACATATCACTCATACGGAGAACACAGAATACCAAGCACTGCAATCACGTCTCACTCCCTCACTGACACTGCCGTGTCTTTCTCTGGTCCTGAGAAATTAGTCCTGCAGAATCGAACATGGTTTAATCCAATTTGTTCTGTAATTTAATATTTTTTCACTTCTTAAAAACAATGATTTACATGTTGCGTGGACATTTTCTCCTTCCTACCATTATTGTGTGTCTCATAGACAATGTGGATGGGCTTATTCCTTTTACGTACGTGCACATTACAGTGCTCCCTTCTGCTGGACGTGAACTGTTATATCAGAGACTGACACTGTACTAGCGTTGTCACATAGTCTGGGGAAAGATTCCCCTTTTCCCACTTTTCTTAACATCATGCAGTCAAATAAGATACGTCTTTACGTCAAGCCAGTTCACTAAAATGGCAGCCAAACATGTTGTGCAAACGGTGTCACAATAAGACACGCACTGGCGCTCGTGAACAAAGTCTGGTAACAGAACCCGAAGGGCTGAACGCAGCGGTGACACCGAGCTCTAAAAGACCAGATAAGGCGCTTGTTTTTGGCACTGCCTCCCTCCTGTGGGGTGACCTGAGCTCGAAGTGAACCTCACACAGCAGTGACAGTGACGAACATTAGAAGCCACATCAGAGGGCTCATTCTAATCCCTTCCTGCTGCCTGTTGAATGAACACCCCCTTCCCCTGCCTGCATCTCTCGCATGTCCACAAGCATCAGCCAACCTCTTCTCCCGCTTCCTCATGCATTATTGCAGGTTTAAGCCTGCTCAGATCATTGCAAATGTATGATATTTAGACTGTCACCATTGTTGTAGATCTTCTCTCCATGGATAGTGCCACCAGTATCTGTGGAGGCAGCTATGAGACTGTAGGGGGCGCTCTGCTAGGTTTTATGTAGAACTGCATTTCCGGTGCTGTTTAATTATAGTTTTGTTTAATTAGCAAATTTCATAATGTTTAGGCCTCCCTGTGTGTCTACACATACTGCCCATTCATTAATAATAATTAGTTAACTCTATAATACATTGATATCTTTGTATTGTGCTATTGTATTGTGGCAGCAAGCCATTTGTTAGAGACAAAAACAAATATCTCCATTATCAATGCCTGTACTATATGCTACATTTCAACATGAGGTCTGGTCCGCTCCCCTGCGTAGCGGGAGCCTAACTCACCTTCTTTGCAGGGCGAAGATCGCAGGGATTCTTGGGATGTTCCAGAGATGGTTGACCAGCACAGCAAGCAGAACACCAGCCACATCATAGTGCCACGACTGACAGCTTACGGACCTTAGAGCAAAGAGAGAAGCACATATTAGATGCAGGTTTAGAGAGAAGCATGTCACACACAGGTTTAGAGAGAAGTACAGGTCAGACGCAGGTTTAGAGAGAAGCACAGGTCAGACACAGGTTTAGAGAGAAGTACACGTCAGACGCAGGTTTAGAGAGAAGCATGTCAGACGTAAGTTTATAGAGAAGCACCTCAGATGCAGCTATAAAGAGAAGCACACGTCAGACATAGGTTTAGAGAGAAGCACACGTTAGATGCAGGTTTAGAGAGAAGCACACATCAGACACAGGTTTAGCGAGAAGCACACGTCAGACACAGGTTTAGCGAGAAGCACACGTCAGACACAGGTTTAGAGAGAAGCACATGTCAGACACAGGTTTAGAGAGAAGCACACGTCAGATGCAGGTTTAGAGAGAAGCACATGTCAGAAGCAGGTTTAGAGAGAAGCACACGTTAGATGCAGGTTTAGAGAGAAGCACACGTCAGACACAGGTTTAGAGAGAAGCACACATTAGATGCAGGTTTAGAGAGAAGCACACGTCAGACACAGGTTTAGAGAGAAGCACACGTTAGATGCAGGTTTAGAGAGAAGCACACGTCAGACACAGGTTTAGAGAGAAGCACAGGTCAGACACAGGTTTAGAGAGAAGCACAGGTCAGACACAGGTTTAGGGCAAAGCTATTAGAGCTATTATGCACTTCAAAAAGATAACATTTGATCAACACTTTAGATCCCTTAGATACGTTAATGCATGTTAAAAGTGTGAAGGTCATTGGCAAAAAAAATGGGACAGAGATAAACTGAAGGGGTGTGGGTAGTACGGTGAGAGAGAAAGAGAGGGAGAGAGCAAGAGAGCGATGGAAAGAGAGAGAGAGAGAGAGAGAGAGAGAGAGAAGGAAGAAGGAAAAAGATCCATACAGAGAATGAGAAGAAAGAGCTTAGTTCTAGTGTGACATTATAATGTGGTATAATTTCAAGCAGTCATGCGACAGATCATAGGACAAGTTCAGGCCCTCTAGGCACAGTCATTAACTCACTCACTCATGCACACACGCATGCACACACACAGACACACACACGCAGACACACACACATACAGACACACATCTTATCTAACATCTCCTTTTTAGCTTAGCCTTTCAAAAGCTCTCTGAAACCTATTCATTGTGTTTGCCACAATATAAAATCAAAGTTCAAATTTGACTATAGTTGTAAGAAGACATATAATAATAAAATAATAATACTTAATTTTTATATAGAATATATTTATTTTAATATTATAATATATACATATTATATATGTATTTTTACATATCCTGCCTTTTTGAGCACTTGCATTTGCATTCGTTTAACAGTGATCTAACCTAGTTATGCCTCTGAATGCAGAAATAATTTGTCATACCATAGTTCTGCATGTAAAAGTCCACAAATAACCATATGCAGTGGCCAACAGGGGGCTTGAGTTTCAAAGCACGATGTTATCAAATGCAAACAAGTAAATAAACAAAACCAGTCCTGTTACACTGCTGAGGGCTCAGAACCTATGGTTTGGTAAGAAAGCTGCACCAGCCAGTTTCTTTGCACATAATGTAGGCTGTTAGACTCGTTAAGTCAGATGTATGCAATAGCTGTGTGTGCGTCTGTGAGTGCGTGTGTATGTGCACACGTGTGCGTGTGTGTGTGTGTGTATGTGTGTGCATGCTGTAAAACAGACAGACAGAAATCCAGGGATGTATCACTCTAGGTGTGTGAGTGTGTGCAGCAGGGCCAGCCTTCAGGAGTAAGCCTCCTGGGGGTACGGATCTGGAAGTTAAAACGGCCTCAGTAACGCTAGTCATGCTTTACCCTGCTAATCCTCTATACCTGACATTTACTCAGTCACGGTGATCCCATGCAACATTAATGCTGCAGAACACTGGCACGCACACATAGTTGGAACACAGCAGCTAATGTATGTGCGCATGCTGAGAGGTGTGTGTTAGCACTGAGGACTGGCCGGTGTTAAAGAGCTTTATGCTGGAGGTCTCCCTAGTCTGACCAGTTTCACTCAGCTCCCTGCAGCCCCTGATTACCCCTGGTTCATATATATGAGCAACTGTAACAGCTAAAACATGAGGATATCCTGCTTTAAGGCAAGAGCATTTGCATAATGAATTGTAGCTCAAGGATAAATAAATTTATTTATTAAAATCCATGAATGAATTTAACGGACATTATAAATGCCATAAAGGCACATTAGAACAAATCTAGGAATGTTTTATTAATGTAAAAAACTAATTTCCACTAATGCATTTACAGTGAATAGAATCATTAGTGAGCTATAATTAGCACTGGAGTCAGGTCAGAAGTTCTTTTGATACTTGTTCTGTCCAAAGTGCAGTGCACATGTTCCTTCAAAGCTCAGTGTTGGATTCTTCCTTTCCACTGTGCCACAATTTTTAAGAGCTTATGAAGAAAATGAACGATGTACAAGAGTTTCATATCAGTCCTCCCTGCTATTGTCAATAGACTGTGTTAAACACAATGCGTAATTTCCTCTTTGTCTGTTGGCTTGGACAATCATGGAGGCCCTTCTGAATTAGCTGAGGTTAAACCTTAACTTGGGTAGGTCCCTACTGCCCAACACAAGCCATCTCATGTTTCAAGGCCCCCCATGTCTAGAAATGCTGCTTGTCCAAAAAGGACATTCTACATGCAGCCCTATGTCTGCACAATCCCTTCACTGTGTCCACACATCCTAGCTGCCAATGGTGCGCAAGGATTGTGGTCAAGCTGCTCTCTCTTCGTGTCCAATGCAAAGCTAAATACTCAAGCTTGGCAAAGACACAGTGTAGTGTCAGATGGCACACCAGCAACACCAAAGGGAAGCAGTTCACAGGACTCATTATAACTCTCCTGGGCATCAGTAGCCCAAATACTCCAGATGGTAGAGTTTCTTTAGGCAGCTAGACTGGGTGCCAGTCACCCGTACTCAGTCACTCGTACTGCAGTCATGCTCACTTTGGACTGGTGAAGGCCACTGGGTGTATCAGTGCCCTTGCAGTTACGTCATCTCTGTCTGTCTGTCTCTGTCATTCACGTCAGTGTTTCTCTCCACTGTCTAGTCAAAGAGCTAAGAATCTTTTTTTCTAATGCCCATTTTTGAGACAGGCATCAAGTTGTGAACTCTAACGCATCAAGGCACAACTGTGATATAATCTAGTCACTGTTATAATGAGATAATATGCCCAACACATGTTTAATCTCTCTTTTAAGAGCATTTGGATTTGAATTACAATCAAGGGAAATTTTGCACCATCATCTACAATTCAAGACATGTTAAATGTGACAACTGAATAGGATGGAATTTGAAAACAATGAATTTAATGATGGTATTGAGTTCACATGAGTGCAACATTGACCATGATCGAAAAGCCTTTATTCAATGTAATACAAGATTTTTTGACTCTTTGCCAAGGGACTCTAAGGTCATATAAACATATGTATTAAGAGGATACACCTGATTTACTGTACCACACCTGACAAACTAAACCTAATCAAATGACCAAGCTGATGAAAATGCCAAAATCTTTCCAAATCCGAGCCTGACAACTAAAAGTTTTGCTTAGAATTGCTAAGCAGTATAATTAGCATGACTGGGTAAGACACTTATTTTCTCAGATTAATGAAACACCCGTAAATCTTTCAGCCAATCAGCGCTGTTTAACCATTCGAATACCACCAGGCTGCCTTGGGTTTACTGCCACTCAGGAAAATCCTAATAAATGTTGTTGCCTCTAGTCCCTTAGCCTGGGCTTCCTTCAGCAATGCATCTCTCAGAGAGGTACGAGGGCCCAGATCGTCAAGGGATTTGAAAGTCAGCATTGGTTTATAATTGATACACCAACATATTAGTTACCAGTGAAACTAATGGAGGATGGGAGTGATTTGTGTACTTGGTAAAAGTGGCTCTGGCTACCAAGTTTTGAATGAACTGAAGTCGGCCGAGCAATTCAGCACGGAGAGCCATAAACAGGGATATAAATAATATGTATAAATAGTCAATGTGGGAGAATATGAAGATGTTTACCAAGATTTTGGCATCAGCGTTGCTGAGCAGAGGGTGGAGGTGTGCAATATCATACAAATGATAAAATGCGAGATGGGGCAATGTATGTAAAGAACGTAAGTTTGTTAGAGGACACATGCCTCATGCAACATGCTCAAATCATTGCAACAGGTCTTGTATGCGAGGCTCTGTTGCATAGAAGTGACCTGAAACTCTGAAGCTTCCGCTTCTGATACGGGAAGATAGGAAAGCAGTTCTGGAATGCATCTTCAAACAATAACCAAAGCTCTTGAGATGTGGGTACGTTGAAAACCGAGACTGAGCATGGTGTGTACCAGGGCATTGCTGACTGCACTGCTGAACACAAATACCAATGTGCTCACAGACTTACTGAGAGGCTTTGTGAATAACACACCTATGAGTGTCCATAACTAGTTATTTGCAGTAATTACAGTTTATAAAATCATGCAATTTAGGGCAATCGAATACACCCTTCGTTCAATTTCTGAAATAGAAGGGGGTTTAAAGAACCAGCTTGGCCACCCCTACTTTAGACTTAACTGCACAGACACGAGGGGAGATGTTTTTAAGTAGAGGGGGCTGCAAACAGGAGGGGGTGAGGGGGGGTTGCATTTCATGTATATGGTTGCAAGTGAAAAAGCAAACAACAACAACAAGAACAAAAAACAGCAGGTCTATATGTGAGATCACACAGTATTGTCACTGCTTTGAAAGAGGCAACGACAGTGAGGGTACATGAATGTTAATGTCATAATTTAGCTGTTTAAACCAGAAATTATTTTAATGTGATCATTTAAGAAGAAGTAGTTGGACATGTATAATGAATGAGACATATTCCTATTGACTTATGGAATTACACTGCATGGTTCTATGGAAATGTTTACCTAAGCAGTGGAATCTTTGGAAGCAGCGCAATTGCATACTGTTTGCACTTTTAGCAAGTAAAAGTAAAATTGAAAATGATTTTTGTTTTATAAATACTGCTTTGTGAAGGCAGGATGGAATCATGTTTCAGATGTGCTGTCATTATATTTATCATATTTGAAAAGTCCATGTTAAACTATGTAACACAACAGAAAATGTATTATGCACTGAAAACTTAGCAGCTTTTTAATTTAGAAATGGTGTCATGTTTTCCACAATCAGAAGAGATGACGCAGAGAATAATGCCATACTATGCATTCTTCCTATACATTGTTTTATCTGGACTTATTTTATCTGCATACGCAATAAGGTGACAACACACCTAAGGTGAGATTACAACAACTCACAATATGATCTAGTGCTAGATGATGTGTCACAAAACACACACACACAAACACACACACAGAAACACCTCCCCTTATACACACATTTATCAGCTTTCAGCCACCATCCATAATGTGTGTCACTACAAACTGTTTAAAAATTTACTGTTTAAAAAGTTAACTGTTTAAAAAAGATTACGGCATTATTGATTCAACCTGTGTAACATTCTCCTAAGATCAACAGTCTTTGTACAGTTACTGCTCACAGCATTTGTTGAATTTCTTCATCCTACCCAGGTTTTGATTACAGCACTGTGCAGTCTGCATGTCAATGTACCTCTGGGGGTGTGAAAAGGGTCCAACCACCTTGTGGGATGTCTGAATGTTACGGTGTCTTCTGCTCCAAGCTAATTACAGTGTCAAATCTCAGCCATCCTCCACTTTGTGGCTACTTTGGTGTGCGGGATACTAGGACTTCATAAAATGTGGGGAACCATCAACAAAGGTGTTTCTCTTTGATTTTTCAGATCTAGATCATTGCTTTCTCAATTTTAATCTGATTTAAATCACCTGGCACCATATGCAAAAAAAATAATAAACTAACCAAAAAAGAAAAGTGCATGTATTAAAGGACATACATGCTTTTCCAGTTGCATGGTTGGACACCACTGCGACACACAAGAAATCATTATAACATCAAACACATTTATAAGAGGAGCTGCATGCCAAAAATGACATTAGATTAACATTCCATTTTGGTTGTGGGTACGTTGCACTTTTCCCTGAACATGAAAATTGTTTTCTTGATGTTCCCAGAACATTTTTAATAACGTTCTCAGAACATTTCCTCAACCATATCTGGGCCTTGAACTTAACAGTCTAGTGTCACGTGTGAGGTATCAGAGGATGCAGAGACGAGAGATCATATAAACGTTGCTTATTTGAACGAAATAACATAGCTCCTTGGCATACGTCCGACATCGAACATGTAATAGACTCACAAAGACTAACACAAACAATAATGCTAAAATTAAATAAATTGCTAAAATTTACTGGACACAGTGAAAGTCATCACAATCCTATGGTTGCAGAGTAAATGCAACCATAGAGGTAAATGTGCATGACACAGAGTTGCAAGCCTGCAGTAGAGTAGACCTGCAAAATGTAGCATGTAGAAAAATGTGCTCATAGAATTGCTGAATAAAAGCAATATCACACTCAAGTTCGTGCTGTTATACTGAAAACGAGCAAGGCTGTGATTCAGTTGTACATTCAAGTGTGTTGAAGGTATTCAGCATAACAGCACGTCCTTGGGTGTGATATTGCTTGCATATATCATGTTTTGGCAAAAAAATCCATGACTGGTCCACTGCATCTCTTAGCATTTCTCATGGCTCACCTGCATGTGAGACCATCAGAGTTCATCTATTAACATTTGTAAGGTCCAGGACACTTATTTATCACTTATTTATTTTATAGTGCCAAATCTATAGCACTGCAAAAATATATTTACAATTTACAGTTCTTCAGTCTTCAGTCGGGAATGTTTTTGTCATAGGTTACTAGTTTTAGCAGACAACATAGTTTATAGGGTTTTTAGTTTATTACTCTCTGAAACTACATAGCTCAGTTGACACAGGTAATATATATATATATATATATATATATATATATATATATATATATGTATGTATGTATGTGACCGTTGAATATTGTTAAGGTTTTTGTTTATATTTTTAGAATCTTGATCATTGATCAGGTTTTCTTTTTTGTTTTTTTATGTTTCAGAATCTTTGACCATTGACCATAGTTACTTTTATTATTTGTGTTTTTTGACCATTGACCTGTGACATTGAGAAAAATGCAGACATCAAGTCGCAGATGCTTGCAGATAATAGCAAAAAGAGAGGTTTAATATCAGGAGTGTAACCCAAAAAATACAACGTAGAAGCAGTCCAGGATCAGAGCACGAAAGAGGAGGCATGAAAAGGCAGACAAAGCAAAGGATCAAGGCAGAAACAATATCCAATATACAATCGAGGTAAGACAACAGTAATCCAATGCAAGAATAAACGCTCAGTATGCAGACTCTACAAGAAAGTTGGCAATACTTCACAAAATCAGTAAGGAAGTGCAGAGTTAATATACACATAGAAAGCTCACAATAATAAGTATAACAAGCCTTTCTCTTTCCAACACTAAACCAGACAATATGGGACATCTTACCTGGACACTCTGCTTCAAATCATGTACCAGCATTTCAGTGGAATTGAAGTCAGACCTTGGCTCTACTAGAATTATATTATCCTGTTCTTCATGACCAATGGCATGACCCAACCTCTTAAGATCTAAATCACACATGGGCAACTTGACTGTCCACTGTAGAACTGCCTGATATGATTTGGAATCCATTGGTACTTCAACAATTGGAAACCACCCAGGTCCAGAACATGCAGTTTCATGATTCTAATCCATTTTTTAGTATTAGCAAGTAATGTTTTATTTTCTGTAACCATAACACTATATACATTTACCCAAAGTCAACTATGTACAGGATGTTGCTTCAGAAGTGCTTTGGAGCATACACCTTTGTCTATAGTAAACTTGAGAGATGGCCAAAGTTTTTTTCTTGGAGAGCTATAATTTTTACCTTCACCATCACCACCATTTCAAGTGCAGAAGTTGAATCTGTGTTATGCATGTACATGGTGTGATGGCATACAAGTTCAACAAGATGTTTTTGACAAAGATAATGCAAAATTAGAGAACCCACAACATGCAACAACAAACACCAGAAAAAAAGACAACCAGAGGCTATTATAAACACAGCAAAATCCCAAGCACACTTCTACAAACACAGTGAGAATAAAAGTCTCGGCTACAATAAGCATAAACCAGGGGACAGATATGCTAATGAATGACAGGTTTTAGTGGCAGGTGCAAAGATGGCAACCAGTGTGTTCATAGGGGGTGTGGCACCTTCGCCAAACACCAACCCAACTGTCAACTGTTTGACAATCCTATGACAAATAGCAATGGTGATGAGTCAAGTCCAGTCTAATGAGCTTCAGAAACACTTGTAAGGAGGTCATCTAAAATGTTTTTCAGTCAGTTTATATTGTGCTATTAAACAGAATTCTGTTGGGAAGAGCAGACAGCCAATGTTGTGTGTGTTTTTTAAATATAGCAAAGCAAATCAACCCAAAATTTGAACTGCTCTCTAACTCCAGTTCTGCTCTTCCACAAGGTAGTTTTCTTTATAGATTTATACCCTATAGCCCATTCCTTGCTGTGAGCTGATTTATTTAGACCATTTATTGAAGATATCGAAATTAAACATATTTGAAATTGTTAAGATGATTTCTCATTTATTCATATGACTTAGGTAAACATTTTCTCACAGCTTGTTGGGGAAGTAACAATATAAAGGCCTTTCTGTAAAAACAGAATAACTGAATTAATCTACATTTTAGATGATATTATATTTCGGACAAGTTTAGATAGGTGGAGTACAGACTAAATACAAAGCGGTTTGCAGTAATAGAAGAACATGCATGGACAAAGGCCTGACTGGTTTCCACACCCATCCTCAATGTGTAATACCCGGCTGGTTCAGAGAGTTCCTTAACTTGAAATTTGGTTTCGAAGGCTTTGTGACATTGTCTCTATTCCATTTTCTGTGCTGATGTATTAGGTTCTACAGCTCATGAACAATATTTGGGGAATATTGTACTTATAACTTTGAGAATATTGGCTGCCTGAAAAATGGAGATCATCAAACTAAACACAGGTGTAATTAACTCAACTAGATATAATTAACTTAACTAGACGTAATTAACTCAACTAGAGAGGCATCAGTTTACCATTACTTTTACATTTATACAGTGATGAACAAATTGTAATGTAATTTATGATTTCCCCTTATTATCCATTTTCCATTTGGTGTACTATATGGAGAGTATTCCAGTGCATGTCAATGAATCAGTAGGCCTCCTACTGTCCAAAACACAGGTCAGCGGGGCCAAAGCTGATATATAAAAGGAAAGCACATAGCTATGTCCTCTGCCAGTGCCGCCCTTTGGGAACAGGGGGGAGGGACTGTCCCTTCCACCTTTGGTATCCATCAGTGGTCAGTATGGATCAAGGCAGTGATGTAAGCTCACATGGCAACAGATCTGTGGCACAAACGAGGAGGGCACATGCATCCCGAAGCTGAGGGACGGAAGTGGGCATGTGAGCTTGGGCGGGGGGCTGGATGTGTCACTGAGAGCTACCGTATGTATTAGAGCACAGCTACTCTGAGGCATGAGCATAGAGAGATAGATGGGCCTAGATCATAAATAAATAGGACAGACAGAGACTCTCAGCTTGATAGATAGAAACAGACAGATACATACTAGCATACAGACAAATAAATTGCTGTATCATGCCCCCCCACACACAATTGTAGCCCCAAGTCCTACATGTCTTGAATAGCTGGATATCAATTCACCATCACACAATTCTGCATCGCTACAATAGCAACCACTGACACAGGAGAGCAATCATCTGCAGACCTTCACTAAGTGGCCATGGGTGAATTCACTGCAGTAGGGGCTTGTCCTTGTCAGCTCAACGTCTGATGAAAATCGGTCACA
Organism: Brachyhypopomus occidentalis; assembly: GCA_020368025.1. Taxonomy (NCBI): domain Eukaryota; kingdom Metazoa; phylum Chordata; class Actinopteri; order Gymnotiformes; family Hypopomidae; genus Brachyhypopomus; species Brachyhypopomus occidentalis. The sequence goes on along the minus strand of JAGXOD010000247.1, from coordinate 6,311,899 downwards.
CTTGCCGGCATTTAACTGCTCAATGAGGCATGTTGACATGTCACTGGACAGCCACATACACATCTAGGCCACTGAAACCATTAAACGCACACCCTCACTCACACAAACGCACACACACACACACACGATTCAACGTAAAGATATTTTGTCATTTGGAAACTTGATCATAAGTTTCATAAGCATTTTAGTTTTTTATTATGTTTTTTATTTGCCCCAAAACACCCCAAATGTACAAAGATGGTCAGACTCACACACCATAAGGACCTCATTTCCCCAGGCAATATGTCATGGACTATGTTCTTTTGCCCTCCTTAATTTCTACATGTAATAATTAGATGCAGTAGCTGAACATGAAAATGTGTTATTCCTGTTTCTCCCTTGAACTCATGATGGTTGAACGAAATGGAGGTGTATATTTGTGAGCAAATCCATCATGAGATCCAGAATTGAAACTACTCCCAGGTTGGTGTGCTACACTCTCTTTGTAATTGTCTTCAAATACATTCGTAAATTTTAGCCTAAATGCTAAAGTAGAATTTACAACGTTTTTTTTGTTTTTGTGAGAAGCAAAACTGAAAACTGCAAGTAAAAGGTCGCTTACAGGATCTACGCATGCGCAGTTACGTCAGCTTTCATTCCAAGTCAAAGGCTGTGTTCGAAATAGCCTACTACATACTGCATACTGAAGTCAGTATATACTGGATACTGCATACTGGTCCTCGTAGCAGTATGCAGTACAGTTTCCAGTATGTGACATAAGCAAAGCATACTACGGGGTAATTTTTATGAAAAATAAACTTACATTTATGTTCGCACTCTCTCTCCGCATTGTCCGGCATGTTTTGAGTGTGGAGTCCGGTATGAAAGTGGCCATGTTGCATGGTGGGATGCAGTACACCATGAAGATAGTTTTGTTCGTGTACTGGAATATTTTGCGGAAGTAGTATGTCATGTTTCGCCTACTGGAAAAATTCTTTTCATTCGCATACTGCATACTGCATAGGGGCCAAAGCAGTTCGCCAGTAGTATGTATTAGGCTATTTCGAACACGGCCAAACTTTTTTCACCCGGAATGCAGCGGAGATTTTCAGCTCCTGTTCTGCGGTATGTGGTCACAAACTGAGAAATAAATATCGTGCTAACTATTAATATAGAAAACTTCTTGCACTCTTGCTGCCATGTTAGTGGTCGCTAGCTTGAAATGTAAGTAACATTTAGCTATGCTAGCTAAGATAATTATACCGACGGTAGCATAGCAACAACATTCCGTTTAACGTACACATTTCACTTTTTAAATAAACGATATGTTTATGATGAGATGTTAAGATGAGCCTAGCATGTTAACGAGTCAACCGGTTATCTTAACTGAGGAAAAGTTAGTTTATTTCCAGTTGTTAACTATGTTAACTGGGATTAGCAATTTACGTTCGAAAACACAGATTGTCACCTTTAAAGTATTAACAGTGAAGATATAATTTTGAATTAAATTAGATTCAAGTGTGTTTTTGGAAAGGCTTTGCCATGTCACTTCTTAGTTATGTAGTTTAGCTGCTGAAGACCTTTTTCTGTACATTAATGTGTGAATATTTTAAGAATATTTAAAGCTTTATATATATGTTGGACAATCTTTTGATTTCACTGCATTTAACATATTTTTATGTTTTTATTTTCATGTTTTTGTCATGTCTGGCTACGCCCCACTCTTCAGCCGTCACTCCTTGTCATCCTGTTCCGGGTTTAGTGTTTTCCCTGTCTGTTTGACCCGCCTTGTTTCCATGGTTAACGTTTGTCCATCACGCCACTGTCATCCTGTTTCCACCTGTGTCTCGTTAGTCTCCTAGTTTGTCTGTATTTATATTCCTTGTGTTTCACTAGTCTCTTGTCGGTCATCGTTTGTGGTGGTGTTTCGTTGCCCTGTCTCCTGTTTCCCGTTCTCCCCGCATTCTGGTTAGTTCCTCGTTGTAGTTATATTCTGATTATTCGGTTCTCTTCCCCGTTAGTTCTGTCTTTCTGTATCTCGCTTTTCTCTTTAGCCCTTGCCTTCCTGTTTCCCCCCGTCGCATCTAGTTATTTCCCTGTTTTTAGTAATACTTTGGTTTCTCTCTGCCCTGTTAGTACCGCAGCATTCCTGTTCGTCCCCGTCTCTTTGTGTGTGTGTATGTAATGCAAGGTTTGTTCTACGTTTCCCTATTTCTCACCATTTAGTAGTTCGTTGTATGTGGTTAATGTTATTCCTTGTACGTTTACCCGTCAATATGTATAATGTATTTATATTGGTTATTGTTAGTTATATGTCTGTTTCTATTTAGTAAGACCTCTGTAATTTGTGACTCCCCTAGTTCTGTCTTATGCCTCGTCTCATGTGTTCTCATAGTTATTCAAATAAAGTATCTTTTCACCTGCACTTTCGTCACGCTTCCCCGTACACTCCGTAACAGTTTTATGTGTAATTTGTACATACACACAATATAAATAAAACATTTTCAAGTTGTTTAAAAAAGTTGTTATAAAGTGTGTTACTTCAAATCTTCAAAATATTTTTGTAAATTATGTGCCATGTATTAACACCTACAGAAATTAATACTGCAACAAATAAAATATTTGGCAGGTAAGCATTACTAATGTATTTCAAAATTACTACTACTACTATTATGTAAATAGAAAATGCCATGGGAGAATGTGGCGCTACATTGTTGTATTAAAATCTACCAAGATACACTGAATAAAATCTAATTGAATAAATGTGTTGCAAAGTAACATTTACTGAATGATTTGTAGTTAAATACACAGAGAACACACCCCAGTTATCACCAAGTCAACCACTCATACATGTGCACACTGATAACCAATATGCACCCACTAATCAGATTCCACAATAATTCCCCCAATCACCCATGTTTTAGGCCTAGTTCATTTCACAAACATGTTCATTACATACATGTCTGTCTGCTTCTCCACTCACACTATTAGATATACCCATATACCACCATGGAAGATCACATTAACAACCATCAAAAGCAAGTTTCCATGGTCCACCATAACTGCTGGACATCTTACTTGTATGTGACTAATGCTGGTCAAATCAAATTGTCCTCATGTTTTTATCCTAAATATGAATAAAATGACAGTGACTTGCAGGTGTTTTGTTGTGCCAACCTTTCATAAGAGGACCAAAACATACCTCGGAGGCTAATAACAATACTAGAACACAGCTTCTATTAGTATTTAGTGTGACACTTGAGCAGCACCTTAAATCAAAAGGAAGTGCTGAAAAAAATCTGATATCATATACCAGAAGATGACTCCAGAAAACGTCATGACAGTCCCCCCAAAAATGTTCAAGATGTGCTTACTGCCAAGGGAGGTCACACAATACTGATTGTTTTGTCTGTAGAAGCTTTTTTGTTCTTAAAATTGTGTTGTTGAAAACTTTTGTTTTTATATATATTTATATCTCCTGTAATTATTGTAAAGCGAGGGGTTGTCAGGATGCCACTAAGTCAAAAAGGTTCCTATAGAACCCAGCCAGCCCTAACTCCTTTGCCTGGAAAGCGTGTTTTCAGGTAGTAATTCAGGTAATCCTGAATTATTTCCCCCTCACTCTTCGAGGGTGCATGGGGGAGAGTGCGTGGTAGCACTGCTCCTTTATCTTCCACCCACGCTTACCCCTGGACATCCTTTTCGGCTGGTCTTTCTGTGACGCGAGGGTGTAGGCAGGATGCAGAGATTAACCTACACGTTGAAGAGCGCTTTATTTAATACAAACAGCGCATCTAGCACTTAGAAACACTTAACAAATAGCACACGTAGTGAGACTCAAACAAATATGAGCGACAAGCACATCAACACAAATTAAATACCTTAACATAAACAACAACAAAAGTGCAATGCATAAGGTTGACAAGACAAGCCACAGGTGAGACGGATGAACACACGCACATAGAACCACACCCAAAGGAAATACATATATGGACATAAACAGATGCAGATCACACATACCCTCCCACCCCAGGGTATGTTAAACTAATCTAAGGACACCAAAAGAAAAACTATTTCACACTACCAGACAATGACTCCTGTGTGTAGTCCTAAAATGGAAAAACAAAAAAAAGTGTTTGTGACTGCAGTGATGTGTGATTTAAAAGTCAAATCATAATGTAAAACCTTGTACACTCTTGACCTGGGATGGGTTTTACAAAAGCATCATTAAACAAGGCTCATCTTTAAATGGTAATGTGTGTGTTACACTAAATACTCTCATTTAAGATGATCTTAACACTATGATGATTATGGGAATCCGGACCTTTATCTGTAACCAGGATTCCTACATGTTGTAGCACTTCCTTCTGCCTGCCACGAGAATTTAGTTTAGCATATTAGGCAAGGTGACATATGTATGTTTTAAGAACAATCATTCTAACAATTAAGCAAAAATATATAAGTGCGGTTGTGCTCTGGGAGCTACTTTTTGCGCCGATGAGGACTGGGTAGGGGCACAAAATGATCTTTCTAGATTTATGCACGTATAGTGGACCCGAAAGCAAGTGCAATATTTCACGAGCAAAATAAGCAACCCACACACTCTGAACCATTTCTCTCAAATTAAATGCATGCGCATCTAATCTGTCTGTTGCACCAGTCTGCAAACGCGTGCATCTCGACCGTTCCTAGTTTCGTTTTAATCCAAGTCAAAGTCAGAATTAAAGCTATTTAAGGCATAATATCTGATAACAAATACTCAGTTTGGCAGTCAACTCTGTTCTATACAATTTTGAAAACAACAAATAAAGAAAACAAAACAATTATTGGGGATGACACCGAGTTCAAAATTAAAAAGCCTACCTGTACCACTTTTCGCAAATTTGCAACTCTTTAACCTAACCGCCGCTCTCTCGCTACACCAATTCACGCGCACTAACGATTGGACAACTAGTTGAATTCCTGACAGCATTGATTAAAATGATCCAAAACTATCGGTATTTTAACATTTCACTTTGAGAACTGTATGTATTATATTGTCCTATAAGGTTCTTATTTTTCCTCCCCTTCAGTATAACATTAGAGAGCAGAAGGATATAAGATTTCGAAAAAAGTAGCTACATATACATGAAACGTCAATCGATTTACGATTTGCGAATCACAATATCAACAAAGCACCAAACAAAATTATAAATTACAAATCAAGCTACAAATGTAACCCATTTCATGTGGTACAGTAAGTCTCTCGTTAGAAGTTCCACAGTTTACCTCCAGTTCATCAAAATACCACTGAAAATGCCCCCTTTCCGAAAGTGACTCTTACCTGTCAGCGTCTGTCGGGGCTGTCAAGACTGCTCTGATGGGTCTTCGCAAATTTCACGTAACCCGCACGAAAAGCATAAGACTTCCTTGTTTACCAGACGAACAATCTTGATTGATACCGCAAGAAATGGAATGTGAGCAATGACCTCTCAGAAAATCTCCTGATTAACTTAGAATTCACCATGACGATAATAGTCTATTAGTGTAAAAGCGACACATATTGCCTTTTTCCCTACCGTTTGATGTTACGAATAAATAGGACCAAGTCGCACGATAGCACGAAAGTATCCAAAGTATCGCCTCACAGACGCGCGCGGTATATCCTCCGCCAGTAGCCCAGCATCTGTGAATCCGTGGTTGTCTGCCGACGGAAGTGAAGCGCTTCGCTCCACCTAACACGTCATCTTGAGAGTTTAAAACATTGTGGACAACAAGGACGCGAGCACAGTACTCTCAGTATGTAGGCTATATGTTGCCACGAATAACCGCTGAGATCGCGTGAAGCTGTTAACCCCAACAGTTGCGTAATTACTTTGGCACTGGTCCGACTTGTGGCAGTTTTACAAGTATTTGGTTATTTACCGTGTAATAATGAAGTTGATTTCCTAATGGCATTAGTCCAAAAAGAATGTATGAGCTTGTCGTATATTTGCACTATAAGTAACATAATCATGTTTATAATAATGCTCGTTAATATTCTAAGATGCTAAGATTCTACCTGCTAAGATATAACAATGACAAAGCAATTTTTTTATTTTTATGGGAAATTACTAATTGGTTCTGGCATATAAGGAAGGGTATCTCCATACCTTCATTATATATCAGTGTTGGCCCAGGAAATTCAAACTATACCTCTTTCTGTTTGTTTCAATATTTAAAAAAGAAAATCTAGCCAGGACCTCCTAAATCTATAGAGTTGCTGAGGTAAAGTGGCTGTTCAATATGAACTTCAACTTTAAAATGAATCTTCAAAGCAAAACAAAGTGAACTGGAGAATCTGGCATTTCCAGGTATTTGGCAACAGTTTTGAGGCATATACCTAACACTCCCTGTCATTATATATATTACACAGTAGGCATTATATATATATATATATATATATATATATATATATATATATATATATATATATATATATATATATATATATATATATATATATATATACCTTTGTGTGTGTGTATGTAATGCAAGATGTAGGTGCAGCAGTAGTGCGTCTCTTCTCCACATTGGTTCTTCACATTCTTTGCAAGTCTGAGCCAAACACTCAGACATCATATGTGTTGTGTATTTTTCACAGATACGTCTGACATCACGTTTCATTTTCCATTTACAGCATGGATATCTTGGCAGCTTAATGCATAGAAGGGTCCAGCCTAGAAGAGGCAGATGATCCTCTAGGCCAGAATGTAATACTGAATGGTCAGTAGAGGAAACAAATGAAACAGTGATCAGCACCTTGCTGCTCTCTTCACAGCCTTCTGATGCAAATCGTTAGCACAAATTTTGGTGCTGAAGCAAAGCTATTTCCAACCCCTCCATGCAATGCACATGAAGAATAAAGTGTTAAACCTTCTTTTGAGTTTTCTAAATTTAATTGAGTGCAGGCTTCTTCTTCTTCTTCTTTCGGCAATTCCCGTTTAGGGGTCACCACAGCGGATCAAACTCCTCCATCTAGCCCTGTCCTGAGTGTCTTCCACTGACACACCAGCCACTCTCATATCCTCAATTGAGTGCAGGCTCTGCAGGCTTTTTTAGACATTCTAATATGGGTTAGCAAGAGAACCAGTCTGGGGACATTTCATTATCAGACATTAAGGCACTATGAATTATGCCAACATGAAGCAATTCTACACATAAGATATAATGATAAGAAGATGGATATGGACTTAAGTTACGCTTGACACAGTTCAATTTTGCAAATGCTTTAAGTGCAATATAAGCATAGCAAACCAAAACAATTTGTTTGTCTAAGGTTAGGTCTGGGTTAGTGAAGACTCTAGCATGCATAAAACATCACTCTCAGTCTGTTATCTTTCTTGTGGATGTTGTACTGTAGAAAGCTCAAATCACAATTGATCGTGCAGTCAATACAGATAATCTAAAAAATTTTTTATTGTCTGTCATTAATCAGGCAGAGCACCTGCTTTAAGGTTTCATGGGTACTTTCTGTCCTTGTGTCAAACAATGTCTGTTTGTATGTGTGTGCTGTTCACATGAATTGAATATGTTAATCCTTAATGTGGTCTTGTCAATAGGGCAGACAGCAGATCCCTGAAGCAAATGACCAATCAAATCCTCCCTGACAAAGAGGCTCAGGCATGAGCATCTGTTTTGTGCCAAGATTATGCAGTCCCTGACTGCATGTGCATTTGTGCATGCGTCACATCACTAAGGCAATCCTGCACGAGTGGTCCAACTTCACATTCAATTCAGTGAGATTCTGTGATTGAGATATTATAGCAAAAATGTAATCTGGATGTAACAATCACCTGAAAGTGTCTGTAATGTACATGGAATATAATTTGAATGAGATTTAAGTCAGTTAAGTCAAGCCACATTGTCAATTGTGATTTTCACCCCAATCGAAATTTGTCCTCCGCATTTACCCATCTGTGCAGTCAGAACACACACACACACACACTAGTGATAACTAGGGGCTGTGGTGCACACGTGCCCAGAGCGGTGGGCAGCCCTAGCCCGGCGCCCGGGGAGCAGTTGGGGTTAGGTGCCTTGCTCACGGGCACCTCAGTCATGGCCTCAGGCCTGGGAATCGAACCCACGACCCTCCGGTCACAAGACTGGTTCCCTAACCACCAGACCATGACTGCCCCAATAATGTTATATATATATATATATACCTTATATATAAGGTAATGTTCAATAATGTTAATCAGACAGGGTAGAATATGCTGTTTGGTTGCCTTTATCTGTTTTTTCCTTGTTGTATATTTGACTTGCAATGCCAGTAATCATATAAAAATAATCCTATTTGCTAGATCTGATTTTAAAATGTGTAATCTTTTTTCCTCCTTGTTTACTTCATTGTGAGCTCCCATAAGGCAATAGTGCTCCAATACTGTGTGTCTCCAGCTTCTGGATAGATGCATGTGGCCCCACAGGTCTAAGGACTTCACCTTTCTGATCAGTGTACAGTGCTGATAGAAGATCTCCAATATGTCTCTCACTCCCAGAGTTAGCAGGACAATGGCCTTGGGAATCCTGGCAATGAATAGTATGTAACACACTGTTATACCATACAATAAAACGTATAAAATAATTAATTCAAATATTTGTTGGCAGCCTTCAAACAGGCCTACCTATATTGTATGGACTACAGATGTTATATATACTAATTAGCTTTAGGTATAGAATTTAGACCAGTAAAGTCAAGTTATTATTCTGTTTATACAGCCTCTCAGTGCTCATTGACTTCTTTATGAGACCTGATATGAAATGTAGATCTTCACAGGGACCTTGACTAAAAGTGATTATTTCTATTAGAATGAACACTGGAATAACTGTTTGTAAGCCTTAGCTGCATAGTTCATGCATGCTTTAATTTTGAAGTAAATTATATATTTTGCATCGTACATTTACAGCAAATCTTTAGTCCCATCACCTGACATTATGTGAAGTACTTTCTGTTTCTAACTAAACATCTTTCGAACATACATGTGATCTAGAGTGTCAAAACAATCAGGGTACATCGATTTAATGATTAGGCTTATTTTGTTAATTTTATACACCTGTGGCCATAGAAATGATTGGAACACCTGATTCCGATAATTTGGATGGATGAGAGAATACTTTTGTACTTTTGGCAGTACTTTGGCAATATAGTATATATTATATTAATAATATATATATATATATATATATATATATATATATATATATATATATATATATATATATATATATATATATATATATATATATATATAATATATATATTTTATAGCTAAGTAAATCAGCAAGTTCATAACAAAGGATTTATGACCATTGGTTTCAGCTTTTGTGAATCAACCCACAACTATTTTGGCCAGTGTGGTAGCTAGATTCACACTGCTTTACCACGAGATATCCTGGCAGATTATGTGCAGACTATATTATGATGTTGTTGACCTAATTTGTTCTGTGTAGCATAATTGGTTGTAAAGTGTTTATTTTTCCCATGCTGTGACTTGACTTGCTTGAATGTGGGTACTGACTTGACTTGTTTGATTCTTTTGACAAGACTCAAAGTTAAATACTGGTGACCCTACACCTAACAAACCTTTTAAGCAATGTAACTGTTGCATGCAAATTTCCTGTCAAAATAAAATCATGAGAGTTGAGGTGCACTCCTGTCATCTCGATCATGTGGTGTAAAGTATAGCTGTCTTAGGTCTGTATTTATCTTTGTCTTAATGTTCTGATAGATGAGCCATGGGACATGGTCATTCATTATACAGGCTGTCATCACACCTCCATCCAGGACTAAGGGTAGGCAGCCACAACAGATAACCAACACCTCCACAGTGATGTCTAACACAGTATCAACCTCAGACTAGAGACAGTCGTGCTCTGAAGTCAGACTGTCTGATCAGTCATCAGCCTAATTTGTTCCTACATAAGACAGAGCCTTCCAAAGACCAGATGGTGCTAATTTCTTTTCTTGTGAAAGATGCTGAGTGAGCTCCGAGTCATTAACAAGCATTTCCAGGCTTCAGGTCCTTATATATACCTTATATAGCTGGAGAGGCCTTGTGAAAGCTGGAGAGAAGGTGAAGGTGTTTGACCCTCATTTACCATATTCCCCCTGGCAGCTTGGAAGAGTTTTTCCTGGGGTTTCCAGTCAAGCAGCCAAAGGATCGAGTCTATACTGGGAAACATGACCTGTCTGGTAGTATTGCCTGAGATCCAAAATGATGAGGATGACCACAGAGATCAGCAAGTTACCAAGATCAGCCTCTCCACAGGGCGAATTTATGCTTATCTTTTTTAGGGGGGGCTATGTTGAAAGACCACCCCATTATCTGGGATATTGATGCATGCAACTTCAGAAACGGGTGACAGTAGGCTGCTGTGTAGACAGAGTTGGTTGGACATATGTAGCTCTCTGTTTAAACACAGAAATATATAATAGCCCAGATCAATACATATATCTATACCTACCTATGCATATACATATGCACTCCAAACAAGTTCACATACATTACACATCCAACCTGTGTACAATTGTGAACCTCAGTCTGTGAATATGCTGAACTGGACATTGCCTTTACTTGAATAGTACAGTCTAACTGCATTGTTTTGGCTGACATGCTGAAACAATATTATAGAACCACCCACCATTACAGTCTGTCTACCTCTATTGACAGTGTTGCATGAACGCATATTTTTGTTAATTCTGAACTTGAACCGTTCAGTTTATAAACAATGAACGTGAACTCGAGCGGCATTCACTCTCCGCTCAGGTTTATTGCACGCCCAACATGTCCAACATGTCCATTGCTAACTGCTGACTCCGGGGTTTTTGCGCATTTAAATATATTTTATGAACACACGTGTGAGAACACGTTTATTGCAAATTGTGCCCACCTGGTCTGAAAAAAGAAGTCCGGACATCGGCCACATCGGCATCGGCATCAAATTTAAAACTACATTTAATGTTGAAGCATCAAGCCTTGTGGAATAAACGAGACTTAACGATGAGTACAATGAATCATTAAGAACTACAATGCAACAACTGCAAAGATCATTCACCCAAATCAAGCTCACAGTATTGTGTAAAGAACCTGCTGCTTTCGAGTCCTTGCAAGAAGTGGACATGCTTGTTCTGGATTACATTGTGGGCAATTTGCAGCCTTTGAGTAAGGTCGAAAAGCCATATCGTTCATCCAAGTATTGACTGCTTTGTAGCCACCCAGAACTATGAACGTGAACTAGTTCATTTTTATTAGTATGAACAGAACTTTGAACTAATTCATTTTTAGTGTGAACAACGCTCTCTAGTCAACAAGCAAACAAACTAAAATGTAATTTAATTAAAGTTTGCAAATACCGACTCAGCAAGTCCCCCCCCCCAAAAAAACCTCATTCATATTATACACAGCACTTCCCTTCATATAGACTTTATTCTTAATTGTTTAAAAAAATCCTATTACATTTGAGATTAAAGACTGTGAGCGATTTGTAGATGACAAAAGTAAATCAAGTCAAGTAAAGTATTTGGGTGCTGCCAATGGCTGTGTGGGCAATACTGTACAGAGATGGGCAAAAAAGTATCTTATGACAAATTACAAATACCTGTTCAAGAAACATATCAAACAAAATATTGGTATGAGAACATGCTGTCACGCTTGGCTCCGTTACCCCAAACCCACCCCCGTCACTCTTGTCCTGGTTCTCATGTACCGTACACATCTCTCATTTATTTCCTTGTTTGGTTCCTGTGTGCATTTGTTGTTAATTCTATCTGTCACGCCTTCTCATTTGTACCTCCACCCTTTGTCATTATTGTGTTCACCTGGTCCTAGTTAGTTCCCTGATTTTCCTTTGTATATTTAGTCCTGGTTTCAGTCTATTGTTGTTGATCATGGTTCTGTTAAGTTACCTTGTAAGTTGTTTGCATTTCCCTGATGTTAGTTTGTTATTCCGTTTAGTCTGGTGTTCATTTTATTTAAGTATGACTCTTTGTGTTGGTTACTTGTTCATGTCTGATTGCACGCCTGATATGACCCTGGACGGTTATTTCAACTCTTCTTATGGATTTGCCCCCTAATAAATCTCACTCTACTCAGTTAATTCCCCCGTCTCATTACCGCCCAACGCCCACAGCGTTACACATGCATTTAATTAAAAAGACATAATTTGCAATTTGATAATATTTTTTACACACATTTTACACCACACTGCATGGTATCACATTTTATGCGTTTAGTAACCTCAGCGTTAGACTGACTTTAATCACCTTTTTTTGAAAAGATGAGCTCTGCTAATTTCCTACATTAGAGATTTGAAATGGCCATTCAGTCGGTCTTGGAATATTCAGGCATGCATTAACAGCAACAATAGCCAATTAAAATGTATAAATGCAGTGAGGGCAGTAAGTGGGAGGGGTGTGGTGTATGTATATGTATTTATGCTATGATGTATATGTATTTATGTAGTACATTTAACAGACCTTCCTAAATTTCTCACATTTTAACATCCTAATATGCTACAACATGCCAAGTTTTGTGTAAACAGTGCTGTTAATATACAAACAAATGTAAAAGTTCTAAGTAGAAGTTGTTTGTATTTTTTCATGTATTGTTTTTACAGACATTGAGTTGAATGTATATTTATCAAATAAAATGCTTTAAACTATCTCACAAACCTAAAATTCTTCTCATTTTGACTTTTTTTTGTTGTTGCTATGTGGAGCGCATAGATTACCTGTGACCATTTGTGCTTTTGTTACAGATATTTGATTGCATCCATAATAATGGATAATGGAATATTAACAGCCAATGAACAATGGTAGTCATGGAAATATATTAAAACTACATGTAGGTTAAATTTAACGCAATTGACCTAACACCACAAACGGCCAATGTATTCAGCTGAATTTATGTTAACCAGCATGTCATCGAACACAACATAATACATTGGCAAATTACTCAGTCCAGAATTTTGATTTTGACCCACATACTTAAGTGGCAAAGTGTTGTCCCTCTTACGTGCAGAAGCTGGCTACAATGGGTGACACTGGGAAGTCTATAGCACATCTGTGCTTTTGCCTGTAGAAACTCTCATTGTATTTGAAAAAAGTGAAAAGGCAGAAATATAACAGATTGCAAATCTGATCCGGGGTGAAGTTGGTTCTCATGTGTAAGGAGCTGTCTAGTTGTAATCATTTCCTAACTGTCTCAACTGCCTCGGTTGTGGATATACAAATGGTAAAGTGAGATGACATCAACGGTTACCATGGTTTCACCCGGAGCTGAGTAAAGATTTTGAACCGTTTCATTTGTAAGTATGCTCACAAACATTTGCATTTCTTATTGAAGAATGAAAATTCCCATGGCTCCCCTTGACCACACTGATCAATAATTAAAAATCCTTCATACGATTAAGTGCATCAGTTACCATTTACAAGATTAGATTAAAATCGCAATTTCATTCATATGGGATTCAATTAGCTACTTTTACATGCATAGTTAGACACATTTAATGATCTTATCAGTGTAATTAAGTGAGATACAGATACTTATTCCAGCAGGTAAGCTCTGGGGTGCCACCAGGGATTTTTGGCCACATGGAAACATACTACTGGGCCACATGAAAAGAGCCCCAACACTTCACAATCACAAAAGCCTGTTTTAAGATCTTCTTAGATCAGTCACAGGCCCCTAGAATCCTTCTAACTCCACCCCACCCCACCCCTCCAGGCAAAGTCGCTGTCTGTGCCTGACTGGTTCAGATTCATCACATCAAATCTCTTGTAAAGGCACTGTTAGAGGGAATTGTATTTTGGGCCCAGCTGGGATGAAAGTATTTTATGGACGTTATGTTTTATGGTCTCGACAATATGCCACCTCATCCTATGAAAATACAAGGGAGTCATAACAATTGCAAAATTACATACGATTACATGCACTTTTGAAATCGCTTCTGCATTCATCACTTTTAATGAATGTTTTCAAGGGCTGCATTAAAAAGCATCAGGCCACTCCACACACAGAGTTTCATCATCCCCATATTCTAAGCAGCACTTAATCCACAGGGATTTGCAGTGATTGCTGTAAGTGCCCTTTGTCTTTGCTCTCTGTGCTTGTGCAACGCGACCAACAGGTAAATAAAACTAAACCAGCGTGAACGTTTAATTACCGCCCTTGTTGTTGCCCCCTTATTCTTTGTCCACTGTTTAACAAAAGATTCCAGGGAGTATCTGCACTGTAGACTTCTGTGGTAAAAGGAGGTAGTAAAAATTTATGTATATTACTATATTGCTTGCTGATGAAGGACCTCTGTCTGAAATGTTCTGTTTCTCTGGAAACCTTGTGTACTTCACTACAATCACTACAATTTCTCTCTCTCTCTCTCTCTCTCTCTCTCTCTCTCTCTCTCTATATATATATATATATATATATATATATATATATATATATAGAGAGAGAGAGAGAGAGAGAGAGAGAGAGAGCTTCTTTTATAGATTCTTGTATCAATCCCAGCATGGGATGGGACTGACGACTGATCAGATCAGCACCAACAAGAGAGATGTAGTTGCCTGGTTATCTGGTCATAAATACATAAATACACTGCAGGACTGTCTCCTGCTGAGTATCTGGACATCTTGTCCCAAGTAAACAGTAAATGTTGGATTCTTTCCTTGGCTCTCTGTCTCTCTGCATAGAACCTTCCAAGTTGCTCACATCTTCCATTTCTCTTTTTCTGTCTCTGTCTTACTGTGAGAGGGATAAAAGGGCTCTGATAAGATCAGAGGTCACATGGCTCAAACATACAGTAAGCTTTCCCTATAGCTTTTATACATACCAATATTTGCATGAAACACAAAGAACTAAAATATCATAGTCATTGTGGTTCACCATTGAAATGCTGATTTTTTAAATATGTAAATATATGTAATGTAGTGTAAACATGTAATATGTAATGTATGTATATGTAAACCACACGCATAGCTAATTATCACAGCTGGAACATATTTTCTTAGTAATTGTTACTAATTCCAAAAAAAAAACCATTTGCTTTGTAATTTCAGTTTACATTTAACCCATCAATGCGAGTACCTTCCTAGCCACATCCCTCACTGCATTTGAAGTCTCATCCCAGGTACCCAGAACACCACCATTAACCAGTACCTGTCTCACCTCATCCCTGAATCCTTTAACTTCCACCACCTGATCTTAGGTGCCACTCTCACTCTCTTCCTCTTCTTCACCTTCAAAACCATCCTAAATATCACCATCCTATGCTGTTTAGCTACACTCTCCCCTGGTACCACCTTGCAATCACTAACCTCTTTCAGGTTTCGTCTCTCCTACAGAGGATATAGTCGACCTGTGTGCATCTTCCCCCACTCTTATACGTCACAGTGTGCTCTTCCTTTTTCTTAAAATAGGTGTTAACTACAGCCATCTCTATCCTTTTAGCAAAGTCTACCACCATTTGTCCTTCCGTATTCCTTTCTTTAACACCATATCTACCCAACACCTCCTCATCACCACTGGTCCCTTCACCAACATGTCCATTTAAATCTGCTCCGATAACCACTCTCTCATCTTTAGGAACCTGCAAAACTACTTCATCTAACTCTCTCCAGAATTCTTCTTTCTCCTCCACATCACAACCTACCTGAGGAGCATAAGCACTGATGACATTCATCATCACTCCAACAATCTCTAACTTTACACAGATCACCCTGTCACTTACTCTTTTTACCTCCACTACATTCTTACTAAACTCATCCTTCAGGATTACTCCTACTCCATTTCTCTTCCTGTGTACTACATGATAGAAGAGTTTGAAGCCACCACCAATGCTCCTGGCCTTGCTCCCCTTCCACTTGGTCTTCTGTACACACAGTATATCTACCCTTTACCTGTCATAGAACCCACATTCAACGTACCATCTCTAACCTCCACCTTCCTGCTCTGCCTCCTCTCCTTCAGCTTCAGAACCCTCTTCCCCCCTCTCCTCCTCCTCCTTGTCCCAACAGTAGCCCAATTTCCACTAATGCCCTGTTGGACAACATCACCAGTGGCGGTGGTCGTTGTTAACCCGGGCCTCAACCGATCCGGTATGGAATTTCTATTTTTGATCTGCATCATTTGATTTGGCGCAGTTTTTACACAGGATACCCTTCCTGACGTAACCCTCCCTATTTAACCGGGCTTGGGACCGGCACTTAAATACACTGATGTGTGCACCCTAGTGGCTAGGTCCATAATTCCCCATTCAATCTAAGGAAACGCGTATGGAGCTATTTCCATAGGCGTACTGGTCATTTTCTTTAATGATAAATCTAACAATAGCTTGCAGCAAACGGTTTCTTTGTGTATGTTAAAATGAGTCAGACATTGCCATTGAACACATGGTTAGTTAGTTAGCTAACTAGCTAAATAGGCTGTTGCTAGTATATAACTGAAAACTGCCTTTGTAACGCACTCGGCATGTAACTAGATAAGTTAGTTAGCTAGCTAGTTATTTGTTTGACCATAGTTCATAACTTTACATTCAATACTTAGGTACAATTGAAGGCCAGTATTTTGTACTTTGTTTCTACTTGTACTGCAGTAATGCTTTACCTTAGGTATCTGTACTTTAACTCAAATACGTGGTTTGTGTACTTCGTCCACCACGGTCCATTGTGAACAATAACTATGTGCTTTGAAACTTTTAGCTCTATCCAAAGGCTTGCTGAAAGTGTGAATGCAATTAAAGCTGCAGTCTGCGGTGCTGAAATAGTACTGCTATAGGGTTTACTAATGTGGAGCAGATCACAGAGTCGATGTCACAACACAGAGTGGATGTCTGGGTTTTACCGGTTATGCTGGTGCGTGTTTTAGTGGCTGCACTTGTGTCACATCAGCTTTATTAAGTTTTCCTGTGACTTCCCTGAAGCCATCAACATGCTAGACCCAGATATCAAATACGCTTATCAGTAAATATGAGAAATGGATGATTGTTGCTGTTGGGGAAATGAGGAGTGACCAGCCTTAGAACATTTTATATCAGGACCTAGAACTCAAGACCTTTGGTGTTTTATCTCTCAGATTTGGCCTAATGTACTTGTGTTAGTGTACTACAAATAGCAGCTACAACTCTAATATATCACAGACTTTGTCAAATATAGCAAGTGCAGTTGTAGTACAATATTTTAGTATGGTGGTAAGTGGTATGCCAGTTACCTTATTCAAGTAGTGTAACGCTTGGTACTCGGGGTGAGTGGATGCTTTGGGATTGCAGTAGTACAGGGAGTCAGATCAGACATGGGTTGGTGTTGACGCTCCGGGACTCATTTATCATAAAACATTATACCCTCACATCACATTAAACAGAAACATTGCATGGGTACCCTCAAAGCGTTATGGAGCTCAGAGCTGTCAGTCAAACCACAGAGAGGAGCTCCATTCTCTATTTTCCCTTCTCTCCCAGTCTCTCCCTTACAAGAAGCATGTTACCCAATTTACAGTTCTTAAAGGCTCTGTTGCAGTAGGAAATAACAATAACTGAGTATTAGTTACCTCTAAAATGCTGCTTAAAATATCTCCATTTTCACAGAGTTTTCCATGCTGAGAATCAGACAGGACCAGCCAAGAGGTTCTCGTGTCAAGATTGATGGTTGCTGCTTTAAATCAACCAAACACTCACATGACAACTTTCTCACAGTTTCTATTTAATCATAATGAGAGGAAAAGAGTGGGTGTTGGTGACAGACTGATTGATTTTCTCTGTCAGATCTGAAACAAAGCTGTTCAAGCACACACACCTCTCTGTCATGGGATGAAGAGCAGGGCAAAAAATGCAAGAAGAGCAAATGAACCAAAAAAAGGAGACTAACACAATTAAGACTAATGAGAGATACAGCATACACATATCTCAAACCACAAACCCTAATTAAACTAGAGACAAGAGAACAAAAGTTTTAAATACACTGGTAAACCAGAGGGGACAGCTGGACAATTGTTGCCCTGAAAACAGAACAAGAACACATATGTCCATAACCCCCCGCCCCTTAAATTGTTCTGTAGAAGCATGCCAAGGGGGCCATGGATCCTGAGGACAGGAAAGGACCACCCAAAGAGACTAGCATGTTTCTAGCATAGGAACAAGACCAGCACCAGGACCCAGTGATTGGCACAGAGACTGAAGCAGAGCAGAGACAGGAACAGAGATGGGAGTCTGATGCCTGGGCCAGAATAGTAAGGAGACAAGCTTGGCAATGTGCCAGGAGAATAGAAAGATCTGGGGCAGAGATTGGCGATGGATATAGGGCTGGCCAGGGGCTTGGAGCCAGAGTTGGACATGGAGCCGAGATATGAGAATGAATGGCCGGTTGGACTTGGGTCTGGGCAGGAGAAAGGATCATGGGAGGAGTGGGAAACGGATCAGGAGATGGGATGACCGAAGACTGGATAAGGGACTGGAGGAATGGATGTGGGGGCATGGACAGAGACACACACACACACTCAGGTACTGGGACAAATGCTGAGGCAGACAAAGGAAAGACGAGAGTAAAATATAAAGCGGTCGACACAACGATGGGGACAAAAACTAGGCCAGGGACAGGAGACAAGGTAAACACAGGATCAGGAGAATATGAAGGCTAGGCAGGAACACAGCAGTAACGCAGAAATCTGGGAAACAGACCCAGGAACTAACTGACCCAGGAACTCCACCCTCCTGGGAACTGGGTGTGGATAAGGGTGTTCACCCTTGGGTTAATTCAAGAGCTGGTTCTGGAACAGACTGTGGACCTTGCACAGGTGAGAGTTCTGGAGCTGGTGTGGGCTGTGGTTGGCAACAGCCTCGTGGTCAACCTTTTCCTCCAGTATCAGGGGACCAGGGAACATGGCATCTAGAGACAGGAGGGCCAGCGGGTGTAGCATGGGGTCTGGCAATGTGCAATTTCTTAGTCATTCTCAGTGATTTTGGAATATTTATTAGAAGAGGTTTAGCGTGACAGCTATTTGAACATATTACTGTGGAGCAGTCCTTGCTCCAGTGCTATTACTGAACCGTTATTCCAATCAGGAGAGGCACTAGGTAGCTAATCACGAAGAAATCTAGATTCTAGCTACTCATCACTATATTCAACCTATGTGGGAAATATTCAATGTTCATCTAGATTTGGAGAAACATGCTCAAACTCAAATCACAATGTAAAATCAATAGGAGACACATGAACATGAGCTAAGAAATACCAGGCAGTCTTCTCTTCAGAAACCCTGTTAACCGTGTTTGTCCACTGCTTTAAAAGTCTAACAATATGTCAGCAAGTCAAAGAGAGAGTGGTGGAACATGGCAAGGACTCCCATGATGCCATGTGCCTATCTGCAGCCTGTAAATGATTTAAGAATGAATGTTTAATGCTGTTTTCAAAGTGGTTGACTTCTGTGTGCATGCATTTAATTAGTCTCTTCTAGGTTAATTAGCAGTTTGTAGAGTGTTACCCTTCTCTTGTGGGTCTGTCTCTTTAGTGACCTCCCTCTGCTCTCCCCAATTATCTTTCCTTATGCCTATACAATTCAATAGATTGGACGCATAGGGGTGACATTTTGGGTGCAAAACAATTGTCTCAAATTAAAGTGCTCGATGAGTTATATCCAATGGCAAAAGATCAGATACAGATGTGATTTGTAAAATGTTCCGTCTGTTCTACACTGATGCGACAATTTTAAATGAGCCAATGAACTAAAGGTGACATTTGGAATTTGAGAAGTATTTTTTATACCCCAGTTTGCTCTTGTACCTGTTAAAATTAAACTATTTGATGCTGAACACCTAAGAGGATGGTATTAATTAGAAATAGTCTGTGGGGTGTGTTACATTTCAGAATTCCTGAGATATCCTTCAATTGTCCAATAAGTACTATGTATTTGTACTCTGAATGTCTGCTCTTATGACAAAATTACATATGTGTCTACAAACAGACGCAGACAGCAAAAAGGTACCTTTCCACAATGATCAGGGGTACTAATAATAAATAATAAAAATAAGTAATAAATAATTCTCATCAGAAAGGCATTTGACAACAGTGTGTTGCCCTGCAAACTTTACTTGGAAGAGATTGGCGATTACTGGTTAAAAGCTAACATCTGGTCACCAGGCATTAAACCCCAGAGCTTAGCTGTCTGATTAAATTAATACCTCAACGTGAGTTTGAAACAACCCAAACCAAAAACCTATACATAGTCCAGCACGTTCCCAGAAAGCTTAACAGTGGACAACTTCTTTGCTACAATGGCTATTGGCCCACAGATGGTATGAGCAAAAACCCATGTTGATTGGTTCACCTTGGAGAAACGTTTAAGGGAGTGGAAGGTACTTTCTCCTTCTCCAATTTTTCCCTTTTTTTTGATGTACAGGTTGGACCACTTTCTTCCTTCTTCTTATTTACTTTACTTACTTTTTAGATAACCTAGACATGCTTATATGCAGCTTTAAACTGCATTCTTAAAATAAAGGCTGTAATTGTTGTTGGCTGTTGTTCGTTGTGTCCAGTTCCACATTTATCTTGAAACAAGCTGGCCATAACAGTAGTGAAGTTTCTGATCCTTGGTTCAACATGGGAAGGGAACCAGTGGGAACATGTGTAGAGAGGAACTCAAAGGATAGAGAAATGATTCAGACACTAAGTCTTGGAACAGCGTGTCCTTGACTCTGTCTTCCGTCCTAGCAATATGTGTAATGACATGTGAAGCATCATGTCTTTAGATGAAGGTTCCACGGGATGGAGGCTCTGTGAGATGGAGGTTCTGTGTGATGGAGGCTCTGTGAGATGGAGGTTCTGTGAGATGGAGGTTCTGTGTGATGGAGGTTACATTTAGCTTATGTGTTTTTTGCAGCTCTGCAGTGCCACAAGTGTAAAGAACAGCAGACACTGAGCACTTATGAAGTCATACAGTATTACTAGTGCAGAGGAAGGCCTGTGTGTATGCAAATGTGAAGCAAATGTGTGTCTGCATGGGTGTTCATGCCTGCCAGGCCTTAGGTATTTATTTCAAGGAGTGCATTTCTCTCTCTCCCTCTCTCTCTCTCTCTCTCTCTCTCTCTCTCTCTATATATATATATATATATATATATATATATATATATATATATATATACTGTATATAATCTCTCTCTATATATATATAAGATTTATATTATGTTGATAATGACTATGAGTGGTGAATTCCCTCATCAGAAGAGACTTATGAGTAAAGAAGACTGTAGAACCAGACAGTTTTTTGACCGCGTCTCTGTGTTTTGGTTATCCTGAATCCGTGGAGATTTTCTTTGTTAGTAGTCTGCGACTTTGAATGGACAATATTTTATTTTGAACCTGTTTTGTACAAGATGAACAGCTGAACAAACAAAAAGAATTGTTAGTGCTTCAATTATATAATTAAATATTTTTGGGGGGAGTGTTATAAAAACTATAAAAACAATAACGACTGACATTTGTGTGGTTCTCAGATTATCTGACTGCAGACCGAGTGAACAGATAAGGATCGCAAGCACAGTATGTCTGCCGAATGTGAAGATGAAGGTGATGTGTGCTACTGCATACGAACACTTCCACAAGACTAAAAAGATGAATCAACCAGACAATGTTAAAAACTTTTAAATAAATATCATCTAGGGCGGCATGGTGGTGTGGTGGTTAGTCGCCTCACAGCAAGGCGGTCTGGGTTCGATTCTCGGTCTGGGCTGCTCTGTGTGGAGTTTGCATGTTCTCCCTGTGCCTGCGTGGGTTTTCTCCGGGTACTCCTGTTTCCTCCCACAGTCCAAAGACATGCATCTTAGGTTGATTGGTCACTCTAGATTGCCTGTAGGTGTGAGTGTGTGTGCGTGTTGGCCATGTGGTGGACTGGCGAACTGCCCATGGTGTACCCTGCCTTTGCCCGGAGATGCTGGGATTGGCTCCAGCCCCCCCGTGACCCCGACTAGCGGGAATAAGCGGTACGGATAATGAATGAATGAATAAATATCATCTGCAACTGAAATGCCTTTGAAAATGAGTAAACATGCATTGCTGTCACAACGTTCGTAGTTTTATTATACGTTTTAAGGCAGAGTTGAATGTTATATATGCTTTATATATCAATGAGTAGTTATAAACCTGAAGCATGAATGTATTCAGATGTACGTCTAATGTTCGGTTGACCATTCAGATTTAGAGTTGGGCCACAATCACTATATCATATCTCCATATCTGTCCAATACAGTGCAAAATGTGTAATCTGAATAAAGAGACTGAGAACATCAGTAGTGAGTTATGAATATTGTTCTTTGCAGGTGTGTCGGTGCCGTAGGGTGTTGAAGTTTAAACTGGAGTCAGGCCGGTTAGTCAGGTTAGGCAAGGCCTTGGTGAAGCTTGGTGTAGAATTTCCCCAGATGATGAGATTACCCACACTGCCTCCCGTAAACTTTACAGCTACAGTCCAGGAAGTAAAACTGTGACATACATTTTTGCTTTGTCTCTGTTCTATAGCACCTCAAATTTCATGCGGAAGGTCAGGTCAGGTTTCACATCAGGGGCTATGTAAAAGAGCCTGTATAAAAGAGCTGATATTTACATTGAGGAGGCACTGCAATACAAACAAACAAACAAGATAATCCAACATTCTGAATTCCATAAAGAACACGTTCTGAGCGCAAGCATTAGCAGTAGTGAATACAAATCTGCAAACACGCAACAACAAAAAAACCCTCACAGAAACGACAAACCAGAATAACAGCATATCCAGAGCTGGCAAGACCTCCCATAGACCTATTGAACCAGGAAGCATTTATTGTCTGAAGCAATTCCCATAGATTGAGCGACGTGCATATGGGAGGTGCCGGTGAACGGAGGAGTTGGATCAGATGGGCGTTACCGGTGGCTGGGGTGAGGGTGGTGGACAGGGTTACCATGGCACCTGTAAAGTTAACATACAAGAAAGCCCAGAGAAAGTCTAGAGCATCTGAAGTCTATCAAAGTCGTGTCAAAATGTGGTAATAATGAGAGTAACAATTCAGAATAAATCAGGGAAAAGGACAAAACCACCCTTTTATACATTTATTTACACCTCAGGAGATACATAATTCAGAAGATAAATGTGTACACCTCATAAGAATGTGCCAGCATAGTTGCAGGTGGATCTTAAGTGGATGTAAACCACTGAAAGGATAGATTTATAGTTCTGTAAATGCTTGAGTTAAGTTATGGGACCAAAGTTGGTAGAGTGATGAAGCAAAGCTAATTCTGTCACAGTAATGGAATGAGAAAAATGTTGTAGTGGGAGTGGGAGTGATGAAAACAGCTTTTTACCTCAAAGCTTCATGCCTCATTTGTGAAGTATGATGGCATAGTAATGTGTGACAGCCAGTGGAACTGGTGATGCTTGTCTGCGCTGATGACATAGATGTGGATGGTATCTTATTTGTTCTAATCCTCCAGAGTGCTTTAAAACTCAGTGTACAGTATGTTAGCTTGCAGGACATGTATATGTACTTGTAAAGTGAAATGGTCAGGTCAGTTACCCAGGCTGAACCTCACTGCATGATTTTAGCTTCACTGTAGAGGCGGCTGAAGGCAAAAATGCCCTGACTGAAGCAGAGGAAAAAGATCTCCAGGGACAGTCAGTGGTGATTCGTAAAGGTTATGAATTTCAGGTAGCTTTCAGGTAGCCTTCGCTTTCTGTAGCTTGAATCAACTGCTTACTCCATGGAGACACAAATTAAGATTTTTTTATTCTTTATATACAATTAAAGAGTTCCTTTAAGTTTGCTACTGTTTTAGATGTGCACTGATCTTCTTCAGCCACCAGTGATTTAAGATGGACTTCTTGGATGGATTTCTTGGCTATTATGGTTATGGCCTGATTTCAATTTGGGAATTTTTAAAGATGGCACCTGTGTCATTATGGATTTATGCTTGATTCATTTTCTCTTAACACCGAAAAAGGCACGTGTGCAAACTACATTGTTTGAAGTAAGGTTGTGAGTGCATTTTTACAGATTACAACCAAGCAATGAGCACTTGAGAAATAGCTGGTAAACGTGCCTCTTCTGTGCTCACAATGCTATAAAATGGTGATACGTAGATGGATTGTCAAATGTTGTTTTTAACTGTTTTGAACCGTTTCACTGGTCTCCAAATTCTTCTCGAGTTGATTTGTCTCAAGAACACACACACACACACACACACAAGCTCACCTGTGGTTCCTATTCTGTGTCTGTGGTCACATCACAGTGCGGCCTCTGCACAGAAAAGTCCCAAAGGAGGGAGGATTCTGCTGTTCAGACACTGCCACTGGCTGCCCCTCAAGGTATGTCAGAAGATGACAGGAACATAAACACACGTGTTCACACACGCACTTACACAGTTGGTGTATATTGCACCAAATTTGACTATGATTTTGAAAATACACACAGCTGTATGTACATTTTGCAAACTGGTATTAGTATACTGATAGAATGTGAACAATAGCCCAGAACAACATCTCATGCATTTCTTTACTGAGCTAAACTGAAATGAACATTTTTGGCAAGAGTGCCACCTGATGGGGATGTTTCTGTACTTCAAAATAGGAAACGTGTCTTCTTGCGCTTCAGTCCGCACCTTTGAGCATAGCAATGCTCCTGAATGTTTAATATGTCAGCCAACACCAGCACTTTATCAAGTGACTGGTTTTAAAACGAGCCCCTTTATTCTAATCACTTAAAACAGCAATAGATGGATTTCGATCCCTAGCAGTGAAAACATAGTAAAACATATCACACTAAACTATGCTTGGCAACATATGAATAGCTTTAATTGTTTTTGAATAAGCTAGATTTATATGTTGTTGGTGTTCATTTGGGGCTCAGTTGATACACTGGCTGCCATTCAAAATAGCAGGAAAAACGTGTTGCATAAGAAGATTTTTAATCTCTTTCACACTCACATTTGTCTTCAGTAGTAGTAATGGTTTTCTACCTCCTTCTACTCCACTAACAACTGTGACAGATTAGTAATAACCCAGGTGTAGTATTATCTTTACAAATATTTTCCACTAAATTATAAATGAGGGTAGCTAGATTGCTTTACCCCCACAGTACCCCATCTGTGATGTTAATAACCAACAGGACATCTTTTATCTCATTTTGGTCTCCTTCCAAAATTTTCCCCCAATGTCAGATTGTTCATAATGTTACAGCATCACCCAACACATATTTATAATGTTCATAAAGCAACATTGTTACTGGCTGATTCTTCAGTTCACAGAGAGCAGGATTCTGACATCCAGTGATGGGTACACCTTGACAACAGTTAACAGTTACATAGCGCAGTTATATACTCTATAGCCCATCATTTTCTGACCACAGGGTTGTTGGATGCTTTACGTTTCTGATATACATAGCATGATATGTGTGTAAATTTATGGCATTTGGAAGTTTGCTAAAAAAAAGCCAGGGGATGTCCTGGGAGCCGGATAACTGCAGTTCCTATGTGAGACTCTAAAAACTGCTGGCAGTAGGTGGGAAGCTCTGTAGGCTCCAGGCCAGCATTCTGTTGTTCTAGGATGTGTTCCTACTCTCAGTTCCTCCTGTGCCTGGAGGGATGCCTGCCACATGTAACTCTATAAGTACTGTGTGGTTAGTCACAAAACAGCAACAAAATAAAAAAAAAAACGATCCATGAACAACGGGGCTGTTGAGAAGAATTATGAAACATGGCTCTACACAGGGGTCAAGATATAGGCCTCGACCCAGGCATGACACTTTGATGCATTGCTGCTTATCTGATTGGCTAGAAGACCATCAGCTAATAGAGAGTAACTAACATGAGTGCACTACTGCATCACTGTTCCATCGGAACATGTCTCCTCAGGGAGAACAAAATGGCAAAACTGGGACTGAAACCAGTGAGTATCTGCTTAAATGAAACGCAGTTGAACTTGACAGCAATTCATCCAAATGACCAGAGAACCAGTGGTCCATGGACATGTTTCCTAGCATCTGGATTCCTGGTATTTATATGTAGCCTGCTTGATTTCAAAGGGGAAATATACTGCACTAAACAAAGTCTGAAAGCATACAAACGTCTTGATGCTTGGTTGAACTTCACCGTGTGATTTGCTGGTGATATTAAAATGATGATATACCAATGGGTTTTCTAGGTGTACAAATACTTGTATATTATTACAACTTTTATTTGAAAAACTGTAAAGTAGCTAGGCTTATTGTGTTTATAACCAACACTGTCACTCGGTAATATTATATACACTCACCGGCCACTTTATTAGGTACACCTGTCCAATCACATGGCATCAGAATGGGGAAGAAAGGTGATTTAAGTGACATTGAACGTGGCATGGTTGTGGGTGCCAGACGTGTTGGTCTGAGTATTTCAGAAACTGCTGATCTACTGGGATTTTCACACACAACCATCTCTAGGGTTTACAGAGATGTTCCAATAAGAGAAAATATCCAGTGCGCTGCAGTTCTGTGGGCGCAAATGCCTTGTTGATGCCAGAGGTCAGAGGTGAATGGACAGACTGGTTCAAGCTGATAGAACGGCAACAGTAACTCAAATAACCAGTCACTACAACCGAGGCAGAAGAGCATCTCTGATCACACAACACGTCAAACCTAGAGGTGGATGGGCTACAGCAGCAGAAGACCACACTGGGTGCCACTCCTGTCAGCTAAGAACAGGAAACTGAGGCTACAATTCGCACAGGCTCGTGAAGTAGCTAGGCTACAAAATTGGACAATAGAAGATTGGAAAAACATTGCCTGGTCTGATAAGTCTTGATTTCTGCTGCAACATTCGGATGGTAGGGTCAGAATTTGGCGTCAACAACATTAAAATATGGATTCATCCTTCCTTGCATCGACAGTTCAGGCTGGTGGCGGTGGTGCAATGGTGTGGGGGATATTTTCCTGGCACACTTTGGGCCCATTAATACCAATTGAGCATTGGGTCAATGCCACAGCCTACCTCAGTATTGTTGCTGACCATGTCCATCCCTTTATGACCACAGTGTACCCATCTTCTGATGGCTACTTCCAGCAGGATAACACACCATGTCATAAAGCACGAATAATCTCAGACTGGTTTCTTGAATACGACAATGAGTTCACTGTACTAGAATGGCCTCCACAGTCACCAAATCTCAATCCAATAGAGCATCTTTGGGATGTGGTGGAAAGGGAGATTTGCATCATGGATGCGCAGCCAACAAATTTGCAGCAACTGCGGGATGCTATCCTATCAATATGGACCAGACTCTGTGGAATGTTTCCAGTACCTTGTTGAATCTATGACCATTCTATGACCATTCTAGGACCAGTTCTGAAGGCAAAAAGGGGTCCAACCCAGTACGAGCAAGGTGTACCTAGCAAAACTACCTCTTCTGATGTTGCCACTAAATCTGACATAAAATCTAAATTCCTGTGATATTTAATATTTCTCAGTTACAAGTATAGTTAACTTCCTAATATACTAATGGTCTAAACAGGGTTTATCTTGGTTAACTGACACTGTCATCTCTTTTCTTTTGCTTTTGGCAGACTGTGAAAAGATTCTGAATTCATATTGAATGTATCAGTATAGTCGATCACACATCAGTATTTTCACTTTTTATATGTTTTTGTGGCAGTCGGCTGCTCGGTTACCATTTCTCTTACTAGTGTGCATAATCTCAGGGGCCCCCAATAAAAGGCACCTGTAGACCTGTAGACCCCAGATGCTCAATGTATTCATCATTCACTTATTACAGTAAGCTCGTTCACAAACGTAACAGCAGAGAGATGTTGCCTTGGAATATTCCACCCACACTGGTGTTAATTAGCTTGGTTTGTCCAGATATGTGAATTTGTTTTTTTTTCTTTGCTTTGTGGCCTTGCCTTACAGGCCTTGTAAACTGGAGCCAATTGACACACTTTGTGTCAATAAAACAAAATGATTTATGTTGTGCCCAAAACTCGTCCTTCATCCAACGCCTTGGTTCCAGCTGTCTTACATGCATCCAGGGCAATCAAACAAAGGCCTCAGGTTGGCTTTAACATGCCCTGTACTGTGTCATGGGCAGTTGCCACAGCAACAATGAAAGCCCAGGAGCCTCTAGGGCAATGTTAGGGTAACCATTTAACCAGACCTCCAAGGCCACAGCACTGAGGGGCTATTAGTAAAAGAGAAACAGTGTAAGTCTGTCCTTTCCAATTCACCTTTACTTCCATCCACCTGTGCTTCACAGTGATGTTGCCCTCCAAAAGGTCTGAAACTTATAGTTTAGGTTAAATGCATAATTTAGAACACTCTTCCATATCTGGGATCCCGTGCCCAACAGCCTAATTTTATAGTATACGTCATATCCGTGCAAGCAATTATATGAAGATAGACTGCACGTAGCAACAAAGTGACTGTGAATGTGGCAGTCAGTGGATCATACGTGTGTACTGCTCAATGCAATGCAATGTCTGCCACACCTGCAAACCACTCTGCCCCTGAAACAGCCAATCAAGTGCCGTGGATGAACTAACCAATTCATCTGCTGATTTGCTCTCCAATATAGACTCTGTATTATCCACTTCCTGTTTGCATTCCTTCCTGAACTGTCATATGTTTTGAGTCCTTTTGTTCCTTTCGCCTCCTGTTCTTCCGCTTTTATCCTTGCTGGTCCTGTCTACTGTTTTTTTGGAACTGTCTGTACCACTTCTACTAATCTAGCATGCTTCATGTGTAGAGCCCCCTGTCTGTCAGTCATGGTACTGCAGGGCCTCTGAAATTGCTAAATGTTTAATAGGCTTATGTCTTTTCATAAATTATGATAATTTAATGCAACATGCAGATGAGTGTTATTGATATGGAAAGCTTTCACATTTATCCAGCTATTAACCCTGGTATCCTTTCTCATAAAATAAGATAAAATAAAATGCTGCTATTAAGAGTTTACATTTTTAACAGCATCCACATCTGTTATGGAAAAAGAGTAACCAGCAATAAAAACATTAAATGAGATTTCAAACATGAGAACTATGACAATGGCACGGGCCCAGCAGTCCAGACATGAAGGGGTGAATAATGAATAATAAACGTATCCATACACTCATGACTTCTCTCCAGTCTACTCGCTCCAGGACCTTGTGCGGCCCTCCACCCTCATTAGGCCCACAGTGCTTAATAATGAGTTTAGCTCAACCAGGGCCACAGCAGGTCAATGGCAACCGATCATCGGAGTGGAGAACATTAACGATCGGGATGCATCAGGGACGAATCACAGCCGTCGTTCACCATGGCTGATGGGCACGGCAGCTGGCCTGAAAGGACACTCATTATCACTCCAATTACCACTAATCAGGCACAAGTCCAATCTCAGCAAATCAGCATTGATTGGCTTGGCAGATGCCTCCATGCCTGGCCATTCAACTTACTTGTTTGAGGTGATGTAAAACTGTGCCGTATAGTTATAATGTGTTAGCTATTAATGAATGTTATATTATCTTGTATTTTTAGAGAGAGCTGTTATTTCTAAGGGCTTAAATAAAGTTAAATAAATTGTTTAACACTGCTGTATACCCGAAGGTTAATATAATAAAAATGTCTGTAATAATGTCACAATTACAAGTAAAACACAATTACCATGCAAATTGTAATTACCAGTAACCCTGCTCTTACAGAATCAGCAGTTGACAGTGATCTGGAAAGTGTTAGTGTCCTGAAATATTTGTAGATAGTTTGTAAACATCAAATAAGATGCATCAAGTGGCTTAGTCTTAGAAACATTTTTTAAGAGATACCTCTTATGAGAACACATCAGGTTTAGTGTTGTGAACAAAAGAAGCAGTACTATGCTGGGGGGGGGGGAATCCTGGTAAACCTGTGTGCAGACAACTGTTAAAGGTTTGGTTCTAGCCTGCAACTGTTCATTTATTAATATTCAACATATAGAATATTAATAAATATATTCTACTACATTTTCATGCTATCATCATTGTGTGGTGAACCAGTTTAATGGATAAATTCTCATCCCCACCCACACAGCTCACTGACTAGTCAGTCACAAGGCAGTGTTTGCTAGTATGGCATTGTGTTTAAACGCTTTAAGTGGAATGTAATTATTTATTGTGTAAAGCTAAGAGCAGGTATGCCAGGTTATGATCACCATGTATGGCAGCACAAATATATAGCATGACAGAACAATTGGAGTTATGCTAAAATGTTAGTGTTGATGGAATCTTCATTTGATGCTTTGCAAAACGCATTTTTGTTTACAGTATATTAAATTGTAATTCATCATTGAATTCATCTGACTATTATTTGCATAGTTATTTATGTACATTGTAGCTTACTGTGTATTCCTGCACATGTAAATAAGAGGAGTATGGATCTGGGGTGAATGTATCTGGAAAGAATCAGTTCTGCAAACCAAAATATCTTCTACACTTCCTATCTTTACAGTTCCTTACAGTATGTCCAGTCTGTGAAATACCCTACAACTTCTTTTTGATCATTGTGGTGTCAAAATATGGCTTGTCTTAACTCCGTGAGAACATGTAGCTGGAGCTGCTTTCCTAAGAGTGCCTCTGTAACTTGGTCTGTAACTGTACACCAAATCAATTAAAGATTGGCAAGATGTTTGTGCCTGCAAGGTAAGTGTTATACACATAATACACATAGTAGCTCAATTTAATGTTTGTTTAATTTTGAATTTTGACTTTCATTAACATATTATATAATAATGGATGTTTGGAAGAAACACTTGTACTCCTCCTCCGCTAATATCATACCACACACAAATCTAACCACGCATGACTCTTATTACTTTACCTTTTATTGTTTCCGCTTCACCACCCACCTGCTTTCTTTGCATTCTTAGGCTGTTGGAGGGGGCATTCAGCCAGAGGATAATATAACATTGTCCAATCAAATGCATAATACAGATTAACGCTGAGTGAGAGGCAGGACGGCGAGACGTAAGCAGATGGCCAGAACGCCGTTCACCTATATAAAAACAGTGCAAGACATGCCAAACAGGTAACAACACTACACCACATGATCAACAACTGGCAACGAACACAGACAATACACGCTAAAATACACAAGACAACACGCCACACGTATAACACATAACTACAACGAGAAGAGGGACAGGATACAACTAACACAAACTCACAAAGGCGCGCACGGAAACGACCAAACATGGACATACATTCACACACAGGACACCTCGAAGGAGGGGTCAGGGGCTGTAACGTGACACTGCTTGATTTCTTCTGTAGCCTGCAAACTTTCCATGGCTTTGTCGATTTCATTTTATTTTCTTTCCCCAGAAGATATTTCACAGAACTTGAGTGAATGTTAAATGACTAACTGACATCCATTGATCAATGGTGTAAAAACACCTTCTACACATGCAGACACACAAGTCGAAGCACATTTCATGGAGTTACTTCCTTAGAAGGTTTGCTGGGTAATATATACATGCGGGCCTCTGACTGGGCATGCCGGTGCTTGCTTGTTAACATGATGCAGGTTCATGCAGGTTTCTTCTTTTCAGTGAACCTAACCTAGTAATTGAAACAAAATAGTTGGCTTATCGCATTTTTAAAAGCAAAACCTACATTTTATCTTTAAAAGCATGGGGACCACCAAAATGTCATCAAAATCTTTAGATCAAATCTAAAGTACGTGTTCTAGTGTGTTCTAGCTTGTTCTTCTATAACAGAATGTCTCTTTCATGGAGATCGCCACTGAGAAAGATAAAATGGGTCTTCTGGCTACTGTGTCACAGTGCTCGCTCTTTGGTCAGCTGGCCAGGGAACACGGTTGCCACCTGCAGGGCCTGGGTTTGAGACCAGTTGTGGAAGGAGATGGTGGTGTGACAGGGACCTAGTCCAGTGGGAACCCCTGGTGAGGGTTATGGATGTGACCCTGCATGAAGGGTGGATGTGTGAGGTACAGGAGTGTGCTCCCTGAAGGTTGTGTGACCAGAGCCTGTCAGAACCTGAAGGATGGAGTGGCTCAGTGACCGTCACGCATGAAAGTAAAATGGGTTCTCTGGAGGTTGGGTCAGAGATCTGGCTCTTTGGTCTGGAGGTCAGAGCACACGTTGGAGGTCAGAGGTCAGAGCATGTTTGTCACCTACAGGGTTTGGTTGCTGCCCTCCACCTTCGTCACAGTCCTCAAAACATCAAAGTATGTATGTTCTGCTAAAACTGCAGGGACACTTGATCCTCCCTAAAAGGTCAACCAGCATACAAACACACACACAGTTCCGCCTCAGGCAGCAGGGAGAACACAGTTTCTTCTTTGGTACGATAACCCATGTCAGCCTGGAATCAGTCTCAACAGTTAGCAGAGTTCACCTAGGAGCAGTGTCTATAAGGTTTGCAAGTGTGCTATGTGCTCTCTATGTGCTCTCCCACATGTTATCTAGGAATGGGACACACACACACACACACACACACACACACACCTTGAGATACACTCTCTCTCGCGCACACATTGCAAGGCAGGAGTATGTGACATTGTAGTGTTAAGCAAATATGTAACAGACCATGAGGGAATGCCTGGTAACATACTATGAATAGAAATTGAGATTGACCTTGGGGCTACCGTTACATTGCAGGAGTTTGTCCAAAACTCTGTAGTAATACCGGATACTGCTCAGTACTAATACTACAATATTACTAATAGTAATATTGAATATTGTTCAATATAGTAGTAATACTGACTTCCTTCTCTCCCCACCTCCTCTCTCCCTTTTTTTTTATTTCTAGCAACTGTCTATATTTACCACCTACCAGAAATATTTATTTATTGCAAACACTTCATAGGTGTGTAATTACAGCCAATGGACACAATATGCAGCAGTACGTGAGGTACAAAGCAGGCGAGCATCATCAGATTAGTTAATGTTTAACTGAGAGGTGGGCTGTATGAAAAGACAGGTCTGAGCGACTCGGAACTTGTCGTGATGGGTATCAACAGTTCTATTCTAACTTCCAAATGGTGGTTCTGTACAGATAGGAGCAAAATGTATCAGTCTAATTCCAATGACTTAAAAAAGGTACAAAAATAGTAAAAAACTTTGCATTTTATTATCACCTTCTCAATGCATAAGTCCATATCCAGGTACTCACTTCCATAGACATATATGGAAGATTTATGGGAGATTTGGGGTAATCTCAAAGAAATTCTTAATGGAGTTAGAAGTATTAAGAAATTCTTCACATAAGATATAAATGCTAGTGTACATTATGTACCCAGTTCCTGTGTTTCCTTTCACTGCTACGCCCATCCCCTGATCTTGTCCACCCTTCTTCTCCGTCCTTCTCTTCAGATGTTCAGAGCTCCACTCTAACCTCTCATTACGTTGCTCTTCTCTTCTTCTGGCCTGTGTAGGTGCCGGCTATCTACTACTAGTACTAGTAGTCTACTACTGTTTCCTCTTGTATTTATCCTCTTTTATTTGTAAAGTAACAGCTGTGCACTTGGGTTCTCTAACTTGAGATCATCATTTGCTTCCTACGGTGTGCTCTGATTACAACGGAACTGCAGTACCAGAGGACATTCCAGGCTCAGAAAGTAAAACTCCTTCCCAGGATTTTACTCAAGCTTGCCGGATTTTCTAATTAGTGCAAGCCAGGTAAAATTAGTGGAATCAACACAATCCAAGAAGCTTGAGCAAAACCTTTCTGGAATGTCCACCTCTGTCTAGTACTAACAACAAAGGCATCCCTTTGTATGAATCCATCTTGAATCTCTGGACAACTTGAAGAGTCTGAGTCAAGTTTCAAGTCACATTAACAACAAACATTTATGATTATGCATAAACTAATACCAAATTGACACCACACGATTGTAGCCCTGATTTTCCACTCCCCATCAGGTTGTGAAGGTTGACAAGAATAGCTCCAGATCAGAGGGGAATTGCCATTCGCGCAGAGCTCTGAAATACTGTATGCTCTCAATCCCTATGTTTGAGTTGTTCAAAAACATGATTTGAGAGGCTTGACAATCGCCCACACAGTCGCACATGCTAAATATCTGGACCTGTCAGTAAGTTAAAATCCTGTAGTGTCAAAAGTGTTGCCACCAGGTTATGATTGGTAGTGAGTGGGATGTCAAGCTACAACTAATGAGGATGCAAGATATGTACAACATGCATGGATACAAGTTCACAGTTCACACACACACACACACATCCACACAGGAGATGTTCAAAAGTCGCAAAATTATATATTACATTTACATTTACATTTTACATTTACATTTTTTACATACATATATTACCTTGGTATCTCCTCATGTCCGCCTTTCCCCATTATCGGCCACTTCCATGTATTTTCTGCCTCTTATCGCCAAACCAATCCCTAAATTGACTTAAATGACATTTAAGCTTTATTTGAGCATCTAAAAACTTTTTAAAATATGACTAATTTTGCGTGCTCAAAACTGTATAGAATGTATCACTTATTTTCGTTCCGCGACATAAAATATAGTTGTTTGATGTTTGTTTACAGGTGGCTACTACGCTAATTGGGGCTACTACACTAGCTAATGACGGCTAAGTGGCTAACGTAAACTAAACAAACATATCCGGGTGTATGTTCAGGTGCCTTATGAATTTGATGTGGTCGTTCCAGTGTCTTTGTTTCACACATTCTTTACACGTTGCGTCCTTCGGTTTTGTCCAAGGATTTTAAACTCTCTGTAGACAAAGGCTCCACATACGGTACTCCAGATGAAGCCATGGCAACCTCGTTTGTTTACATTTAACGCTTCTCTTCGATTTCCCTCTCGCAATAAACGATGTTCGAGTCGAGTCGAGAGACAGTAGGGACGAGTTTCAAGTCAAGTCTGAAGTCTTTTTGTAGGCGACTTAGCTGCGACACACACACACACACACAGCCCTGTTCACAATCCCAGCTTATTGGTTATCACACATCCTTGTTTGCCCTCTTTTGTTCTCCCTACTGTTTAGGCTCACAGGTACCTGCCATCAGTGCCATGTGTCACCCCTGGTCCTGTGCCGAGGAGGTGTCACCAGTACCTGCTCTGCACACACTCTTCTCTGCTGCTTCAGTTCAGCACTTGGACTCACCACTACTGCAGTATAAGTATAAATATTCTCTTAACGTCCCTGCGCCTCTCCCTCCTTCTGTGCCATCAACGTCACAATCTCTATGGATAGAGAGATAGATGAGGCAGATTCTTCTATGCAACAATGTAGCAATATTACTGTACTTGGAAAACAATCAATACCTTCTGTATTTCGAACCACAAGTGTGGCTTATCTTGAATGAACATCTTTCAAATCTCATGGAAAACTGGCTCCTGGCTCCCAGATGGTGGAAAAACTTCCATTGGCTGTCTGAACAGTAGAGTCCCTTGTTGTCTCCAAACGCAGGCTGAAGACTCATCTATTTATGGAGTACTTTACATGATCACTAATCCTGCACTTACAGAAATATCATATTGAACCCTTCTAACCATTACTCTTTATATTGCACAAGCTCATTTTTAATTCTTTCTCTGTATCAGCATTACTGTATCTAGCAGTAAACTACCTATTGCATATTCTTGAACCTATTGCACTAGCTGGGATGCATTCTATAAGTAGATAACAAAGCAGTTTTGTAAATTGATCTGGATAAGAGCCTCTATATGTCTCTGGAGATCACAAGATCTTGTGATCATAAGATCTTGTAATCTCATTAGAGACCTCTGGGATCACTCCAGCAAACAAAGCACACATGCTTTTAATGGCATTTTTAAGCGCTGAGGAACATGAATGGTTGTTTTGCACTGTATTATTTAATTATTTACATCGATCTTGTTCGATGACAACAGCGTTGTCCTCCAAAGTCCTGCAGAAATATTGCCACATGTAGGTTTATTTTGAGATGACTACAAAAAGCAATTTATTTGTCACATGATTCCATTCAACTGCTAAACTTGCACCACCAGCTGCTCGACTTCTCAATCCAGCCCACTGATTGGTTGGTATCGGCAGTACTAGTGTCATTAGGCCCTCCAGCAACGTATGTTAAATCTATGACCTAAGGAGCAAGTCTAATCATCACCAACACCTCAGCTTTTATTTTTTTAAGAACAAAAGTACCATCATATACCATATAGCCCAGAAAAACTGTCAGGATATGGAAAGACAAAATAAGCCAAACCAAAGTCTAGTGTGACTACTCAGCCTGGAATTAGAACTATATTTTAATTATAAATATGGACTTCTGCTAGCGGGCCGCCCAATGGAGGATGGGTTCCCTTTTGAGTCTGGGTCCTCCCATGGTTTCTTCATAAATCCCTGCCATCTTAGGGAGTTTTTCCTTGCCACTGTCACCTGTGGCTTGCTCATGGGATCTGGACAATCTGGATTGTAAAGCTTTGTTTACTTTGTAAAGCTTTGATTGTTGACTGTCATCTGTTTCAGTCAGCATGGTCACATACAGGTACTTTCTTTATAGTAGTTGTACTACATATTTAGCAAATGTCACAGTCTACATGTTCAGCGCAGATGCAGCCTCTGTAGGCCTAAATACATAGTGAACATCAGCAACAAAACATTTTCTTACATTGAAACAAATTATGTGTCTTTGACAAACTCTGTAACAGAAGGGTCTAAGTAAAATGTCCATACTACTTACATTTTGTAAATTTTCATTGTACTTTGAATGTTCTTTGGATGCTCATTGCCACCACAAATATTATGAAAATAGTTTTGATCATTGGTAAAGATTCCTTCTTTTTTGCAGTCATGATTTGGGCAGACACAAAATAGCACATAGGATAAGGCCCAGGAACTGAATCCCTGGCCAGACTACCAGAATGGAGTATGTTTTACAAGGAGAACTATTCAGTAGGTTGTCATAACAGTCCCCTATTCAGCAGTTTGTCATAAGAGTCTGCTAGTGCCCTGCAGTACTGAACTCAACCAGAGCCTGCTGCTGGTGTCCTGGCTGATAACCTGCTCATCTGGCCATAATCAGTTCAATACCCTCATTTTAGCTGCTCTCATCTGGACTAAGCAATGTATAACATTATTGGTCAAAAACGCAGGTTCCCCCACCACTCTCCCTGTGTAAACAGAAGAATGCTTGAGAACAGATGATGCAGGTGCATGGGGATTTGTTTTTGCGCGATTTATTGTGTATGTACTAAGGGCCTTTAGTCGTTTTACTTATTTAAAGTCAATGTATTTATCTTTCAGCCTCGCGTTTCAGTTTCAGTTATGAGGGAATTCACAGATATGAAACAAAGATAACCAAGTCTAACTAACACACACACACACACATATATACATACAGAGAGAGAGAGAGAGAGAGAGAGAGAGCGTGTGTGTACTGGCCCTTCCTCTCTACCCAACCCCCTTGTAGAACCGGTTTGATGCTTATCTTTACCTGTTTTCAAGAGTAAAAATTCTTTGTCCGCACATTCACGCTCAATATAGACATTGAACTAAAATGTCTGAAATTTTAAATGTAATGTAGCTAATGTTTTTCAGAAAAATACTTTTTAAACTTTAAATGACGATGGGGTGATGGGAGAGCTAAAGTGAAGGTTCGTTTCCATGTTGCAAAGTGATTGTTGCGTACTCAACGTCTGTCAAGACGAAACTTGATTTTTGGGCGGGTCTTCGAAAGCATTTCTGGTATAGGTTCCGTACCTTGAACACACCTGTTGACTCGAAACGAGCATAGCTCGAGCGGTGTCTTATTTTGGTGTTCCCCCCTCCCAACGTTAAATCTAACCTAACAACAATGGCGAAAGACGTTTTGACGATTTATTTGCTATATGTAGGTGAGTATGACTTTCTGTCGGTAAGTTTTTAACGTTCTTGGCCCTAAGCAAGAACAAAGTAGAATAACGTAATATTCAGTTTATCACATCATCACGTAGGTTTATGTATTATATTAATACGCAATGTCAATGCATATTATGCATGTATATATATATATATATATATATATATATATATATATATATATATATATATATATATATATGTGTGTGTGTGTATTTATACGCAGCGGTTAACATTTATTTTAGTTCAGTCAAAGTTCATATAGGCAACCATGCGAATGTTAGTATATGTACCTTATTCAATATACATTATTTAATCAGTTGTGAAAGTACAGCTGGGAAATTGCCAATTCAAGAGAAAGACTACCTCGAAGCATGACATAAATGCACAATCCGGAAGGCTCGTAAAACGCAGTCTTGCGCGGTCTGTTTCAATGGCGGATGATTGTGGGCCAACGCCCTGTTTTGGAAGTTTGCTTAGCCTAGGTAGTGACATTTTTTTAAAAGTTTTAGTTCATAGCCATTCGTGGTTTTCTTTATCATGCATAATAACAAAAATCTTGAACTGTTTCTCCCTTTGAATTGTTTGGCCGTAGGTAGTCGTTAGGAGTTGTCAATCTCCAGTAGTCCTCTTAAAGGCTTCTGGAAGAAAGCTAATATCTCCATCTTTTCACTCTTGGTGATTTTGCTAAGTGATACTACCAATAAACTTGTGATTTATGAAGGGTTAGTAGCTTTCTTCATGCAGCTTATGTATATATTCTGTCAGGAGCAAATTTTCCATGATAGGAGAACATTAAAACATTATGCTTGTTATCATTGTTTTTAAATAAACACCCTCCAACAAAGCCCCTAGGGGGAAAGACTAGGATTAGGTTTAGCAGATGTCAACGGAAATACCACAGAAAGATATAGAGATATATTTTACTGTATGTGTGAATGCGTGTGTGCATCTCTGTTTTACAGTTATTTATCAGACTCTGGCTTTGACCGTTGACATCCCATTACCAACTTATGAAGTTGCACGAGGTGACAATGCCATAATACCCTGCACCTTCAAACCCCAGAATCCAGTCAACAACCTGATCGTCATCTCATGGATGGCTCACGCAGATGTTGAATCTGATCCAGAGGTAAAGAACTACTGCCACATAATTTGCTTCCGGCTTCTCTCCTTTGCTGTTATTCATTTAACTACTATGAGCAATGTTTGTCTTGGTCTGTGTAAACCTATGCTATTTGCATAATATGTTAAATTATTTTTTATGGTGATCTGTTTTTCTTTGAGAGCTTTTGAAGGCAGGATGTGGTCAGATGAATGAAAGATGTTCAGATCTGAATGAAAGAACTGATATTTAATGCTGCACAATTAGTGAAAGCAGACAGGGACAGTCCCTGGTATCACCATTAAACTACGCTATATGCCATACTTTGCACAAGCTCTTAAAATGGAAACCATATACTTTCAACAGTCCCTGGTCTCAGTTCTCTCTTTCTCTTTCTCTCTCCCTCTCCATCATCCTTCTCATCTGACAGCTCAACATCATCACGTTGTACTATAGTCAGCAAGGAACTCCATCCCTTGACGCTAGTGATCTGTATAAAGGCAGGGCAGCAATGAACTATAGCATCGCTCAAGGAACAGCAAGCCTAGTGCTCAACTCTGTAACATCAACGGATTCTAGAGTGTATGAGTGTAAAGTTCAAATCCCTGGGGACTCCACTGGAAAACAAGTAGACACCACCACACTTGTGGTTTTGGGTAAGTGTGAATAAAGTACTATAGGTTCTTGTTGTGAATGTTTGAGTTGCTGGAAAGAAAAAAGGAGGTAAAACAGTAAAAAGTTTGAGCACAGTGCTAAGCTGAAAGACGAAGTTCATTTGGAAAACTATGAACGGAGTATTTCTCCAGCTTTCCTCGGTGTCATGGAGGTCTTTGCTGTTAGACCTGGGTTGAATGCTACACTGTAAATGGTTCAAGGAAACAGCTTTAAAAAAAACTTATATTTAATAACTTGACCCATTTGAGCATTAAATGAGTAGTGCTCGGTGTAATTACTCGCACTCATTGATCAAGTGGGAACTAATTAGAAACCGTGATGGAATAGTTCTAATTGCATGTTAAAATCATTTAAGTTTATTTCAATCATATCTATGCTACTAAAAGTATTATCAAATTGTCATTCTGCTTTAGATGAGTGATTTGTGCATTTGCATACACTGTGCAATTACAACGCAAGTCAATGTGATAAACTGCAAATAAGATTATTGCTTTTACCCGGTAATATATACCTTTACTGATATACGTAGCCATAGGTAATTAATTTATCTGTTCAGTAGGTTGATCAAACTACATCTGAATTTATAATTAGACAATTCCAAATGTACCTGTTCAAAAAAACTTCATAATTCCAGACACTGTTCAAAAAGGTCTGATTGTGCAACTGATTTGCTAAGAATCTCCCAAAATACATGTGGTTGTAACACTTTTGTGAATGTTTTCTTTTTTTAAACAGTGGCACCTTCCATACCCAAATGTGCGATCCAGGGAAAAGCTGAATTTTACCAGAATATTAGTCTCACCTGTCAATCAGATGAGGGCACCCCCAAACCCACATATAAATGGACAAGCTTTGATAACACTAATAAACCAAGACCGAACCCTCCCAAGTCCACTGATGGTATGTGTTTCATTTCTCTCTCGATGACTCTTGGGATGCAAATGTGTACTCATGCACCTGACCATGTCACATTTGTATGTCTCACTTAAGTGAATGGAGTTTTGTCACTCTACAATATCTCCACTGACACCAGTGGTTATTTCATCTGCACATCAACCAACAAAATTCGCTCCAGTTCCTGTAACCTCACCTTAGAAGTCGTGTTACGTAAGTAATTCTAAATGTATTTGCCTTGATAAAAATTTTTCTCCCTAGTTTGATGTAATTTTTTTTCCATTTCTACATTTTGCTACATCTAAATATTTTTATCCACTATTGATTCCTCCTATCTGTCTGATTGTTTCTGTTCTCTTCTGTTTTGTCCCT
This sequence comes from Brachyhypopomus occidentalis, assembly GCA_020368025.1. Lineage (NCBI taxonomy): Eukaryota > Metazoa > Chordata > Actinopteri > Gymnotiformes > Hypopomidae > Brachyhypopomus > Brachyhypopomus occidentalis. The sequence goes on along the minus strand of JAGXOD010000247.1, from coordinate 6,271,060 downwards.
CAGCTTCTTTTAACGTGGCCTCCACAGCAGGTATAATCGGAGGAGTTGTGGCTGTACTTTTAATCCTGCTGGTTGTTATCTATTGCTGCTGTTGCCGTCGGAAACAGGAGAAACATGAGGAGTATGCAATGCGGTAGGCTGTCTGAAATTTCAGTCAACAGGGCATAGTAACTGAAATGGTGCAGTTACCATACAGAAGTGGAATGTTCGTGGTATCTTATGACCACTTGATTTCTGTGCACTTTTAGTGTTAACACTGGTTGGTTAATGTGTTTTTGGTAAGCAGATCGAAATTTAACCACACACGGTTGTCAAATACAGTTCAGGTTTCTCAGATTATATGGGATTGCTGCAAGTGATTAAAATTGAAATAACAGATTTTAACTGTGTGGTGATCCTCTTTATATAAATGATGATTGTTGCTACAAATGATATGCAGTTTTGTAAGTATCAAACTCTTGAAGTTTGCAAAAAATAAAAAGGGGCCTTGTGGTTATGTGAATTGGAAAAATAGTGTGACTTGATGCATATTGGGTGCGTTTACACGTGTTTTAATATGTGGATAATCCATACCTGGATATAATCCTAATGCTCAGATTGCAAATGACCATCTGCAAAGAGAATCAGAAGTCTTTTTTTTGTTGTTGCCATTTATCGAAGCTACTTTTATACTGCTGTTACTGAAAGTTTTAAACAGATTTGCTAACATATTTTGTTCTGTTCAGACCTTCAGAAGAGACTGAGTACATGGACAAAGACCCTCATGAATCTGTAGAATATAGAGGCGAAAACAGCAAGTCTGCCGTGTCTCAGGATAACCCAAACAGACATGAGCGCTACGAAGACCGTAATGAGCGGGATCACGATGGGTCCAGAGACCGCTACTCTGATCGGCGAGATGACTATGACGACCGCGAAGGAAGGGTGGACGACCGGCGAAGTGACCGCTATGACGACCGGCGAAGTGACCGCTATGACGACCGGCGAAGTGACCGCTATGACGACCGGCGTGATAAGTATGATGATGACCAAGATCACTATGATGACCGCCGCAGGGAACGCCGTGACCGCTATGATGACCATCAAGATCGGTATCGAGATGATCGCGATTATGACCATGACAGACCTCCAAATGTTCCAGCTAATAAACCTTCGAGGGGGTGAGAGTTCATGTTAATTTAAGTATAGGTATTTGGAGGTTGATCATACACACACATTTTTGCATTCATTTAACCCAGAAGTGCCAATAGGGAAGTTATTAGGTGTGTGAATGAATGAAATGATCCCCCACTTTGTACAATACAGTGTGATGGTGTACTCCTGTGATGAGCATGCATTACCTGATCTGTGGGGTTTTATTTAAGTTGAAATTGTCCTTAATGTTTTATGTTCTAATATCATTTATATAAAGCTTTTATGCATAAGTTGGCTAAATATTGTTGATTGGCTTTGCAAGAAGATGCTGTAAGAGGTCTTGAAGTGCTTTCCCATGTACAAAAGTTCCATCAAGTTGTGGCAGTGTGCGACACTGATGAGGGCTAAATGTGGTGGCTGTTATCTACACTCTTCCTCACCCCTCACATCCTCATCTTCTCTTATCCAAGGCTTTTAGGATAGGGTGCATTGGTCTTTCTCTCAGCTATCCTGTTTATCCTATATAGAACCTTACTGCTTTCCCCAGTAAATCACCTAGTCTTTTTTTATCTTTGTCAGAATCATATATATATATTATATGCAGTGAATTGTATATATTTTATTAAAAACTGAATACTACACAAAATGTTTGCTTGGTGATTTTGTGAGAATGAAGAAAAGTCATTTTGAGGCTGGGCAAAAATAACTGATTAGACATTGGGAGAAGATGAAATTGTGCCTGAGTAACTACCAAGAATACATACTGATCACTGCTAGATGAATAAGGGTGGGGATTTGTGTCCTTCATCACACTTATTTAATCAATAAAGAACATTTGAACACACATCAGTTCAGGGAGCTCAGTGAATAAAAAGACTGAAGATGCATGTAATGACTTCAGAGAAATAGTACTTGATTATCTAGTATGTCAGCTTGACCATTGTTTAGAGGAGAAAATGGCACCCCAGGTGGAACCATCCCTGTACCTACTACCAGATATCTGGGCATGGACAATGAAATGTTAGGAATACACTTGTCTTTGAAAAGTCTGAAACGTCTTGGAAACATTTAGTCTGTCTGTATTTGGTGAATGGGCTTTTAGACCTCTCCACAATGGCTTGTTTACAAGATCATGTATTATCTTAGTTCACAGTTAGTGGATTGCTAGGTAAATAATTGATAGGATTTCACAGTTGCTCAAGTCCCTTATAATATATATATATATATACATAATCTACACTCCTCACATCCTCCTGTATACTTTAAATAATCCTTTGTTCATTTAATGTAAATGCTTTGTAAATAGTTGTACTGTATTGTATAGAGAATAATGAAAAAAAATATCTAGCAGTTCATTATAAAGTGATGGGCCTGTTAATAGTCATCACTGACTAGAACTTTCCAAAAGACCTGTTCACTAAAATGAAACCAGTTTTCATACACCTCACCGGCCACTTTGTTAGGTACACCTTGCTAGTACCAGGTTGGACCCCCTTTTGCCTTCAGAACTGCCTTAATCCTTTGTGGCATAGATTCAAGGTACTGGAAACATTCCTCAGAGAGTCTGGTCCATATTGACATGATAACATCACGCAGTTGCTGCAGATTTGTTGGCTGCGTATCCATGATGCGAATCTCCCATTCCACCAAATCCCAAAGGTGCTCTATTGAATTGAGATCTGGTGACTGTGGAGGCCATTCCAGTACAGTGAACTCATTGTCGTAAAGAAACCACTCTGAGATGATTCGTGCTTTATGACATAGCGTGTAGTAGCCATCAGAAGAAAGGTACACTGTGGTCATAAAGGGATGGACATGGTCAGCAACAATACTCAGGTAGACTGTGGCGTTGACACGATGCTCAATTGGCACTAATGGGCCCAAAGTGTGCCAGGAAAATATCCACTACACCATTGCACCACCACCACCAGTCTGAAACGTTGATACAAGGCAGGATTGATCCACGCTTTCATATTGTTGACGCCAAATTCTAACCCTAACATCCAAATGTCGCAGCAGAAATCATGACTCATCAGACCAGGCAATGTTTTTCCAGTCTTCTATTGTCCAATTTGAGTCTGTGCGAATTGTAGCCTCAGTTTCCTGTTCTTAGCTGACAGGAGTGGCACCGGGTGTGGTCTTCTGCTGCTGTAGCCCATCCGCCTCTAGGTTCGACGTGTTGTGTGTTCAGAGATGCTCTTCTGCCTCGGTTGTAGTGACTGGTTATTTGAGTTACTGTTGCCGTTCTATCAGCTCAAACCAGTCTGGCCATCATCTCCTCTGACCTCTGGCATCAACAAGGCATTTGCACCCACAGAAGTGCCGCTCACTTATTTTCTCTTTTTCGGGCCATTCTCTGTAAACCCTAGAGATGGTTGTGCATGAAAATTGCAGTAGATCAGCAGTTTCTGAAATACTCAGACCAGCCTGTCTGGCACCAACAACCATGCCACGTTCAAAGTCACTTAAATCACCTTTCTTCCCCATTCTGATGGTTTGAACTGCAGCACATCATCTTGGCCATGTCTATATGCCTAAATGCATTGAGTTGCTGCCATGTGATTGGCTGATTCGACATTTGCACAGGTGTACTTAATAAAGTGGAGGTGAGTGTTTCTCATTGTCTATCTTGGTTGCTAGGCTCATTGCCTCCATCTTGTTTTAAGAGCAATTTCCACTATAAAATGTCTGGGCACAAAAGCACTATTCACTTTTCTGAATTCGCATTCTGTTTTCTCTCTGTTAGAAAGAAATGCAAAGGTTCAGTATTCTTCATAAATAAATGAATTAATTTAATGTTTAAATGTAGCCTATTTTTATAATTCACATTTAAGTCAGTTAATTGTGTGTGCTGCACCAACAATTTCTCAACAAACTATAGTATCCAAAGGAAGCTCTTGTACATGGAGACACAATTTCACAAAATAAGGTTTCAATCATTTTTAAAACTTTTTGTAACAAACAACTTGATTGCAGTGTTTAATATGGAAGTTATTCAGCAACTTTGAGCTCAAAATTCTAATTCAAATGCAATAATTCCATTTACATTTGCAATGTGATAGACGTCTATTCATATTTCATTTACACATACATTTTGATGGTTTATTTGTGCCTTTATTGAAATTAAAATGTATTTCCCGATTTGAATTATCAAGTTCATGTGATCATGCAAAGGTTGTATCAAAATTATAATTAAAATGCTATTCGCTTAATATGCTTTGCATTTCGTGATAACGCGTTTGAAATGTAATTTTCAACCTCACCACCACGCTAAAAAGATGTCAATATTCAAATGTTAATGGAGAAATAGCGCCACCCCTGTTTGCAATAACATTACGATACCAACAGCGCTCAAACTGTGTCAAAATGCATTTTGAAAATGCAATCCGAGCACAATGCATTTTCATTTCCATGGTCTTCCACTATAGTCAAATTATAGTCAAATTAGATGCCATCAGCCTTCCAATCATATTCCACAGCCCTCCACTTTATTCAGCCAATCGGGTTCCACAGCTTTCCACCTCAGGCAGCCAATCAGGACTGGACTATAGCACGCTAAGCAGTACAGGCGAGTTTTTTTTAAACATGAAGATGTTCTTTGCTGTTCCAAAGCTTCGGCAGCCTCACGCAGAAGCTGGGACACTGTTTTCGCCATTTTTATTTATTTGCAGTTATACCCGCCAACATGCGCAACACGACTCCAGTCCTGATTGACTGCCGGAGGTGGAAACTTGATAATTCAATAATGAAATACATTTATATTATATTGTATTGTTATATTATAATATTGTTATATTATAAATACATTATATATTATATTGATAATGAAATACATTTCAATTTCAATAAAGGCACAAATAAAGCATCAAAATGTATGTGTAAATGAAATATGAATAGACGTCTATTACTTTGCAAATGTAAATGGAATTATTGCATTTTAATTTGAATTTTGAGCTCAAAGTTGCTCGTATGAGTGGAACATGTAAATGCAAATGTGTATTACATTTTCATTTTAATATTGACACTGAATAACTTCCATAGTTTAAAGTCAAAAAGTTAACACTCAATTTGATGTTGCTAAGACTAAATGAGTTTGCGGGTTTGCAATTAGCAACTTGGCTGACCACAAAAATACGAGGAGGTAATGAACATGTCTGCGAATGTAAATATTTAAACAAGAATATGACATATTATCGGCTAACGTATTCCAGAAAAGAACGGTTTAAACAGTACACTGAGACGAATTGAAAGAGAACTGGGAACTGAAAGAGAACTAAAATGTACGCTCTTATGTTCGTTTCCGTTTTGCAAAGTGATGGTTTCGTAGGCAGCGTCTGTAATATAACAGCTTTCGCGCGCAACATGAAACGTGATTATTTGCTGGGTCTTCCAAACCCTCTGTTGTACAGGTTGTGTCATATGTACGTACCTGTTTTTTGTTTGTTTGTTTTTACCATCGTTAAATCTAACCTAACAGCAATGGCAAAAGACGGTTTAGTGGTATTTTTGCTCTATGTAGGTGAGTAAGACTTGCATGCTGTCACTGAGAGAACACTAATACCCATCACATTTTCATCATATAGGGTTATGTATTAGGTATATCGGGGGGTGGGGTATTACAGAAAACTGGTTGAAATATGAGTTGACTAAGCCCGTCCCGACATCCCGACAGAGCTGGCGGTTCAATAACATTGGCTTAAAAGTTTAGTCTCGAAGTCGTTCAATTATGAGTAAATTGGAGTTAAATGAAGCATCTGAAATTGGTACTCAACATGGACAGGACGATAGAAGACTATTAATTTTGCTTCAAAAGATCACAGCAACGTCAGCTAAGGAACGACAGTTCAAAAGAGATACATGAGTCAACGGACGAGATACATGAGAGATACATGACGACGAGAGATACATGAGTCAACGGACGAGTTCAAAATTGTGTAGCCATAAGCTTATTCAGTCGCTCAACACATCAGCTATATGCCTGGTTTCCGCCTTTTTAATTGGTTTGTTTTGATATTTTTTTTAATTTAACATAGCCTACGTAATGCAAGATTAATTAAACAGCGTTGACAGTAAAGAAAAGATTATCACGCATAATTCACATTGTATTTCTGTAGTTGTATGCGATAGCGGTAGTCTTATTGTTAAACTTATTTGAAGTCTATACTACACTGGTATTTCCTGTAATGATATTAAAGAGCTCCCATAGCATAAGATGTGCCTGTTCAAAGTTGTAAATGTCTGAGAGTCAGCATATATGAACATGATATTGTGTAAGAAACAAGCCACAGTTACTTTTCATAGTATCACACAATCAGAATAATATATGATTTTTACATGCTGTTTACAAATCGAGATTGGGTTTTTGTTTGACATGAAACATTTGAAAACCTTTTCAAAAGCAAGTGGATTGTGGAATAAAGCCTTGAATTAGAAAAACATATTTTGTCATTCAGTGCTAAGTGTCACTGAGTGCTAATCATTTGAGTGCTAAGTAAGCCGAATAGCCTACTTTATGGAGCAGACCAACATACAACAGTATCTGTTAAAAGGGAAAAAAATGTCAGTGGAATTACCCTAGGAAGATAAAGTATGTCTCTCTCTGTGTCTCTCTCTGTCTCTGTGTGTGTGTGTGTCTCTCTCTCTTTCTTTCTTTGTGAAGTAATTTCCCAGACTCTGGCACTGACTGTCAAAATCCCAGCATTAGAGTATGAAGTTGCACGAGGTGCCAATGCCATTTTACCCTGCATCTTCGTCCCCCAGAATGCAGTCAACCACCTGGTCATCGTCTCATGGATGGCTCAAGCTGCCAGTAAATCTGATCCAGACGTAAGGCGCTACCACAACATAATTTGTCTCCAGTTCCTCCCCTTTGCCATTATTCATTCAACAGCTATGAGCAATGTTTTACTTCGCCTGTAAGCCCTGGACCTACAACACTTGTAGGACATGGAAATATTTAAAATATATTGTATCCATTTTAAGAGCTTTCTGCAGGACATGACATAGCTTATACCACAGTGTAATTGTAATGCTAGAGTACCAGAGTGATACCAGAGAGATACCAGGGACTGTCCTTGTCTGCTTTCACTGATTGTGCAGCATTAAATATCAGTTCTTTCATGCAGATGTGACCATATTTCATTCACCTGACCACATCCTTCCATCAAAAGCTCTAAAAGAAAAACAGATCACCAGTATACACTTTCATCAGTCACTGGGCTCAGTTCTCTCTCTCTTTCTCCCTCCATCATCCTTCTCATCTGACAGCTCATCATCGTCACGTTGTACTACGAACAGCCTGGACTTGCATCCCTTGACTATGGTGATCAGTATAAAGGCAGGGCAACACTGAACTATAGCATCCCTCATGGGACAGCAAACCTAACACTCAACTCTGTAATGCCAATGGATACCAGAGCGTATAAGTGTAAAGTTCAAATCCCTGGGGACTCCACTGGAAAACAAGTAGACACCACCACACTTGTCGTTTTGGGTAAGTGTGAACAAAGCACTATAGGTTCTTGTTGTGACTGTTTGAGTTGCTGGAAAGAAAAAAGGAGGATTCTACCGAACTTGTGGTCTTGGGTAAGTGTCAAGAAAGCACTGTAGGATCTTGTTGTGAATGTTAGTTTGAGTTGATGGAAAGAGAAAAAACAGGCAAAAAAGTAAAATGTTTGAGGGCGATGGTAAGGTGAGAGATGAGGTTCAACTGGACAATTGCATGAACAGAGATCACGTCAAGTACTTCTCAAGCTTTGCATTTCCTCATTGTCACTGTAGTATTTGCTGTTAGACCTGGCTCTGCATAGGTAATTACTCACACTCATTGATCGAGTGGAAACTCATTATAAGCTATTATGAATATGCATTACTGTAAATGAAGAGCTTTCTAATTGCATTCTAATTCGAATAACAGTTCTAATTGCATGTATAATCATTGGAACTTTATTTAGGTGTTTGTAAATGTACGTAGGTTTAATTCATATGTGGTATGAAGTGACTCACTGAAAGTAAGACTTTTGTGGTTTAGAGTGTAACTAGGACCAGTATTGGAACAGACTGAAAGAAATCAAGTAGGGGGGATGCCTGCATAGACATATAGTGTCTTGCCTTGTATTACTATATGTCATTCATTCATGTGTTCAGTAAGTTGATCCAAGCACATCCTCAATCAGACGGTGTGATTAGACACATAAGATCCAAATGTACCTGTACAACAATCCAGACGTTGTTCATGGAACATCTGCATGCCATCTGATTGTGCAGCTGATTTGCTAAGAATCTCCCAAAATACATGTGGTTGTAACACTTTGGTGAATGTTCTCCTTTTTAAACAGTGGCACCTTCTATACCCAAATGTGCGATACAGGGAAAAGCTGAATTTTACCAGAATATTAGTCTCACCTGTCATTCAGATGAGGGCACCCCCAAACCCACATATAAATGGACAAGCTTTGATAACACTAATAATCCAAGACCGAACCCTCCCAAGTCCACTGATGGTATGTGTTTCACTTCTCTCTCGATGACTCTTGGGATGCAATTATGTACTTGTGCACCTGACCATGTCACATTTGAATGTCTCACTTTAGTGAATGGAGTTTTGTCACTCTACAATATCTCCACGAACACCAGTGGTTATTTCATCTGCACATCAGCCAACAAAATTCGCTCCAGTTCCTGTAAACTTGCCTTAGCCGTCATGCCACGTAAGACATTTTCCTTGATGACATTTTTCTCCCTAGTATGATGTAATTTTTTCCCTCTTTGCTACATTTTGGTACTTCTAAATGTATCCACTATTAATTCGTCTTGTCTGTCTGATTGTTTCTGTTCTCTTCTCTTTTGTCCCTCAGCTTCTGTGAACGTGGCCTCCGCAGCAGGTATAATCGGAGGAGTTGTGGCTGTTCTTTTAATCCTGCTAGTTGTTGTCTACTGTTACTATTGCCGACAGAAACAGCAGAAACAGGAGAACCATGAGGAGTGTCCCATGGGGTAGACTGACTTGCATAAACTGCATAGTAACTGTAAACGTTGAGGGGTGACTGCTATTACAAAGAATATGCAATTTTGTGTCAAGCTGTTTTGAAGATTTCAAAAGACATCGTGTGGATTGGAGAGATGAATGTATTTCGACAAAATGTGACTCTAATTGCAAAATATGTGTAAATGGCCCCAACATGAATATAAAACTATAAAACCCTTTTACTTCAAAACGCATCTGACCAACTACGAAAAGAATCAGAAGTCTTTTTTTATCATTACTCTCAGATAATTTTGTACTGTAAGTCTTAAACAGGTTTACTGATATGTTTTGAGCTGTTTTGTTCAGATCTTCAGAGGAGATTGAATACACAGACAAAGCCTCACAAAACTAGAAAATGAAGACAAAGACATAAAGATCAAGTCTTCCATGTCTGAGGACAAAGGCAGCTGACATGGCCACTAGGAAGACCATAGTGAGTAGGAGTATTACGGGATCAGAGATCGCTACTCTGATAAGCGAGACAACTATGACGATTGCAAAATGATTGCAAAGTGATGGCTATGAGGACCGGCACAACGATGGCTAGTCGTGATCAGTTTTAATGCCCGAGATCACTATGACAACTGCCACAGTGATTGACATGATTGCCTGACCAGATGATCGCTATTATAATCATGACAGACTTCCAAATGTTCCAGATAATAATCTGTCTAGTGGGTAAGCCTGCATGCTGACTTTTTAAATTACATGTCTTTGGGGTTGATCATGCAGACAACGTTTTGCATTCATTTAATACAGAAGTGCCAATAGGGAAGTTATTAGATGTGTGTGGACTACCTGAGTGAAATTATCCCCTGCTTTGTACAATACAGTTTGATGGTTGTCTCCTGTGATGAACATGACTTACCTGGTCTGTGGGGTTTTAGTTAAGTGGAAATTGTCCTTAATGTTTTATGTTCTAATATATCGTGTAGAGCTTACTCATAAGTTGGCTAAATATTGTAGATGGGCTTTGCTAGAAGACACTGTATGAGGTTAAGAAATGCCTTCCCATGTACAAAGTTACACAGTCTTTATGACCGCAGAGCATGAAAATAGAATGTTGGCAGTGAGACTTTCATCAAGTTAAGACAATGTGTGAGACATAAAGGAAGTCTAAAACATACGATAAGGGCTATGATATGATAAGGGCTAAATGTGCTGGCCAATCTCAATAAGGAACATTTGACTAGAGCGTATTACTCTCGATTCGACGAATCCAGTGATTATGAATAAGAAGTGTTATTAAAAATGTAAGAATAAAAGGTATCTGTTTTGTCAGTATGCTCACACGAAGTGTGAGACCTATACGTGAGATCTAAGTATGAGGTTTCTGTTTACACACAGAGCTACTGTGGTACTTCCTCAGTCTAGCAAGCCTGTAGTCCCTGCTACAAACCAAAGCTGCCCTTCTTACTAACACTGCTCTGTTGCTCTGAAGAAAATAGATGTTTTGCTAATTCAGTTACTTTCATTGAATATATTGTGCCATTTTGTGTTCATATGGCCCCTATTCTTCATCTTCATTGTCATGCACATACTGTCTATAAAAGCCTTCTAACCTCGTAATAAACCACAGTGTGTCACACAAACTGACTCCCCATCTCCTTAAAAAAGGAACAATAATAAAAGGAACGTGTAGTAAAGAAATATGAATGAGTAACTAAATATAGTATAGTATAGTATAGCATAGTATAGTATAGTATAGTTGTCACGCTGAGCGAGGCGTTTTCAGAAAGAGGCCGGAATCGCAGGCATTGACAGACAAACGTATATTTATTTTGAATTATATTCAGCGCAGACGCGCAAGACATAAACGGACCCACACACACACACGGTGACTCAAACAAAGACGAGCACGGGACACTGCGCAAGCACACATTAAATAGACGCCCCACACTAACCCCTTTGTGAAGACGAGACAAGCTACAGGTGCGACGAATGAACACACTCACATTCACACACACCCACGGAAATACACATAAGGACATCGACAACAGGAACACACGCCCACAGGGAGGGATCCGGGGCTGACCGTGACAATAGTATAGTATAGTAGAGAATGAACTGTGAAACAATTATGGAACCGTCCTGATCCGTTTGTCAATTGCTCTGTTTTTCATCACTTATGAAATTAAATCCACAAAGGGCAAAGGGCACGTTTTCTCCTGTTTGGAATTTTTTATTCTTTCCATTTATTTATTTTTCTTTATATCCTTCTGTAATGAAAGCAGAAGATTGGTTTCTTGGTTTGCCACTCCTGTAGAAGCTTCAAACAGTTTCAATACAGGCTCAACCTGATGGATTTATTACGCCACATATTTGTGTCCCGAGAGAACTCCCTACCTTGGTGAATCATGTGCTCTGTGTGCCTCAAAGGAAGTTTGATTAGGGACACTATTATCTCATGCCTGTGTGAGGGGACATAGTTCTTGTAACCAGGTACAAAGAGCCACTTCACAGTTTCCCCTTTCAAATTGGAGAAGAAGTGGAGGTGGAAGGAACTAGAACTGGGTAGCACTACAGCTAGGAACTACTGTGTTGAAGACGGACATCCATCTCAATAAACATGCTTACATTACTACGATGGCTCGACCTAAGAACATAAAGGGACACAACACACGGAGACGCATCACCGCAGTAGCTTGGAGCTAATTTTATCATCAGATACTTATGATGGATATAATAATCATAATAATCAAATTAGGAGTATAACCAATAACATAACAATAATAACAATAACAACAATGCCCATAACAATATAGTAAGCCGACATTAACAAAACCATCTAACCACCCTCTGACAACTTCCCTAAACAAGCACAAAAACATTGCAACACAACTTCCCTAACAAAAAACAAGGCAAAAAAGAAAATGGCGTCCACCCCTACAACTCCAGCCAACAACAACATCAAACGTACATTACATCACTTTGTATTGTCTCATTGTGTCTCCAGTATTTCTCATGATGCTCTTTGCATAACCATATCTGGACTACTCTAGATTCCAGGTCTAAGAGCCATCAATGTAATAACTCAAGGCTTCCTACAAAAGACAGTCCCATCTACATCTTACAAGTTCCATCTTACAGGAATCATCTACCAGTCAAGAGACCGTGGAGCACCAGCACATACTCAAAGTGAGTATTTAACTAATAGCTGACAAATCCGCCAACCAGTCAGAACTCTCTGTCCTCACTGACAGGATGTCAGAAGTCAGCCTCTCGTCAGCACTCTGGTCACAATCTCCTAGGCAACCTGCGAGGTCAAACTAAAAATACAAAAATATACAGAACAACCTCAATACGTCAGTGGCTGTAAGAAAACACACTCTGCCTCAACCTTCAGGTTTTCCTGACTCTTTACATACAAGAAAAGTCACAACGCTTTCTATCTGAAGCAAGTATTTCATTCTTTTTCCATTAATAGAATGACCTCGGACTTAGAAGTGCTGATTTCCATCCCGGCTGCTTCATGTTTAGCGGTTAAGCAGTTGAGCGTGTTGAAGGTCCACCTCTGTGGCTGCTAAGAGGCCGACGTGTTCTACAAATAAAACAGACGCCACCTCCAGCTCTCCGTACTGCACATCATACCTCATTGCTTTGATATCGCGGCCATAAAGAACACAAGAAGATGCTGAGACACAACATACCCTCGAGGACGTCCGACAATCCTACCGTGGTAACTTCATCCACAGAATTGGAATCTGAGTCACAGTCCATTTCAGGCACTGACCCTGATAAGCTCACAAGTTTTGATTATGTAGAATTGCATTAAATATTGTGTTCGTAGACATTAAGCCTTGTTTGACATGTAATCACAACTAATCAGCATGAGCTGAATGAAGTTAAACACAAGGATTTAAAACACAACTTGGCTGTCATGGGTAGCTATATGCTTATCGTCTGGAGCAAAAGTGACTGAGACGATTAGCTTTGCTGAATAACAGGAAGATGTCATAATGTGCATGAGAACCAAAGTACGTCATTAAACCCTTTACATTTTGCGTTTAAATTGTACAGTTCATAATGACGTCCATTATCGCCTTGCGATGTAACAATGTAACTGCTGTGAATACCTTTGATGTGAAAGATAAGGTAAGACCAGTTTGGTGAGGTTCGTCTGGTAAACAGACAGGGCAGCGACTTTATATAGGAACATATACACCTTGTTATCTAACAAGAAAGCTTGACAGCTACCATGTCTTTGTTGTACCGTGCTGTTGTTAGTTGTAACGCACACATTTTGGTAAAAACTGTAGTACCTGCTCTGTAGTTCTGCGCGCAGGTGTTTCTACTTTCATTATTGATCTCTTTAACAGTTATTTTAGAAACTTGCGACGTTACTAGAAAACATTAACTAATAGCCTCGCTATTTGTAACTACTACCTAGATAGTAGATGACCAAGAAAGGACAACGCTCAGCCCACAGAGAGCATGTATGCCTCCGAGGTGTTTCTAATAAAAATCGATCCAATGAAGGAACTAGTGGGTGCGCGTGCGAGCCTGTGTACCTGACGAATTATGGTAAATAATTTCACACCTCAGAAAGAGACACAAGAGGGCGCCAGAACTAATGGCATGAACCCACGTAGGCTATTGTCCAAAAAGAAAGCGTTACTTAGTGTAGTGATAGTAATTTACAGAACTGTTACAAGTGATGCTTCGTTTAAAAAAAGGAACATAACGATTTTCAACCGTAGGTCTAAAAGATTTTGCTTTAAAAAGTAATTTGCCAAACATCTTACAAACAGGTTCATTAGCCCATTGTTTACCCTAAACGTCCTTATTATGTTAAACAGATTAACTGAAGCCCAAAAAAGATTTAACCCAAAGGTTACTCCAACAGAATAAGCTAAGGCTAATTCAAAGGGGGTGGGAGTAGCCTGTATGGGCAGCCAAGCGTACACAGATTGTTTACTTCCAATTACTGACCTCACAAGCTAAAACACACACACACACACACACACACACACAGTTTGCCGTGGAGGACAGAAGTAGACTACATAGCCTGTTTCATCATATATTACTTTCCGTGACTGATTAACAGTATTCATTGTCCTGTTGAATCTCGCGGACTCCCTCGCGGAACAGACCGCCCCCCCCCCAAAAAAAAAGACGTGAGCGCGCACCCATTTTTGAGGTGGTACAGTCCCGTTATTCACGGCCTGTATGGTGGAATTCATAAGTAGCGGACTACAGGATAAGGCGAAAAAGGAAAGCAGGAAATGTTCAAAACTTTTGTGTGGATCGTAAGAAGCCGATTTTTAAAATGTTATCACTACTGAAGTGGTGGACGGTGCTGTTACCTTTCACAAGTAAGCTTTTTCTGATTTACATTCTATTCAACCTAATAACTTTTCTAGACCCAACAGGTTGTTCATAGCAGGTTGCGGTCCTTAGCTTCTTGCGACTTCATTTGCTACAAAGTTGTTTTTAGTTGTTACAAAACGAATTCTGTTTTATCCGAGCTACGGAAAAACGTGTACCAACTTCGGTTATATTCAGAAGTTAAAGTAACGAGGTTTCTTATGAAGTTGGTTGAAAATGGTTCTACGTTGGAAGCTCTTATAGCCTAGGTATCCTTGCCTTGACCAGGTTATCTCCAGCTAGTGTTTATCTTATTTACGTTCTTCACTTCGCCTGTTTTTACGTTTTTCAGTATTGCCAGTTTTTATCTATATTTTTATTGGAATCTAGCACATTACGGAATAACTAAACGTTGAGAGTACTTTTATGGTGCTACGAGTCTGAACATTTACAGGTAAAACTGCCTATTATTGTTATCCGCTTTAAAGTGGTGGACTATACTTCAGACACGTACCTTAGCCACCATTTCAGTAAAAAGGGCTGAATTTGCAGTCACACCTGAACTCTCTCGCTTTAAATTAAGGTAATTTATTAGGCAGAATCATCCCATCTCTTCGGACTTGCTAACGTTCATATCTTATCGTTGGACACGATAGAATAGAATACATTTTCGTTTATCCTCTATCTAATATATTAATATATTTGGCGGATACTTAAAATTTATGAAACTAATACAATTCCTAATGTGTTCACCCAAAGGACGTTTTGGCAGGGCTTTTATCGTGCTCCTCTGAAGCTGCAAAAAATAACCCATCAGTACTCAGTCGTGATCGAAGAATGATCGATGAACTGCTGGTTCTCCAGTTGTTATTCTGCAGAAATGTTTTCAGAGCTTTTTGTTTTGTAATGGAATGTCTCCTGTGCCACACCCCTGAAAGAGGGATTGTGTCAGGAGTGAATCAAGAGAATGATTCCTGGTTCCAGTCTTCCTGACCCCCATCATAGTTTTTGTTTTTTTTCCCTCTTGTTATGTTCATCTGATCTTTGCACAAGCAGGCTGTCTTTGTGTGATCGAAGTAATAGTTCTTTTGCAAATGTAACTTTGATGTTGTCTTTTCTTAAATGTCACAACAGACACAAACATTGCCTACTGTTGTTCCCTAATTGGGGAACCGATATCAGTTAATGAACGTAGAGGAACACATCTCTCACATCAAGTCAACATTCCAGACCAGATGTTTTTAGGCGTGCATGTTTTCCTAACCCCCCCTCACCACTACCCCCCCACACAATGTGCGAAGGATTATTAAACACCAAGAAGTACAGTAGTCCTGTGTGTGTGTGTGTGTGTGGCTGGGTGTATTTATGGAACGTTTACAGTTTTCATACTATGATATGTAGAGATTTATTTTAAGGTGTCTGAATCTCTTAAGGAATCATCAACCTTTAACCTCTGGGAGTCATCCACAGGCCTCCGTCTGACTGCTCTCCGTGTGGCTCTCTGATAATAAGCACTTCTCAATACTACTGTAATCTACCACACCGCCATCCTCACACTCCAGGGGTGTGGAGACGAAGTGCAGTAAAGTAGAGGTCTCAGGGCTTCGCCAGTCACGGTGACTAAGAAGGTGGGAGCAGGAGGGACTGAGCAGACTCTCTTATCAGTACTAAAGGCTCGGGTGAAACACTGGTTATTAGGGGTGAGCAAGTAACTATGTCAGCAGAGATTGTTTTAGAGCAACAATTTCTTTCTAACCTTCTCTGGCATTCCACGCTCAGCCTCCGCAGTGTCTGCGTACATTTTCATTCGCCTCTTGATCTGTATCCACCCATTTCCTTCATGCTCCCCCTTTGTCCTCTCTCTCTCTTGTCCAAATATGTCTTCATTTGTTCTGTCTCTCTCCCTCTCCCTCCATTTCGCAGGCATACCGTGCTGTGAGGCAGTGCAGGTGTTCATGAGGGAGGAGCGCAGGTTCACCATGCTTTTCCAGTCGGTGGTCCTGCCGTGCCAGTACTCCACCGTTTCTACCCAGACGCCCGTGGTGCAGTGGTGGTACAAGTCCTATTGCCGGGACCGCACACGGGACGCCTTCAGCTTCCCAGAGAACCTGGTGGTGCGGGTGTCCGAGCTGGGCGCGAACTCCCACCTGGACTGCGCAGACAGCTCGCGCACGGTTCGCGTCGTAGCCTCTAGACAAGGAGGATCCTTCACCCTCGCAGAGTACTACAGAGGCCGAGACATCTCTATCATCAACAGTAATGCGCTCTTATTACCTCTTATTACCTTTTATTACCTATGCAGTACATTTGCATTTATGCGTTCGGCAAATACAGTCTTACGACTGAGGAATGGTGCAGTACGAGCACTGATTCAATTTTGTTACAAGTTAACAAAACTCAGGTGTAAGATAGTTGAAGGAAATACAGATACTATGAACCCAAAGATGCCATTCACGTAATGACTGTGTAGGGAGCTTTACTAACGGTCGCCCTCTTGGATATCACCTAACAGTGCCAGACAGTACTCTCTTCAACCACGAGTAGATGTTTTGAGGAGAGAAAAGCTAGTGTTATCAGTGAGGAAGACATGTAGCTGGCATCAACACTACCTTTCAGCCACTGTACGAGTGATGTTAGCGTTTATCTGTTTGGCTATTTCTAGGACAACTGTTTGTACAATCCAGGATGTAAACATACACTTTGGTCATACAGTGACCCGTGTGATGCATAGATGATTAATCAAAACATCTGTGATCTTGGAGTGAGTCACAGGACATTTCTGTCCTCTCTCTCTCTTTTTTAGAATTGTACGTTTGAACTCGGCAGTTTTTCTCAAAATGTGCTCAGCCTATGTACCGGTAGTTCCTAATTTGCCTGTGAATAAACTGCGCAATCCTTGGTCCAAGGCCTTTGGTTCTGAGTCACAGTTGCTCACAGTAGCCTGTGTCACGGGGGAGAATGTATCACAGGACGAGGGAACTTTCCTTGTTCAGCACGCCCAGCCGACCAGGTTATGCAATCCATATGAAGGAACTCTAAGTGGATTCATAACACTACATACTGAAAAGGCTCAGAATTAAATATAAGAACGGGCTCAGAAACTGACTCTGAGCTATGATTGTTCTCAAGCCCATTGTGGTCTAATGACAGCCAAGTGGAACTGCTTTCAGGGAAGCTCAGAACTCAGTAATTTGGGAATGGCTTCTGTTTACCGATTAAAAACATATGATCTGGCCTGAATAGCATACTTTAGGCTAAGGGGAGTGAACAAGAGATGGTACATAAGGTCACGTTTATGGTTCAAGTGGTTTGTGGCATATTTATAATTATTTTGGACTCCTCCATTGGGAAAGAGGCCCATAAATCATCTTGGAATCGAAACAAATGCATTACTTTGAAAGTGAGAATGTAAGCTTGCTATTTACCATGTGTATCAACTTACAGTACATCCAGTTGAGTAGCAGTAATGAACTGGGCCTGATGAGGAGGAAGTCCACTGCTTGCACTATGTCATCTGGCTGTGTTTCAGACAGCACACTGTGCTGTGTTAAATGTGATTGTGCTGGGATAAGTGTGCTGTGTTAACTGTGATTAGCAATTGTAAGACTGCTGACTGATTTAGTTTACATTGAATCTCTCAGTGTGTAATCTGAGATTTCTTGCTTTGTTTCTGTATTGTCTAAAAGTTTCTTTCTTTCTCTCACCCTCTCTCTCTCTCTCTCTCTCTGTTTCAGTCTTTTGTTAACTGGTGGTAGTTCCTCTGGTGAACTCATATGCACTACCAGTCAAATGTTTGAGCACACATACTTTGTTTATTTTTATTATTTTTGACATAAAACAGGGAAGATGCCAAACCAATGAAATGACACATTACACGTTATTATGCTCTAATAAACAAATATAGACTAACTCATATATTAGATTATTTGAAGTAGCTTATGTATCCTATATTTTATGACAGGTTTGCATGCTCTTGGTGATCTGAAACAGACAGCTATGATGCTTTTCCACCAGTCCTGAAGACATCCTCACATGCAGAGCACTAGAGTTTGTTGAGAGTGCACTTACAATTGTGTGTTTTTTACTATTAAGAACATTTAGTCAGGCATGTCCAAACATTTGACTGGTAGTGTATGTTCAAACACTATGAACCAATGCCCAGGCCTTCCTAAGGACAGCACCTTGTCAGACTGTCCTGAGCCCTTCTCAGCATGGGTGGGGTGGCCACTGGGATCTAGGGAGTCATGCTTACGCTTCAGGCTGTACAGTATAAGCAGCCTCCAGATTGTCTCAAAATAGCGCCTGCAGCACCAGTAGAAAGAGCACTGACTGAGAATATATTTCCAGGGGAGTTCCTCCTTCCCGCCCGACTGGATGAGTTGGCCGTGCTTGTGGTAGATGTATATCAGATCAGAAAATGAGTGGGTGGCCACCAACATCGTCTGTCTGTGAAGAAAACTAGCTGTTTTGATAAATACATATACAAAATTATTCAAAGAATGTTTGGCACATACAATGTGATATAAGGTTTGGTATTTCAGTGTTCAGTGTGTTTCAGTGTTCAGCAACGTTTTTGCTTCAGTGTCATTTCACTGAGTAGATCGCTGAATGCTCAAGTGACTTAAACACAGGTTCGGACAGAGATACAGCTATTTAATGTACTTTCCGTCTTATTCTAACATGCAGTTAGCTTTATTCTCCGGTGCCTCCACATCAGCTTTCACTCAGTCCAGCAGTTAGCCAAGACTCACATTACACACAGGAAGGGCCTTCCATTGTGTTGAGCACTTCCTATTCCTGAAATAAGTCTGTTTACTTGCTACGTGCCTGCCAAGCAGATGGCCAACCTGAGACCTTCTCCCCTGCATGGATCTGAACAGCTACAACCGAGACGTTCCAAACTCTTTCATCCTCTTCCACAGATCTCTCTGACTCTGGACCACATGCCATAGTCATCCACAATCTTTCTGTTTGTTACTATCAGGATTCTGGAATAGTTTGACATGTTGTGAAAGACCTGGGATTCTACTTCAGTGATATGCAAACCCTGTTTTATCTCAAAGAAGTGAAAATAAAAAACGAATACATTTTTCATGGATCAGTATAAATCAGTCGTTTGTGCGTCTCGACAACTGTTGTGTCCCGATTTGACGTTGAGGCTAAATATGTAACCCTTGGTGCTTGTCCAGAGGCTGACCTGCGCATTGGGGAGTTGCAGTGGGGAGACAGTGGTGTTTACTCCTGCAAGGTGGTGATCACCGACGACCTGGAAGGGGAGAGCGAGGCACAGGTGGAGCTCCTGGTTCTGGGTGAGTGATGTTTTTCAGTAAAAGTCAGCATCCGTATCTAGGAAATGGACTCATTCAGGTGACGGTTGAGCTAACACAGGAAGTCAAGGTATTCTGTGTGTCTGTCTAGGATGCAAGCTCAGCTGATCATTTCCTTTGTCATCGGTGAAAACAGCAAACTTGGGGAAAATCAAAATTCGGCTGGTTTAGTATGTTCTGTGGGTTGAACATTACTGATATTTTCTGGTTACAAAATGAAAACGGAATTTAGAATTTAGACTAGGCTTATCTATGCTTATCAACATTGAGATCCTACTGTTTACTTTTAGTAATTTGGCTGTTCATGTCAGAAAACACAAAGTATTTGAGAAGACACTTTATCTCTAGCTTCTTATCCGTCGTATGCCAGGATTTTCCCACATCGGCTTGTCCTACAAAGAGGACCATTGTTAAGTGGTTCCCCTTCACACAGTTGTAGTCCGGCCCTCTATGCCCTAAGCAGTCAGACAGGAGCAAGGCACCTCTGGTGTTTTATGGCCCTGGTGAATTATAGGAGCAGCTTCACAAAGGTCTCGCTGGGAAACCACCGAGCTACGCATTTGAAGACTTGGACACAAATGCTAAACAGGGCGATTTATTTCAGAGCTTCAGAGCTACTTATCTTTGATGTCAAATGTACTTTTCTTTTGTGACTTTAAAAAAAAAAAAGACAATTACATTTTGCAGCTGACACAAACTTGATGATCTGAGTTTGAGATGGAAAACTGTTGCATTGCTTTTTGAATTGTATTTCCTTTTTGACCTAACTGATCCTGTGGTCTCATGTTGCAAAAAGTTATATTGGCCCAGCACGGCACTTGATGCAAGGTGAAGTTGATGACTCTGAGCTCTCCGTGAGACTCTCCGTGAGACTCTTCGTGATACTCTCAATAAAACTCTCCGTGAGACTCTCCGTGAGCAACAATGCCTGTACTGTCACACACACGAATGCAGCGTGTCGTATGAGTCGTGTATTACAATTTCAATTCCTACCAGCGTAGAGGAGCCAGTAATGGCAGCAGTGGCAGACCTGTCAGAGTCGTCCAGCCTAATAGTCAGGCGTGCTCCCTGCACAGGTGACTCTAAACGAGGCCCCCGGCATCGTCACAAAAGCCCCAAGGGAGCGATTCTCCGACTCAGTGCCCGGTGTCCTAAGGCTCCGCGTCACGCACTCTTGGAGGTGCTGCCATGGCAACAGAAGTGCTTTTTTTTGTGTCCAGCAGTAGAGAGGGGGTCACACGAGGGCCGGCCTTAGGAGCAGGCTTGAGAGAGCAGGAAGGAGAGGGGCTGGATTAAGGTCTTTTCAAGCAGTCAGACCTTCTTAGCTGGTCTGAGCTGGTCACGGCAACCCCCACTCACATGGCTCTGTGATCGTTAACAGAGGGAGAGGCTGCAGATGTATTGATGAAGCGCGCTGTTAAACTCTCATTGGATGTGCTATGGTACTTACCACTGGACGCCAAGTACAGGAGGGCAGTTAAACTGCTTATGCGACTGCACAATTGCCTCGTGCCTATATTGCTAAAAACTGTCTTTAATGGCCCTTTTCAGCAGAAATTCAAACTGAAATGTCTCTAAAGGGGCACGGTGAAGGGAATCAGAGAACAAATGCGCCGCTTTCTGACAGAACAGTGATTTCTTACCAAACTCTGCCTGCCTGATGATGTGCCAGGGACAGAAAAGCACATTCCTAGCTGCAGTTGAGTTAAGGCCTTCCTGGCTCAGGGTTTATCATAGGGTAAAAGTACCCATGAACCCTTTCCCTCTTTGTTATAATGTTGCTTTGGCTGGAAAAGCAGGACAGTCTGTCCTGATTAATACCCAAACACAGCAAATATCTATGATGAATAGTTTTAGCAGAAGAAAAAGAAGTGAATCCTTGTGGATTTTTGTGTGTGATGCTATCCTTTTGTAGGTTTTTGTTTCTTATAAAAGACAACAGCAGAGATAGGACTCTCATAAGCTTTAGGTCTTCATGTAGGCCTGCTTCATTGTCTTTTTATTGCGTGGAGCTTTACTGCATTTTAAGCAATAATGTTCTCCTTATGCATTGACCTGATAGTCTGGAAGTAATCAAGGTGAAACAATATAGTGGAGATGACATTAGCTGTGTACCCAGCAGTCTTGGGCAACTCGCATTCATCACTCCTTTCTCCATACATGTGTTTATGATTCACTGTGCCACCTCACACAGTCCTGGCCTCTGGCTCCTGCTGAGAGTACTAGCCAGTACTAGTCTGCTGATGCTTAATATGTTAAATATATGGGACAGGACAGGGAGAGAAAATACAACAGAAACATAGGGAATCGAAAAGATCTGAGCCCTGCAGTATCATAACATACACATGTGTTCTTACTGCAGAGGAGTTTTAGCAGCCATGTGAGATTCTACCAATGAGCGTTGATGGGTTAATTATAGACCTCATTGAAGAACCACAATTACACACTAATAATAGTTACCTGCAGAGACTGGTGAATTCCCTTTGCAAGCATTTGGGCTCTATAATTACTTTGCCAGTGCATTTCTTCTCGAGGACTTACGTGATGCGTCATTATTGATTTCTTTTATATATATAAATCTTTAACAACACAATCATAACTAACTATGTACTTAAAAACACACCGTTGGCCTGCCGTGTCTTCTGATTCTTCAGGTGGGTCGTCTGATTCTTCCTTTCTCTTTAATATGTCTTTTTGCTGCATGCACACCTTTCTGCCAGAGTTCTTCTCAAAACTTGCCTCGCACCTCTTTTCTGATTTACCTTCCTCTTCCGTGAGCTTCACCTCTGCTCCTCCTCCTCCTCCTCTCCATCTCTCTCTCTCTTTCTCTCCAGGTCAGACAGGTGTGGCTGATGATCTGCTGCCTGAGTTTGACTTGGAGATGATGCCAGGTACGGGCTCCCCCTACCTGCCTTGGAGCGTCATTCTTACCGCCTCTTTTCCTTCTCCGTAACCGCTGAGATCTCACTGGCCAATCATCCTCTATGCTGATGTTGATAATGAGACACCACTTTTCACTGCATCCTCTCCACACCATTGCAGTACTAATGAATCAGCTCAAAGCTACTGTGAGGTTAGCAATTTCTTGCTAATGTAGGGGTTTTAGTTATGATATTTAACTACCGTACAGAACAGGTGCAGAAATAGGATTAACGTGCATAAAAAGCACCTGACTCCAAGTATCTGACTCCAAATTATAGTTGGTAAGAATCTAAAGGAACTCACTTCTCAAATAGCTCAGTGAAGGTTACCAAATATAGCCTGCTCTGTCAGAGGTTTATCATAAACATGTGCAGCAGATGGGATACTTTATAGGGAATTGGTGTTAGCATAAATTTACTTATCTGATGCTAATCACAACCTCATATGGCCCACTATAGCTGTAACGAAGGGAGACCATGGTTACACAATTAACCACATTTATTCAATAATCAACAAAATATAGAACAACTATTCTAAATTCAAGTAACACCGGATATTACCCAATGGAAACAGAAATACCGACTGGTACAGGTTGCCTCACGGTGCAAAGAAGAAGAAGGAGTTGAGGCCGAGGAAGAAGAGCCTCTACACCCACAATCCTCCCCCTTTATACACCCCCCCCCAGCATATCAAAGGGACAGCAGTTCCAAAAGCAGGTTAATGGTATAGACAACAGAGTATATTTGAATACAGAGTGCATTTCCACACAGGACTGCCACCTTTGGCGTGAAGTCTCCAGACTTTCCCAGTGAGTGATGTAACTCTTACCCTATAGCATAACCTTTCCCACTACACAACATGCTACAAAATGAGACTAAACATGCCACACAAACACACTGATATAACCAGAGTACAAATGACCAGTTTTATCCCATTGCTATGGGAACGTCTTGAGGCAAACCACCATTTGTTGCCCCCCATGGTTTTATGCAGGAACGCCAGATCCTGCATCTCCCATAGGAACACATCCCGCCACTCCTACATTAACGTCCACCAGACTTGGCCACCAAAGAACTCCACCCTTCCCCTCAAACTCAAGCCCTCTGTCCAGGTCTTTGTGCTGCCAGTGCAGACACAACATACCCCACAGATGAAGACCTTGATTTACTGGATAAGACGTAGTAGCAATGGAACCATGTCACCTGCATGGTAGATAAGCAGCACTAGGACTCATTGCCCCTTTTTAGATTATATATGCTGAAGTTAATTGGCTCTGTACCTGTACATGCACAATGAAGTTCATGTCAGAAATAAAATTCTGAAATAGATTCCAGACAATAAAATCGAATCGAATATCTTATATCTATAATTATTCAACAAATTACCACTTTTTCGCAAGTGTTGGCTCATCTTCCTGTTAGACGTGCATCGGTTATATTTTTCCCAAATGTAACTGCTCATGCTTGAATTTGATGACCTGGGGCTTTTGCTTCCACATCCTGCAGCTTCTTTACAGCAGAGTGAGATGTATGTAATGGGCTTGACTCCACCCATAGGAAGCAACTCTCCAGCATTGTCATAGCAAGTAATGAGGGTGGGAATACTTATGATCAAACAGCTTATTACCACACAGCGCTCTCCTGGCATAATAGCCTAGAGTTAATGTTAGCAATGACAGTAGTGCGTTGAGTCTGACTCACATGCATACAGTGTAAGACACAGAAAGACAATTTCAGACAATGCTCTATCCTCCAAACCGATTAGTCACCCAATCTGACATTGACATCATTCATTCACTTTACAAGAACAGTGTATCAGATATCCGCCAAATTAGGTCATACAAGGTGACTTCAGTGACTGTGCCAGTAATGCTGTCCTTACCAGTTCAAAAGTGGTGTGATCTCCCATACACTCCCATTAAGTTTGATCCTGAGTGGTCTGGTCTCCTCCATACAGTGTTAGTACATTTCCAGTAATGTTTAGTCAGTGCTCATCACTATTGTAGACTAATTACCACACTCATTTGTAAGGAAATAAGCTGTTTGTGAAGGCCGCTGCATATTTGGCTGATAAAGAGACTGTGTGAAAAGTGTATAGACAGATAGTTTTTTAAACTACCAATTCTTAGGTCCATTCTTGTATTATGTGTTGCTTCATAGTTAGACTCATTAATGTCACATTACATGTATTTGTGTGTATGTGTGTCTCTTTCTATCTCTCTATCTCTTTCTGTGTGTGTGTTTATCCTAGATATAAACATATTATTTCTCCTGTGTATGTGTCCTACCACAGACTACTACTTCCTGAATTATATCCACCCTCCCACTTCCTTCCCTCAGACAGACTAGATTTATCTTTGTAGATAAAAATTAAGTCACCCATTCTTTAATTTCTGAACAGACATTTGTTTAATCTCACACAATTATGTGCCATATATCACATATTTGTGGGAGTTTATCGTTGTCTATAATTACTGGATATTATAAAATGTTTTTTTCCAGTTATCCAAGTTACTGTGTTGTACATTTTAGTGGTCAGTATGCATGAGGAAGGAATTATAGTTGAAAGTAAAAACATAGCTTTATTGTCCATGGTTAATTTTTCATTATTTGATGGATGACAAGATAGAATCCTAAATTAACAATGCAGTCTGAAACGCCTTTACACAGTTGCTTAATAAGTACCTTCTGCTGATTACACATGAAATACCTTAATTTCTTAAAAGAACATGAGATGTATGCACTCAGAGATTGTTTACTGATCTAACTAGGCATCTCTCATTTTCAATATTAATTCTGGGAATTGTAGTTTTATTGCTGGCCCCTTTATTTCAGAGTGGGCGTTTGTGGGAGCTGTAGTCTTGGGCAGCATCCTGTTTATCCTGCTGGTGGGCGTTTGCTGGTGTCAGTGCTGTCCTCACTCCTGCTGTTGCTATGTACGATGCTGTTGTTGCCCGGATACCTGCTGTTGCCCTCGTCACTGTGAGTTCCTCCCATCTCACCATCCAAGCTATTTATGATGACATCACAGTTTTGCAATACTTGTTTATTATTTATTACTTGTTTACTAACCCTAGACTTTTTGTTAACATTTTGTTTTACCTCATCTGCAGCACAAACTAACAATGTTCGCGTTTGCCAAATCTAACCAAATAAACACAGTGTTAAAACATCAACGACCAATGCTGTTACATGCCAGCTGATATCATGTCATTGTCTGAATGTATCAAAATCTCCATGGAGCACCATAACATTCTTCTTAATGAAAACTACCCAACAGTGTATGAAGCAGGGAAGGGTATAAAGACAGGACCCTCGACGCCAGTCGCCATGTACCCTCCGTACTTCATGCAGGGCATGCCTGCCATGGTACCCATAGCTCCTCCCTCCTTCATCGACTCCAAGATGTCCGCCACACCGTCTGTGGAGAACAACACCTCTGGAGGTGAGCGGCTACTCAGCAGTACCTAAGAGTCCCAGCTTCATTCACTAACATGTAATCAACATGCCCAGCTGTCTAACTAAGGGTTAAATGTTTGTGGCTGAGCCTCAATAATTCTACTCAAGCTGATGAACAGCAGTGTAAACTGGACAGATAAGAAACTGTTGTACTAGAGAAGATACAGTACTCGTTCCCATCCCGTGTGTGTTTGCTCAGTGTTATCAGTTCAGGGTTATCGGTGTAATCGTGTGCAGACACACCTGCTGATAACAGAGTCAGAGAATCAAAGCTCTTGCCATGGAATGGTTCTTTTAACTGCCCTCACTATGAAGTGTGGCTTTAATCTTTAATAGATTAACTAAATGTAAATTTGACTGGAGAAAACAAAGCAGTTTTCCTTTGGCAGTTCATATATAACGTAACATATTTTGTGAGAACATGAAATTGAAGTTTGAAGTTTATCTTATTGTTTCTTAAGATTAAGAATGTTTTAATAAAAATATTGGTTCCTGTCTCTCTCTGACACACATACACACAAACTGTTCCCTGTAGTGCACAACGGCTACCGTCTGCAGTCGGCGTCGGATCAGAACTCTCTGAAGGTGCTGCAGTATGTGGAAAAGGAACTGGCGCATTTCAACCCATCCAAGACCCTCAGCAGTCATGGCTGTAAGCCTCTCGTGTCACTCAGAGCTGTCCAGTGTCCAACGGCCCAGCCTGCCAGCGCTCCCCCGTCCCTCGCTTCCTGACTTCTCCACACCTTCTCATCCTTCCTGCTCTCTCCACTTTGGCTGTTTTCTGTGCCTTTTGACACAACATGCTGTGTGTATTTAAGACATTTTGGTCTGCGAGCATGAGGGACACTCATCCTTTGAAATGACTGTGTTGGCTCTCTGCTTTGTGTTTTTTCTGCAGCCTGCAGTATGTCCGAGCTCAGCTCTCTGCATGAAATGGAGACGGACTTCCACCAGAACTATCTGCAGGTTCAGAAGAAGGCCCTTCCGGCCATTCCTGATCTGGACCACCCTGCTGACCTTCTAACCAGAGAGATCGCTCCATCCCATGCGTGGAGGGCCGCACGGCACCCTCAGCATGGCAAGAGGGTGGAGGAGGATCACCCAAGGTAGCAATGAGATATGGGTTGATGTGTACTGAATAAACGAGATCACTGTGCTCAAAGTATGATTGCTTGGAGCTGGTTTGAAAAGGTCTCTGGTATGCTTCTGAATGTCCCAGGTGGAACCCTCGTTCGGAGCACCTGCAGAGGAAAGCCTTGCAAATGGGTGGACGTACTGGCTCGCTGGACGAGCTTGAGGAATTTGCCATGTCCTATATGCGACGGGGCCGTCACGGAGACATCAGTGACCCGGAGGACGACTACCGGACACACGAACGTCAGAGGGAGCGCGCGAGAGAGCGGGACCGAGAACGGGAGCTGGAGCTGGAGCGCGATCGCTATCCGTACTACAGCTCGAAGCGCTACTACCCAAAGGACAGCGTGGAGAGACACAGAGACGGCCCTCGTCCTCCCAGTCCCCCTCGCTTATCCGGAAATGGCAAGAGACGAGGTACCTGGGACAGCGATCGGCCAATCCCACGCCGAGATGCCACTGAGCGTGAGCACAGTGGGAAGGACTCCAGGGGTCAGGATTGTGACAGTGGGCGGGACTATGACGATGCTCTTCTTAGCAGCTTATTAGAGCGCAAGGCGAAATCGGGGAGGGCGGCGTCTTCCAAAGGTGGCCGGCGCGAGGACGACTCTGACACGCCCTCCAAGAACAGCTCAAGGAAAAGCGCTCACAGTCGGTCACCAAGCAGTGGATCACCTTGTAACCGACGAGCAGAGGAGGACGAATCCTTGCCACCATACGCAGAGAGGGAGCTCGAGCGCTTCCGCAGTGGCGAAACGTCCCAGCGGCCTTTTGCCTACTCGTGTCCTGCTAAGCCCTCCCAACTGGAGCCCGAGGGTCGGGAGCAACAGAGCAGGCCCAGGAAAGTGGTGAGTTACCTGCAGACCCCCTACTTATGATGCCTTTCCAGTATAGTGCCTCAGACCAATTCAGAGTCATTGGAATAAGAGTTTCTCTTACGCATTATTGAATTAGGAGTAGACGGCCCTGAAAAAGACGCCATGTCAATAACATACGGCACACATGATTGGTTAAGATGCACTCTATAAGATTTCCTCCCCGTCCCCCCTCGTCAGTCACTTCCTGTTTATCTCGTGTTATGTCGTTGTTTGTCTCTTGTAGACATTTTTTGATGAACAGAATCCGCACTTTGATTCGGACGTAGGTTTGTCAGTCACGGTTCAATTTGCGCCTCGCTTCGACAGCAGAAAATAACTGTACACAGGTAACAAGGATGAGCAGAGACACGTGTTTTCAAACATCCCTTCGCTTGCATTGTTTCAGTGTTTCGGCATTTTTACTGCAACTTACACTTAAAACTTACAGTTAAAACTTTAAAACAACTAACTTGAAAATTAACCCCATATATGGTATTTAGTTTTGTATTTAATATTTAGATAAGAAATGTTTCGATGAATATTCAGGGTAAACCAGAACTAAGTATGGCCCTACTAGACAGTTACACTGGTACGTGCTATTACTATATAGCAATAATTCATCCGAGTCATTGAAGATTTTACAGATAATTTGCATGAACACATTACTGAGAAATATCAGCAATGCCTTCCTGACGTCTGTGCTAAAAGCCAAATTTACAATATAAGAGTGACAATTTTATGATAATGTATTTTGCTAGACTGGTATGCATTAGAACAAGGCTTGGGTTACTAGCTATAGAGCTATTACAGCGATCCGGCTTCCTATACCTGCACCTATGATGTGTCACTGATATCAAATTGAATGTGTATGCCTCTTCATGTACAGCTAGGCAAGGACATTTTGCAGGTTCACTGATAACTGAGGAGGAGCATGATGGTCAATGTAGCATTTTCTTTTTCACACCATAAATGGAGTCTTATGGAGTGCACCTTTAAGGATCAGTGTATCGGTTGCTTAGGCACTGTTGCCTTGGTTTACTCAACCAACCCCCCCCCCCACTTCATGATTTCAGTTGGACTGTATGTAACATGTGTCTTAATGTCATGAAATTGAAATCTACGCTACAGTACATGCAGTGGTAACACACTTACGAAGCCCTCACCTGCAAGTTCCTCCCCTTTTCACTGCTGGATCTCACTAATAGAGCCCAAATCCATTTTCACACCTGCCTTTCCACAACTTTCACACCTCTCTCTTCTATTTTCTCTTTTTAACAGAACACGCTCCTAAGCAGAGATTCACTCATAGTCTGATGCCTTCAAAATAAAGGCGCAGGGCTGCCGCGTCTTCACCAAGCCACCTGCCACACACCACTCTCCCACCCGCATCGGCAGGCCCTCTGCCTGCTGGTCTTCACGCTTTGACTTGGCGATCTGCCCTCTTGCATTATGCGGGGGGAAAATGTCTGCAACGCCAAAACCAGGATATGTCTGCAACATCAAAACCATGGGGGGAATGCTACAGCTAACAGGACTTAGTTCTTAGCAGTGCTATTATTGCATTTTCAATCCTCCTAAGAGCTTAAATAAAGACCTACTATTCGTTTTGGACTCTGCGAATGGCCAAGAAACATTTGACTGGAAAGCCAGAGGTGCAAGAGCTCTTGTTTATGAACACGTCAAAGATTTCACTGTGGTGCTACTTTACTTCATGGTACCTCTACATCTGAGGTTCTTTGTATGCTTTGAACAAGGTTGTTCACTGGACAAGAATTTTTTTTCAACAAAGTGGAAAATATGTCATTTCGCTACAAATATCCTGTGTCCTTTGTCATTTATAAACTGCCTGTTTATGTTTGCCTAGAGACCCTCCAGAGTTTGAGGTGACTGGATGCATGAGTAGCCCTGAGCATGTCCTCCAGTAGAGGCTGGGGGAATGCGCCAGCCACGGAGAACACAAACTCATTGTGATGTCACACAAGGATGATTTCACCAGACGACACTTGGAGACGTGAATGAGTCTCTTGGCCGTGTGAGATCAGACCCTGGGTGACGTTTGTCCAAGTTATACTGCACTCCGCAGTTTGTGTCATTCTTTGCCATACTTCACATAACATGTTAATAAACAGTGCCTTATTTTATGTATAGTGAAGTCTGGAGTGCCTAGTTTTGTCAGAAACTTATGTGTTCAAACTGATTGTGATGGAACTGAAACTTGACTGATTAATCTTATGGTCTTCCTGCTTATAAAATCTTTGTTTTTGTACCTACGTTTATGTAGTGCCTTTTATTACTTTGCTGTATCATGTTTTTTTATGTTTTATGAGTCCAAGCTTGTATCAGTCATAACCAAATTAGAAAAAATCTTAATCTCAATGCAAAACGAACAATGAAGAATCCGAACATGTCTTCAGCAAACCCACAGCTGATTGTCTTCTTACTGCCGTGTGCAGTCTTGCTACGAAGTGTTAACCGATGTGTGGTGCTGCCGTTTGGCATGTTGGAGCGTGCTAGCAGCTGTATGCTATGTAAATGAGGCCGTTTCACCACAGATGACTCATACGCTGAGACTCCTTGTCCATTGTTATCAAATAATAACAGTCTCTCTGATAGACGCCTCAGTCCGGTAGCATACTAGGGTGTCCTCACCTTTTATATTCACCCACCCTGCACACAATAAACAAGTTACATGAAAACTAACAAATAGCATAAAAATAATAATTTTGTCTTATGCACTCAGTCACTGTTTTTTATAATACTAAGCATGGTACATTAATGTTGATTGATTTATTTTTAATACTATTTTTTAAAAGTGCATATCAAAACGTAAAGGACACATATCTGGTTTATTTAGCTACACATTACTTTTACAGTGTTTTGGGAATAGCATGACCAACGATGCCAAATTGAAAATTATTTATTTTGCTCTAGAAATACTGTCCCGCTCCCTGTCACAGCAGTGTGGATCGCACATTCCTTTTCACCCAATAAAAAGAAAAAGCCTAAATCCAAATTCATCAGTCTTGCCTGACAATTTGTTCACGTGTTTGGGGTTGTGCTGGGCTGCCTCTGAGTAGTACCTCGGAGTACCAGGTCTCTGGTTCTGACTCACGGGTGAACTGAGTCGAGGCGTGAGAGACGTATGCATGGAATGCAGTCACGGAACTCACGCGGCAGACTAGCAGACGCGGACAATCACACGCTAGCCTGGAGGTCTGGTGAGCAGTAGCATCGCACCGGCTAATGAGACGTGGAGAAACCCCATCAGTTTCTGATCAGTTTCTGTTCACTCAAAACGTGGCATGGAATCACTGCTTTGTGTTGTAGCCTTGAGCCAACAGGATGCATTTGAAAGGAAAATGAAAATTCTTCATGGCATTTGGTGTGTGGCTGGTGTACAATAGCAGGAAGCGACATCGCTCTTTGCGACTTGCCATGGTTATTGATATGGTCAATGTAAATTTACACATTACTGTATGCTTGCTTACACACCCACACTAACATATACTGACATTACATGTAATATGATTAGTGCCGGTACATGTTAGTGTGTGTGCATGAAGAGGGTGGAAGCCATGGAATTGCCCTTACAAGTATTTTTTGTGGACTAAGTCTGTTTGCTGCCAGTATTTAGAGAAAGCACTGTGCCGAACAAATAGATCACTCTCTCTCACTCACTCTCGCTCCCTCTCTCTCTCTCTCTCTCTCACACACACACACACACTCACACACACAGCCTCACAACTTTGTCTGTGGTTTGACATAGGCTCGCAAACTCAAGCCTCAGGAACACGGGGACCTCTCTTTATCCTTTCAGCATGGCTGTGGGACTCCTTATTCAAATGATAATTTGAGGGCCCCCCACTTTGTTACACCAGACACTGTTTTGGAGTTCCACCTCAGTTAAGGACCAAAGAGTTTACATTCTTATCAACAATGTAAAATAATGAGAGATGTAAAGATAGACAGGTATAGAAATATCCTGGGAGATGTAGATACAAATAGAGATGTATTGTGGCTGGTTCTATGACTGGATATCTGATTAATCTACACAGAATTCAGGTGATCCATTAGAACCCTTTCCTGCTTTCAAAACTGCACACCTACATGAATTACCATCGCAGTCGGAGACTTCAGGCATCACATTAAGAGACAAGGCTGAAGAGTTGTGTGAAGGCCATACAAGGTGTTCTACGCCATCTGCTGGATAGATAGATAGATAGATAGATAGATAGATAGATAGATAGATAGATAGATAGATAGATAGATAGATAGATAGATAGATAGATAGATAGATAGATAGATAGATAGATAGATAGATAGATAGAATTATTTCTTATTT
Organism: Brachyhypopomus occidentalis; assembly: GCA_020368025.1. NCBI lineage: Eukaryota > Metazoa > Chordata > Actinopteri > Gymnotiformes > Hypopomidae > Brachyhypopomus > Brachyhypopomus occidentalis. Next base: position 6,238,553 of record JAGXOD010000247.1, on the reverse strand, counting down.
TTTAAAAACTAATCTTTATGAGTAACATAATGCAGACTACAGACAGCCCAAATGTATTCACACACAATATCCTTTGTACTTAGTTTCGGATTTTTTTATTATTTTGAGTGTAATCTTCTAAATTCATATTACCTGTGCACGTTACGTCAAACGATGCACCTGTTTCGGGGTGGAGTCGAATACACCACGGAAGTTTATACAAAGGAGAACAGGTAAGGGGTTAGCAACCGAAGTAGCAACAGGAGACATTACACATAAAGTAGTTGTACTTCAACGGGATAAATAGTATTCAGCTTTGTTCCTTCATATTCAGGTTTTTGTCCAAATATAGTGCTTATATTTTCTGATTTATCTGGAGATTGAGTTGACTCATATTGTGAACAGGCGCTGGAGACAATGGGGAAACTACTCGTACCACTGGTTCTCAGTTTCCTGATCTCAGGTAAAGCACAATTCTAATATTTCTGATTCATTAATTTCTGCCCAGTACAAAGTAGTTTGATTGTAACGTTTTTATTTGTTTTTCGAAGTATTAAGTAAACTATTAAGTATTCCGTATCTAATGTCGTCACGTACCGAAACTGAGCGCTAGACAGACCGACCAGGTATCGATCACGTGACTGAAAACTGTTTACAGATGAACCAAAGATGCGTTCTTTCGTTTATTTTTAAATGTATTAATTCTTTATTTAATTAACTTAACACATGTACAAAATATCTCACGATTATATAATCTGTCGTATGTACTGTCACCACCACTGTTTATCAGGTTGTGAGTAATGCATTAGCGGCCTGTAAAACTAGTTCTTCAGCCAGTTGCTGAAGGCTAGAAAACTCGGCCATAAAACTACCATTCCGGAGGTGTAGCGTTCAAGAACTGCGAAGACGTTTCGTTGAAACAAAATCTCGAATTGTCTAAAACCTAAAAGACTTGATTGAAATATCCAAACGTGTCCAAAACAAACACTTTGTTTAAGAACGACTGGTTTGAGGTGTTTTTTGTTGAATGAAACTGGGGAAAAATACCGTCGACAAGACGGGCGTTGTAGGAATATATTTCCGGCTTTCCTCTCATTCCCTTTCCAGTTCTACAGGTTTTGTTGTTGATGTTCTTCAGTGATGTTTCTCTGTCTCTGTATCTTCCAAACTCTATTATGTCGTTCTATATAATATGAATGAAAGAATATATATATATATATATATATATATATATATATATATATATATATATATATATATATATATATATATATATATGTATGTGTGCACGCATATATCTGAATTTATCAGTTTTCAGAATTTATGAATTTCTGTTTCTGGTGAACAACAAGCATTTCTTTAAAGAACAATCTAATAAAGAAAAAATTGGAACACATTTTCAGTTTTTAAACACATTTTTTAAATATGTTGTTCTTTGCAAGGGTCCATACTAACCATTCCGTGTGTCTCTCACTCACAGATGTGTTGTCTGTTCTGGTGACCGTACCCGTGAACCAGATGAGCACAGGTCTTTTTGTTTCCATCACACTGCGCTGTGACTATTCAACTTCAGCAAACCTTCAAAATGTACTGGTCACCTGGGTCTTCAAGTCCTTCTGTAAAGACCCAGTCTTGAACTACTACTCCGCAGGTGAGAAGCCAAAAGGGTCAGCCTTTTTCTACTGTGTGCACACATGGGCTGGAAGAATAGGTGACCGTTAATGGCTCTCAAGTCCCACAAAAGAGCTAGAGGAAATGAGGGTGTCTGAGGGAGGATTCGCCTCTCTTAGCCCTGTGTGTTTAAATCATTGTGTGAGCGAGCTGTGATTATCCCTTCAGCATCTTTCCTATTGAGGGGACCATGCTCTGAAGGCACGCTGACAGGAAGGAGCATGTGGCCTTTTCTGTTCTCTTTGTGTACTTTGTTGTATTTTTAGGTATTTCAGGTATTTGAAGGTATTATCTTACTCAACCTTAAAAACCACAATCTTACTGATACTGAAACTGAGTTATTCAACAGAAGGTGGCTGCCTGATTTTTGAGTTTGCACTGGAAACCCAGAGATGAAGTTGCTGAACTAGTGTTGGGTTGGAGCTTAGAAATATTTAAGCTTTGATAAATTATATGGCTATGATGATGATTTGTCTTGCTGTGTGGCCTGTATAGTAGTGTTTTTATTCTTTTTGACTGATTGATTGACACGTACCTGTGTGCTTATGCAAATAACATTAACATATCTATGTAGCCTATCAGGCTGATCTCCAGATGGGCCAGGACCCAAGCAATAACTGCCCAGACACCCAGCGCACCGTCCGGACTGTGGCCCAGAAGCAAGGCTCCAACATGGCCACACTAGGTCCAGAATATAGAAACCGCAAAATCTCCATCGAGAACCGTACGTCCTTTGCTGGGTTCATTTGTCAACCATCCTCTTTTTGTCATAAAGTAAGACCAAGACAACATGGCGCAGAGTATGCAAGCGTTATTTCAATTTACTTTTATTTGTTTCATGCTTTATAGCACTCTGCTCAGCAATCTTTAAAATCGAAGGCTATACTCAACTACTGTGTGTAGAATGAGAATGTAATTACGTATCGTATTGGGATTTTGAGTCAGCTTTGTTCACACTGGGAATGGCTCAGTGAGTAGTCCAGATCATTTTGTCCTACTGACTGGTCTCTTCCCCCCCCCCCCTCCTCCTCTAGAGGCTGATCTAGTGATCGGTGAGGTGATGTGGTGGGATAACGGGCTCTATGTGTGCTCCGTTAATGCACCTGGAGATACAACTGGATATCCTAATGCAGAGATCAAACTCATCGTCTACAGTAAGCAAATTTTCCTTTGTATGCTTGTAAATAAATAAGTGTGGCAGCCTTACTAGAATGGACAGACGATGCTGGCCTCCAAGTTTACCATGATCAAAGGCTACAGAACTGTGTATTGCATCTTTTGGCCCTTTTCATGAGCCACTTGAGTCCGGCTGCTTTCCTGTTTTCATGTAAAATTGACTTCGGTTTCAGTTACGAGTGTATTTTAAGTGTGATGTTTGGCTACAAAATGAACATTTCCCCAATGCTCCCTACAGATTGGCTGACGGTACTCTTCATGATCATTGGGGCTCTGCTCCTCATCATCCTCTTCTGTGTCTGCTGCTGCCAGTGTTGTCCACAGCGATGCTGTTGCTACATTCGCTGCCCCTGCTGTCCAAAAACCTGTTGCTGCCCTGAGAAGGGTAGGACTGAACACACACAGGCACACTCACACACATGCATGAATACCTGCATGCCCACATGTAGTGTTTGTTGTCAGGTCACCTCTGAAATGTCGGTACTTCAAAATTCTCAACATTGCAAAATGTTGCAGGTGGGCTGATCGCGCCTCACTCGTAGTCTGCTGAGCAGCACAAGAGTTCCACCTGGAGACCAGCTGTTGTATTACATTTAAAAAAAAAACTGGTTAGCTGTTTAGGAATACCTGCTTGCACTAAAACGATTCCTTACCTGTGCGAGCCCTGCGCATCCTACTGCAGGAACATTTGAAAATGTTATGTGATGGGTTTTTTCACACCTTCCTCTGTGAAGCACAGACTTGGGTGTGCTTGGACTCACGGTGCCTATTGCTTCTTGCCCTCAGCTGTCATGCAGTACCGGATGATGAAGAATGCTCAGAAAGCCATGAACTCATGGCCAGGCAGCCAGCCTATGTACGCCCCCCTCAGCTCCCACAGCTCCGCCTTCCAGATGGACCCTGTCATGTATGCGGGTCAGTCAGCCAAAGCCTCCATGTCCTGTGAAATGTGTGTTGTATGAATTGACAGTTAACTCGGTCAGTTACCATTGATTGACGTCTTTACTTTGTGAACGGTTAAAGTGAAACCTGCTTTTAATTTGGTAAAGAAAAGTGGCTAGTTTCAGAAATGCATATGGGCCTCCCCAAAAGGGAAGCTTCCTTCCACTAGTACAGTGTGTCACAGTTAAGAGAGAGCCCAAAGAGTAATGAATCTGTAAAGCTTTGTTCTTCTGGAGTTCTGTCAAGTCTTACATCCATCCATCCATTCTTTTCAGGTTCAGTAGGAAAGATCGCCATGACTCCAATTCCCCCTCTGCCCCTCCCAATCCCTCCTCAGGCTGGCCTCGTCCCCGTCTCCATGCCACCGCCAAGCATCCACGGGAACGGTAGCGCTCACGGCAACAATCAGATGTTGGACTTCCTGGAAAACCAGGTGCGTGGCCTGGACATGACCAGCCCACTCATCCAATCGCAGCCGGCCATGCAGCACATGCCCCCGCCCCCCCAGCACATGCCCCAGAATGTGCCCTTCAGTGCCGGCCCCCCCAGCATGCTCTCTGGCCTGAACGATGGCCCCGCCTCTCGCCGCCTCCCACCCAACTCCCGCGGCGGACGGCCCCCGACTCACTCCAGCGGCTCGTCCAGCTACGGACCCCCTCGCCGCGACGACCGTCGCTACCCGCCCCCGTCCAGACAGCACATGACCCGCAGCTACAGCCAGGAGGACATCCTGGACAGCCGGAGCAGGGGGGCGGACATGGGCTACCGCCCGCGCTCCCGCTCCAGGGACGACCTGCTTGCGGACACACGAAATGCCCGCTCCCGACAGGAGGACCGCGAGTACTGGGGCTCGGCCAGTGACGACGACAGCAGCAGCAGGAGGGGCGGTCCTCGGGGCGGAGCCCGGGGCAGAACTCGGGGCGGAGCCTGGAATGACCACCCCCCCAGCTACACCGAGTATGAGCCGGGACTGAAGCCATCGAAGCGCCCAGAGCACTTCTCTGTAAGAGTCTAAAGTATCTCTCTAATGACTATACGGCTAAAGTGCTTTGAAACACGCTGCTTTTTTTTCCTCATTGGATGATCCTGTGTTGCTATACCTGGTGCTTGAACAGTTCTCCTCTGAATAACATGTTTTTACATTGCACCCATGCACATTTATTCTGAGCATTAACTGAGACTCCTCTTTCCTCCAGGAGAAGAGCTCGCGCAGCGGTAACAGCATAGTAATCTGAAGCTCTTCCACCACTTATCCAGGAGCTGCCAATTAAACCATCACCAACAGGTGCTGAACAATCACCTGGATGCTCCTCATCATCCCCTTCTGTGTCTGCTGCTGCACAGTGTCCCAGTGTTGATGTGATTTTAGTACACAGTAATGCTGATCTGAGCTTGGTGTACCTATCCAGGAGCAGGCTTGCACATACCTCACCGGCCATGACCCAAATTTCTTTTTCTTTTTTTTTTTTTTAAATTCAGCCACTTTATCTTCCATTAATGAAAGAGCCTTTGTACATCGTGTTTTTTATTACAAAATTAATTTTGTTGATAAGGTGTGCCTCTTTTTCTTACATTCATGTATAGGCATACATTCATTGCTTTCATTTTAAATTAAAAGGAGCATATTTTTATATATATATTTTCCTTTTGGTTTTATGATGTACAATGTGTTTTAACTAATAGCATATGTGAATTTCCTAGCCTCTAAAGTACTAGGCCATCCAGAAGGACTGGTGCCATTGGTAAAGTTGGAATGACATTGGCTCTCAGTTCGATTTATACATAAATATTTTTCAGTTACATGAACTATAAAATTACTTATAATAATAATGATAAAAATGTTGTATAAAGAACTGTCAAAATTATTGGCACCTCTGCATTTACTACTTTGTACATCAAGTCTCTATGAACAACACCCAAGTCTTTTCTTATAATGTCTCATGAAGTGGGAGAATGTAAAATGGACCTCTTCCCTGATCTTTCAGAGACCTTCCTCCTGAACTGGTCCTGGTTTTTGGGGGGGGTGTAGGTCAGGTGACTGGAACGGCCACTGTCGTCTGTGGATTTTGTGAGTTTGGAGTTGTGCCTTGACCATGAAAGGTTTCACCACAAACCGGCCTGACACCTGGTAGGGGTGGGCACATTTTGATGTGACAACCCCCCTTACACATACAACATGAAGCCAAAAATACATATGCATCATTTTCCACACAGGTCAGTCACATCTTCAGGTTCTCACATTCTTCGGGTGCTAATAATTGCGACATGTTTAATGTTATTTTAGTTCACCTCACTAAAAGGTTATTTGTTTTTAAAAGTTTTTTCTCATTTTCAGTGCAAGATTAAGTCAGTAGAGCAGTGCTGGTTTTCCGTGGTTCATTACAGAAGCGTTCTAGAGACTAATGTAGAATTTGTACAGTGTATATAATGGTTGAAAAGCCTGTGTATGTGAAATGTGTATAAAGCTTTATACTGATTGTTTTTTGTTTACATCAATTGCATTTATTCTCAAACTATTTCTTTCAAAATACACTGAGAGCACAGAATAAATACTAGAACATCAAGTATTTGATTCTGGTGTCATAAACAATGCAGAACATAATAATTTGAACATGGAATTTCTTTCATTAATTACCCTATGCTGTTGACTTTTGATTTGTTTGTTGAATCTGCTGTACATTTTCTTAAGATTCATTAGAAATTGTATATCAGGGTCGCAGTTTTGTGATGGCAGAATGTACCTCTGTGTAAGGGGTCAGGTTTCTGTTCTGAATGATTAATTCTAAAGCAATTAGTTTGTAGTCATTTACCTGGTTTTTGTTATTCGTTTTTGTGTTTAAAAAGCCGCTTCGTTTTTATATTGATGAGCTGTTTTATATAAACTAAATTAAAAATGATAAAGGAGAACAATTTTAAAGTAGATACAACTGTATTCACATGCAGTGTGTACAATCATGTCTTAGAATGCTTAGTTTATATCTCAATGAAGGCGTTTATGTGTGCAATAAAATACTTTAAATCTGCTGTATTTTTCTCACAGTACTTCAGTTACAAAAAAATAATACAACTACACAACCTTTCAAACTAACGCAAGCATATCACAGGCAGCAAACCAATCCATAACAAATAACGAAGCATGCTACTGGTGCATGTGGCTGTAACATGTGATCGTGCGCTAGGTTTGAGGCGTTAAAAGATTTCGCACCTGCACACGGCGGACACGCGTGGTTCTTGAGCGTGAACGTGTTCAGTGCGCCGCTCATCCCTACGTCGCGGAGCCGATGACGCAGCGGTGAGGGAGGAACTGGTTTGCCACGTCGGTCTCTTGAGTTGAGAAGACCGTAGCTAGCAAATCTTTACTCTTGTGAATAGGTTAGTTAGTTGACTAGGTAGCCTAACTTTTCCCAGCTTGCGTTCTCAACTTTTCAGTTTTACTGGAAACATTATTCCTGTGTGTTACCCATTTATTTTTGTTTTGTTTTTTAAAGCAAAGAGCTCCTCCTTATTAAACGCCCCAGACCACATTTACAGGAGAGAAACAAATGTTCGCTCTCGGCTCGATTTTTCACCACGATTGACTGATGTCTCTGCGTCCACACCATCCGTCCGTAATTGATGTGTGAGTATTTTATTCTTATTTATTTCGCCTCAACGACACTTGTGTTCCGCTCACATTCGTCCGTAGTTCGTCGCCATGAAAACGCCACACATTTATATACAAACTTGTGCCGAAGCTGGTCAGTTCGTAAAGACACCCATGCTAGCTAACGAGCTAGCTGGCTAATCACCGCAACAGCCATCTAGTTAGCCGGCTAGCTAACCAAGAAAACATGTCCCTGCGTTCAGAGTTAATGCACACCTGGATGTTTAAAGGGAAAAATAAAAGACGTGCACACGTCGTTAATTGCATGTGCATGTGTTGCTGTTTGCTAAACGTGACTAAGTGTGAGGTTTGTAGCCACAGGTTGCATTAGCCCTGCAGGTCCTGGCGAAACTAATGCGAAGTGGCTGGCTAACTTGGTCTGGATTGAAGGCACGTTAGGAAGTTCTTCTTGATGCTGAAGTTGTTGAGATTTGCAGCTGCGCATTCTGGAAATTTACCTACCGACGAGAAACGTGTTACTCTTTTTTTTTTTACGCGATTCTCTTTCGTTCCCGTAACTGTAATCTGCTGTGTATGCGTAAATTGCACTTTAACGCGGCTGCGCTTCACTGCGCATGTTTTCGCATTTCCTCATTTTGTTGCGTCCTCGATGGCTGCTGAACTGCAGTTAGACCATCATGATTATGATGATGATGACTGTTATGACCCAGATTTCAAACGTGGTGAGAAATGCAGCAGCTGTAGAGTGACGAGCCCGCGATACGGCGAGACTTTCCTACTGTGCGATGGCGCTTTTAATAATCCGGCAATTTGGTCAGTTCTCAACATGCTGGATTTATGTTTTTCTGTCGTTCTTGCACAGAGAAGAATCTTTCCTGTTAAAATATTTTTTGGCTCTTTAAGCTCTGCAACAGTAATTGTATTAAAGCTGTTGCAGAATGTTATTTTGTTCTGACTTTGTGGCATGTGTCCAATTTTATTTTAATGCGCGTGTAGTGCTGCCTTTTGCCACTTCAGTTAGGAGGAGCACAGCGATAGTTCTCCCTTTCTTTATCCTAATGTGCAATGGACGTCTGTCACAAACAATAAACCCACAAACTCACTCATTTTTTTTACTCTTTTGTCTATACTTTTTACTGTTATTGCCATTACTAAAATGTTCTTATTACAATTACCATCAATCTCCGAAGGGGAGGATGGTGTGACCTTTGGTCCAGTGGTCTAATCTCCTGTTTACCTCCCTTCGAACCGGGGTTCCAGTCCTGGGTAGAATGGTCACCATCAGCCTTCATATATTACGCTGCAAACAAATGGTCTGCCAGCTGGGGGTGAAGTGAGTCCACTCGTCCCGTATGCTGGCACCAGCAACACAGCCTTGTCCCCGTGTCCCGTCTGGTCGTAACCTGCTTTTTCTTTCCCCCCACACGTTGGGCTTGGCTGTCATTGCAGTGGCCGGGCTGTGCTTGGCGAGGCGGTGAAGACGCGCTCACTGGGAGGCGCTGCTGGGCTCGTGGTGCCGGAGGTTGCAGCGGGAGCACGACATGCCCGGGGGCCGCAGGGGTCCGAGTAGACAGCAGCTGAGCCGCTCTGCGCTGCCCTCCCTGCAGACGCTGGTTGGGGGCGGCCTCAGCAACGGCACAGGCTCCAGGGGCAGGTATGACCTCATGCGCTGTCCGACGTGTTGCATAGTGCCGAACGCCCGAGCAGGGGGGAAAACCATGCAAAAATGCTACGGTGCTGCGATATCCACAAGCTAAGAAATGCAGTATGGTGCATAATGTACGGTACATCTGCTATACTGGCATGGCAACATTAGAACACTGAGAGAGACTGTGTCCTGTGCCACCGAGACTAATGTTTACTGTGCTTTCTATTGTTCCTGTAATTGTTGGTCATCTTTGTAGCCCTTGATCTGTTGACACGCAGCGCTGGATGTGTGACAACCACAGTACTGCGAAAAGGGCGTGTCGACGTGACTGTGGGCGTGAGAGCAGCGGCTGGGCTCCACTTCTGTTCACCGTGTGGTGAGAAGAAAACGGGGACCCGTTAACGAAACCGAGGGTGTGTGCGGAGAACCCGCTCGAAGGCTCCCGTTAGCTCATCCGTGCAGCTACGATCAGACCCCTTGCTTGTTTAACCTGATGTGGGAGGGCACATTATTTCTTTTCTTCACAGTCGTGGTCCTGCTACTGTTCTTGCACTCGTGCTAAAATACCTGCAGTGTCTGAGGAGGGGAAAAAAAAAACATCAGCTGGAGCAGGTTTCTGCAGGTCCACGTTACATGTCCCTGTATGTCCATATACAGAAGCGGTGGAAGCGTTTGGTACTGTGGCTCCTTTAGCCTCAGGACTCTGGTGAATGTGGCCTTGGTGTTTTTTAGTTTTTGCTGAGCTCCGTGAAAGCTGATTCACAAGGCTGGAACACATGGAGGCGATGCAGTTTAGTGATCACGTCCTGAGACTTTCCCATTATTGTTGTTTGTCCTGTGAGACGAAGCCCATAGGCTTGCGTATATTGCGATGGGACATCTCAGGTGTGTGATGTCGTTTTTACAGCAGCAGTTGTGCAACAGTTCTGAGGATACCTGGTGGTGGTGGTTTTACACAGTGCTATTTCAGGTTACCCTTGTTTCTGAATGGAAGGAAACGGTAGTAATGGTAACAGTGTGCAGTTCTGATATAATGGATTGATTACAGTGTCCAGTGTTTCTGGTTTTCAGATTTAGTGAGGTTGATGTTTCATTAAGGTCACAAGCCCTCGTGCATCATAAATTATTCATAAATGTCCTGCAAGACTCGCTGTTCTAGTAAAATGCTTGTCTCTTCGCCGTGTTCTTTCTGACTCGTGTCTGGTCATGTGCGTGATCCCTTGAGTTAAATCGCAAGCTGCCGTGACTTTGTCTGTTTGAGTTGGCGAGCTGCGTTTCTGAACGAGCACGGTGGAAGACCCGAGAGTTGCTCTAAATCTGCTGTTGTCCTCTTAGCTTTACAGCTCCGGCTGCGTTTGTTCTGTAACGCTTAGATCGACACACTTCGCTCCTGCCTCACGGATTCTTGGATTGTATTGAAGTGGAATCGTGGGAGTAGGGTACTTCATAAAACCCTTCAATCAGTGTGAGCGTTGTTGAGGTGAGGGGGGGGGTCTTCACCTCAGACGGTCCTTTATTTTCAGTTTTTGTGCATGACAGCTTCATTGTTTTTGACTCTGCAGGATTGTTTGGCAATGGAACGAACAGTAAACATTAGAAAAGTGGCACAGTACTTCTGAACCTATGACGTAGCAGCCTCTCATCAACACCCGCCTCCGTCCGCCCGCTGTAGGAGCAGTAATTCGGTGGGCCTGTCGGCTCCGCCCCTCACCACGCTGATCACGCCAGAGCCGGTCCGCCACTCTCGCATCCCCGACCTGCCCCTCGACAGCGGTCTGCTGTTCGAGTTCCTGCTGTTCCTCTACCTGCTGGTGGCGCTTTTCGTGCAGTACATCAACATCTACAGGACGGTATGGTGGTACCCTCACAGCCACCCCGCTGCCTCCACCTCACTGGTACGTATGCGTCCAGCCGCCATGTGATTAGCTTCCTCAGCTACCCCCTCAACAACATGGCTTAACCAAGTCCTAATGGCTAAACTGGGTTTGACCAAGGCAGTCCTAATGGCTAAACTGGGTTTGACCAAGGCAGTCATAATGGCTAAGATGGGTTTACCCAAGGAGGTCATAATGGCTAAGATGGGTTTACCCAAGGAGGTCATAATGGCTAAGATGGGTTATGCTAGGTTTTTATGGTTATTATTCCTAGGTGCAGCCAAGACCAGTTCATGGGAAATGTGTAATGACAGTTGCTACGGAACTTCTATTGAGCAAAATTGCTCATACTTTCTGCTGGCTGCTAATCTGTGATTTCCCACGACCCTGCCAACTTCAGAGAACAAAACCTGCAAAAGCAATTTCAATGAAATGTGTAAATTTATTTAATTTTATGGTTTACTAAAAGCTGCACTGACCTCTAAACAAAATGGCATTTAAAAACTTAATAAAAAGCTTTTTCATTCTGGTTAGACATCTGAAGGACTAGGATGGTTGCATCATGACTACCGTGCTATTGCGACATTTAAAGCAGTTGCCATACAAAAGACATAGGATTTGAGTTCACGCCCACTCCTGGACACTTTAGACTTGGTCTTCAACTTGGGACCGTTGTAGCAGTCTAAGTTAAGCCTAGAAGGTTCCGACCGACTTGGCGTAACACCAGATGTAATCCCTGCTGGTTGTGGGCCAAAGCCAATGGTGCAGATGGGCGATAACAGGGCTATAAACGGACGTGGTGGACTTTGGATCGATGTTTGTACTTGAGCACATCCTGAAACATGTTCAGGTGTTGCATCAGAAGCCTCCATGTTGGTCAGATTCAGGCTTCTTTGAAGCAAAGTGGACAAAGTAGAGTCTTAACTGCTACCACATACACGAAGGTGCAACGTTTTTCCTTTTTTAAAGTGCCGCATGGTTTTTAGTTAAGCACACTTGCCTGCCACTGAAAACCTCACAGCAAGTTTTATTATTATTTTATTTATCAGGTTGTAGTTCAGTCTTGCAAGTGGATGTTACTTGAAACAGTTGTTTTTCATATTGTTGTAGGGGATAATCAAACACATTGCACTTCAACTGTGTAATTAGTATCTTGTGTCTAATTAATGTTGTCTTTCTATTTCAAGAACTTCTATCTGATCGACTACCACCTGGCCATTTTCATCACAGTCATGCTGGCCAGAAGACTAGTGTGGACCATTGTGTCAGAGGTACTTTTTGCATGGTGTATGTAATTGAGCCTTTGGTAATTCTTGCCATTTACATGATTTACAGATAATTCACATTTATGGTGTTACCCATGTTCATAGGAAAAATACACAGTATTGGAATTTCATAGTGGTTTTTTTTATGTTTTAAAACTGGCACACGTTCAGGCACTGTTGAAACTGAAATGATGAAACGGTGGTCATAGTCATGTGTGACTAGGGGAAGTTTTGTGAGGTTTTTTCCTTCTTTTTTTTTTCTTTTTTGTTTTGTGTGGTTCATTTTAAAAGTGCCACTTTAACCAGCTTTATTCACTTTGGACCCTTGGGTCGTGTTAAAGCCACGGCTGTGATCACAGCCCCAATAACTCATTTGTTATTTGTAACTCTTAGTCTCTGACTAGGCCTGAAGATAAAGTGTCTCAAGAGACCTGATCTGCACAATTCCTGATGTCTGCTTTGTCGTTGTTGCGCGTGGCAGGCGTCTCAGACGAGCCCGTCCTCGTGCCTACAGTACATCCTCCTCATGACGGCCCGGCTCAGTCTGCTCACGCTGTGTGGCTGGGTCCTGTGCTGGACCCTCGTCAACCTCTTCAAACGCCACTCGGTGCTCAACCTGCTCTTCCTGGGCTACCCGTAAGTCTGCTGCGAATATGTCACTCAGCCCTCATAACCACACCTAACTTGAATGTATGCATATATATGTGCATATGTATTCACACGCGCACACACACACACACATATTGCACATTGGTGCTGTGTAGGATTGAAACAAAGTAGTTTACAGTTTAATTAGAGGTATTAATTTCATCAGAGCCGTATGTTGGCCTGTGGAGAATCCTCGAGGTAAAGCCCTCAAGATAAGAACAAAACCCTTGTTCCCCCGTCATGTCTCCTGTCAGTAGAGATCTGGAGTTTACCTGCAGACTGTTCCCCGTAAGGGAAAGATTATTGTTGGAGGAAGTGCGTTGATGGGCAGAACGATTGTGGTTAAACCGTCTCACCTCTCCTGAGCGAAGCCTGTGTTGCATTAACAGTAGTCTGGAGGTTTTTCTGGTTGGAAATATTCAGAATGTTTGAGGATGTAGTCGGATTGCTTTCATTTTTAGCCTAAATGCAGTTGAAATGCTTCACCCACTGATTGGACTACACAATACAGAGGGGAATGCAGAAACTGAGACGTATTGAATGTTTGACATACAGTAGTGTGTTGCTGGATTTTTCCGTGTGCACGTCCCACAGTGGACATGACTACAGGTTTACTACAGGTCGCTCAGTTAATCCTACCAGTTGGTTGGAGCTGGTCTTCACTCCCAGGTGGACTGAGCAGAATTCCTGCGGGTTTGCTCTGAAGCAGACAGCGTGGAGCGTCCACCTGCCTGTCCCCTCGTGTCCGTGTCCTCACGCCTCCCCTCGCTGGCCCGCAGGTTCGGCGTGTACGTGCCGCTGTGCTGCTTCCACCAGGAAGGCCGGGCGCAGCCGCTGGTGGGGGATTACGGCTTCGCCGAGCAGGACGCCGCGGACGGTTCGCTGCTGCGGCCCAAGGACTTCCTGGCGCTCCTGCGCGAGAACCTGAGGGAGCAGTTCTCCAGCCCCGCCCACGTGCCCGCCCACACCTGCCTGCCCTCGCCCGAGCTGATCCGGAGTGAGGTGGAGGAGCTGAAGAGCGACTTTAACCGCCGCATCAAAGAAGTGCTCTTCAACTCGCTCTTCAGCGCCTACTACGTGGCCTTCCTCCCACTCTGCTTCGTCCAGGTGGGCCTCTGAGCGCGGCGAACTCGCAACCTACACGGTTTTCCCCTTTTGCAGCCAGCTGTTCCAAATGGGTTTAGTTAATAAGCTACAGGCCATTAGATCATTAGACGAGTTGTTTTTGAAATGGGATTAAGACCATGTTTAATGATTTCCTGGTCTCTTTATTAGAGTATAGAAATATGTAATGGTAGCCTGACACTCTTTCCCAGTACTGTACAACTGCTGTTACTAGTACACACACTAGTGCTGTACCAACGCTCTTTTTGATTGGCTGAAGATGCTCAGGAAGTAGTTGACTGGTTAAAATCCAGTCACTCATGAAAGCAGCCAATAATGTTGGACTCTAGTATAGAAGTGGTGGATTGTAAAATTAAATCTGATATATTGTTTCCAGTTGGTTACAGACAATAGAGTAGGTGTATATAATAAAATTCTCTTGCTGTACTTTTTCATACATTCCCAGAGTTTGGCAGTTAGTTCTCTGGAGTGCGATAACACAATGTGAAAGTGAATGCAAAGGACTTGGCAGCAACTTCATTTACCGCGTTGGCGCGCACACGTCAGCGTGTGAACTCTGTGAATGAGTCAATCGCACTCGCCAACCGGCAGGTTCTTTGAGTGCACCGAGCCGCGGGACGTCGCCCCCAGCATGACGTCTACGTTCCCGTTCTTTAACGTGTGTGTGTCCGTGTCCTACTGCTCACAGAACACGCAGTACTATGACATGCGCTGGTCCTGCGAGCACCTCATCATGGTGTGGATCAACGCCTTCGTCATGCTGATGAGCCAGCTCCTCCCCCCGGGCTACTGCGACCTGCTGCACCGTTCGGCCGCTCATCTCGGCCGCTGGCAGCGTCTGGAGCACGGCTCCTATAGCAACGCGCCGCAACACGTGTGAGTGGACACGCCCACCCAGCCTGGACACGCCCACCGGGGGCGCAATCGCAAGCTAAAACGCAGAACTCGCTTTGCATTTAACGTGCGTTGTGGAGCCACAAGTGTTTTTGTGTGTTTATAATTGAGTGTGATTTCCACCTCTCTCGTTCCCCAGGTGGTCCGAGGGCACCGTGTGGCCCCAGGGCGTGCTGGTCCGACACAGCCGCTGTCTCTACAAGGCCGTGGGGCCGTGCAACGTGGCTTTGCCCTCTGACGTCTCCCACGCCAGGTTTTATGTGGGTAGCCCTTCCAAATGCCTCTGATGCTTTTCACGCAGCTGCTGTAGTGAAATGCTGCCCCCCTTTACTACCTTTATTTATTTTAAAGCTTCACTTTTATAATGGGATCCTTATCTGTAGCCTATTATGAGTTATGATGTTGGTATTTGGCCTTGATGATGAAAGCTGATATATGTTCATGTGGTTTTTACACTTCATGAAGGCATGTTCACTTCCTGTTGGTATCATGTATACAAGGCCATTTCTGGTTCAGTTGTGATTGTTTACTTGGGACAAAGAAACCGTTGCTCTCATTTATTTGAGGAAGACTTTAGTACTTCATACTTCATACAACATGCCCTGGTTAACAGTAAGAACCACCAGCTTCCTCTCGGTAGGCAACTGTTGCATTTCCTTACCAGGTACGAGTTATTTACTTGTTTGTCATCAACACAACCCCCCCCCCCCCCCTTTCAGATCCTGTTCCATAAGCCGCTACGGATCCTGAACCTGCTGATCGGGATCGAGTCGAGCGTGGTGCTGTACCAGCTGTACTCCCTGCTGCGCTCCGAGCGCTGGAACCACACGCTCTCGCTGGGGCTCATCCTCTTCTGCAACTACTACGTGCTCTTCAAGCTGTTGCGGGACCGCATCGTGCTGGGCAAGGCCTACTCCTACCCACTGGGCTCCAGCAGCAGCAGCAGCCTGGGTCTCAAGTCCCAGTGAAGCCCCCTTCCCCCCCCCCCCCCACCCCTCACTTCCCAGACGGGGGCCCGAGTCCGGGGCTGCACCCGGCGGGGTGTTTTGCGGGAGGAGGGGGGCACGCCTGGGACAAGGGGGTGCAGCGGAAAGACTGTGAACTCCAGCTGTTTATTTTGATACGGTTCTATTTTCATGCAATGTTTATATCTATTTAAGAAAATATTTTATTTTGTATACTGTTACACACACGAACATGGGGCATTACGTTTTTTCAGCGTGATGTCATTTCCTCCCCCATGAGAATTTTTTTTTTTTTTTTTTTTTTTTTTTTTTGAGAAAGAGGGGAAACAAACAAAAAAACTTGCTGTGGACGGAGAGTGTCGGGCCTTGTAGCATGCGTCTCACATGATGTCCAAATTCCGCCAAAGATGCTCTTAAAAATTCAACAGGCAGGCTGCCAGTCATGAAGGGCTCAACCAGCCAATCAAGATCGAGGACTGACGAGCAGGATGTAATCTCGTATGTTGCCTGTATAGTGAATGCTGTATCATTTGTTTCATTACGTTACTGTATTTTATGATCATTATCTGTTCATAGCCTGATATTGGTGCATTTTATCCGACAGTTTTTTTCTAGAAATGTCAGACATGCTCCGTCAGGTCCGCCGCTGTTGCATTTTTGAAGCTTAACCCCAAGTGAATATTTTTCATGTTTATCTCTGTGCCAAATCATGATGCTGTGGAAGCCTTTTCCTGGATATTCTGTTCCACTTTGCTAAAGGGCGTGGCTATATGGATGCTGGGCGGGGCCCAAAGTCTGTCAAGCTTGCAGTATTTGACAGTGCAGCATTATTATTTCAAAACGCCATGGCATCCAGAATAAACAAAAATGGTTCATCTTCTTCCTCTGTGTGTGTGTGTGTCTGAAAAGGTCTTTTTGGGGAGGAAAGTTGAAGACAAGTGTGACAAGAATACAGTTTTACAGAATAATGCTCAATCATTATCCTTTGTACTTTTTTAACAGGATATTCATATATGAAATCTGGCATATGAGACCATGGGGAACTGTTATTGTAGAAGATAATTGGATTGCTTCATTATGTTCTTTCAAAAAAAGCAGGCTTAAGATACCTGGAGACATTGTAGAGCTGTCCAAGTGTATTTAATGTGTTTATAGTACAGTGTAAATTGTCATCCAAAGCTGTTAATGACATTGCAAATAGCAATATATAAATTCAAAGTGCTTCAGAGCGAACAAGTTCAGTTTGTCTAAATCTATATACTTAAATACTTTTTTAAATACTTATATTTGCCATTGTACAATGATCTAGGATCAGCACCATCTCCAAATCTTCATTTTATGCAAAGACACTAAGCAGATCCATGATGTCAAAGGCCAGCATCCATTCACCAACACCTATTAGAACCAATGTTATGTGGTGACCACCCTATGAAGAGCTGTCTTTGGCCACTAGAGGGAGACAACACAATACAAAAAGATACTGTCGCAAGGACACAGGTTACATACAGTAAAGAACCATGCATGTTTAACTTCTGTATGTAACTATTAAAAGGCATCTTTGGTTAACTGCACTACATTCACATTCACAAATGCTAAGTTTCTGCAGAATTGCTTCAGTGATGTTAGAGGTCTGCAGACAATGATGACGTGGTACTGCTAATAGCGCTTCTGTGGCTTTCAGATGGCTTTTGTGGTTTGGCTATGTATGAACACTCTATATCTTGCTGGCTTAGAAAGCACCATTAAAGTAGGTTGAACATAGACTATAGAGCAGGATGTTTCAAGCTAAATAAGACAGTGCAAACTTGTTTTTGTTAAGCAACTGGGTATATCAATTTGTAGAAATTGGCATAAGTACATTTATATGTGAATGGGGTTTTCCTTGTTCCTGTTTCAGTGTTAACATTACAGTGTTTACATTACATTACACAGTTGTTAGGTTGTTAAAATTCTGTTTCAATGAATCTAGCCGTTGCACTTGGAAGAGAAATAACTCTTAAGCATTCGTTTAGCCTTCTCTGCAGTCCACATAGTTCCCTTTGATCCAGTAGCAGATCTGGGCATATTTGAGGGGAGTGATGCGCACTGCCACATTGAACTCCTGGGGGGCGCCATTGAGGTCCACCCACTGGTGTCCTGAGAAAACCCCAATCACCTTCCGCTCCCACTGGCGACGTCTGCGGTCCCACATGCGGGCGTAGACGCCAGAGCCGCTGGCGCCGGGCTGGGCGTCGCACTGCTGGTAGAGCAGGTCGTAGGTCTCGTCCCCGGCCTTGCAGAAGCGGTACGCCAGCTGGCCTGGCCGGTCGTTGTCGAAGCCCGAGAATTGCACCCGCTTGCCGGGGAGCTGTCTGGCGGCGGGGCTTACGCCCAGCTTCATGTGCCGCCGTTTGTGAGCCTTCTTTAGCTCCAGGAGGGCGTAATCGTAGTCCATGCCGATGTCGTTGGCGTTGCCCTTGATCCAGCCCTTGGGCACATGAGTGCGCTTCACTCGGATCCACTGGAACTTCATCTTGTCTGGGGCTGGAGGTTTCGGGTCACCCGTGCCATTGTTGGCCGCTGCGTCTTTATGCTGCGGCTTCAGGAAGCCGACGCGCAGCCTTTGTGCGCCCTTCACATAGTTTTTCCCATCATGCACACAGTGTGCTGCTGTAAGGACGTGCCGATCACCTACCAGCGTGCCTGAGCAACCGGTGGACAGCTTGACGGCTGTCGAGAAGGGGTAATTCAACAGGAAGTCACGGCCCACAATGCTAAAACGGCCGTCGGGCCCGAAGATTTGGCGCTTGGCCCGGGACCGCCCCTGCTCCGAGGCGGGGGCCTCGCGGAGGGCGTTTGGATTGAAGCCATAGATTCCCACGGCTGTCTCTGTCAGCTGGCCACTGGAGTACAGGGTCTCGTAGGACAGGAAGTTACGCAGGTCCCAGTACGTGGGGGCTGGAGCCTGCTTGTGACACTCGGGGCTGCAGGAGGAGGTCACCTCCAACTGCACTGGCGCAAGGAAGTCTGGTGGCGGCCGTTCCTCAATCTGCTGGGGGAGGACCACCGGCACACGCTGCAAGGGCCACTGTGGCCTCTGGGGGGAGCCCTGCTGGGCTTGCAGCAACAGGAGGGTAGGGAGGAGGAAGAGGAGGAGGGCAGGGTAGTGTAGAGATGCCATAGTGGCTGCTGCACCTGAGGGTGGTACAAATGGGGGGGGCAGAAAATTAGCTTTTGTTCTCTGAGGAGTGAGGAGGCTCTTCTAATGACCAAATCCAATCTCATTTTTCCTGTTTACTTTATAATACCATTACAGTTTAAACACACTCAAAAGCCAGAGTTCTTTGGCCTCTCTGTCTGCATTCAAAAGAGCTGATGTTATTTAACCTCGATTTCAAACCGAGGAACAATAGTCTTTAACTTGGAGAAGGCCTTGTGGGACATTAAAACCACTGCCCCTGCCTGCCTGAATCCACTATGCTACTAATTTGTATTTATCTAAGATAATCTGGAGAACTCAAGTGAATGGCAAACACTTCCCTCTTAAATCAGTGTCTGTTTGGGCTTGGTCAGACTACTAAAATATGGCATTGACTGACTGCTATGGTATTTTTAGCCGTTGGACTTGTGGGACACTGGGGACCAGTGGACAGCTCGGAATTTTGAGCTGCAGTGGAATTTCACCACTTATACATTTCTGCTGGGTTTCAGGCAGAAGCAACGGCAGTAAATTAAAAAGTAACTAAATAAAAAAAAAAGAAAAGAAAATCATCATGTGTCAGAGGTTCTTGGGTCTCAGGTCAAGTTCTCTAAGTTTGTATGGTGCCGCAAAGAGAACTGCAGAAGATGGAAATGTTCTTGTCTGGGGGTCTGGAAACTGCATATTGTACACCTACTCCTAGACTAAGTCACTGAATGAACAACCTTGGACTGTCCCTTTTTATAATGGTCTGCTTGCGCTAGCTACTCGAAAGTGCTTCTGCTGGACAGGGTTATATCTACAGACATTTTAGACCCAAAGATGTGATATTTCCCATACAGAATTTTCTAGAATAGTACGACTTGGCGACAAGCTGCATACAGGACACTCATATTCCAACACACAGACATCTAAACATAAGGGTAGTCAATAACATAAAGAACCACATTTATACATGGGACAATGCTTACAGTTCAATGAGTTTAGTAATGCGATAAGAATTATTTATAGATAATAACATTATGGGGAAAGTACCAGATCTTTTTAATCTGTGCAGGATTATCCCTTTTTAAAACAGTAAAATTCGAGTGAATAGTATGGTTCTCAGGTTATTCGCCTATTATAATAAGAATGAACAGACGAAGTACATACTGATACTCAAATACTGTGACAGATGTACAGATTCGCTATAGATCAATTACAATTATTAGTTCTCACACCACACTCTTCTCTAATTTAAAAAGTATTGCAGTGTTAGAAAGATGGACATGATATTCGTGCACAGTCGATTAGCCTTTAAATTTGACCGTTTGACCTTAATTGCCAGTGCCGAAGCAGCTGTTTCTACTGCTTCAGTAAATTCCAGAAGAAATGTCAGAAGACTCTCTTGTTGACAAAACACGTAAAAACTGTAAAAGCTACTTTGGTTAAATAACTACGCAATCTCTTACAACAGACCAGTTCCGTGGCATACAGCCTATCAAGAAGCGTTAATCACTTTTGTCACCTGTAGGTACCAGGGGTTTGAGCGGTTCACTGAGCGGTCGGTGGGCAGGTGTCACTGAGGTGACACGTTTACTCAGAAAATCTTGGAAAATCCTCTTAAACCGAGCAGTAGGGTAGACACTTCAGCATATGTCCTCTCCCTCCTTCCTCGGAACTCATCTCGATAAATGTCCCCATACAAACTTCCAAAAATTCGCGGATCTTAAATCCACCCGAGTCCATGGACAGTGTAAACCAGATGGTAGACTAGCAAACTTGCAAACCACATCTTTGGGTCTCAGCGCGACCACGTGACAGTGAAGAACGAACTCTTCGACTAGCCAGCGGCTCACGCGACTAGCTAGACTGCTGTTTTCTTAAAAGAGGTTCTTGGCGTTTTATTTTTTTACCTACTTTGTATGAGCGTTTTATTTATGCATGCAGGTTATATTTTTTGTTGTAGTTGTTGTTGTTGTTAATTGGAAGTCTGGTAATCCGGAAAAGCACAAAATAAAAACATAACATTATATATTTATTACACGTTTTGAACATATTGCTGTCTGGATTATTATTTTAATAAGAACATTATCAAGGAATGACGGGCATTCTTAGAGAATGAGTTTCTCACGATCACATATTTTACAGCTCCATATTTAGATCTATGTACTGTGTCCAAGGATCAGCGGTATGTAATATGTCCTTAGGGAATGTACTTTATGTCTTAGCATTAATGAATTGATGTTTTGACATATTTCCAAGATGGTTTTTAGTTTTAATACATACTGGATCTATGAAATACCCACATTTATTAAGTCAGGTAACTGAGAATATGCCATGACAAAGAACTGGGACTGGACAATGTGAGTGATTAAAAAAAAAAGTGGATATGTGTCTTCTGTGAAATCAACGCAACAAAACGGAGAGAACCAGCTGGCTGGGACACTAAACAAGAAAAACACAGACAGGAAGAGGACAGAAAAAATGACAGGGATTCCTACACCCTGATCTTGACATTAACCCCAGTCCACTGGTGGGCGTAACCATGATCACATGAAAGACCAGTCTGTTTTGGACTATTGGCCTAGTCACCATGGCAGCATTGAAGACTGCAAGTTTGCATTGTCATCCACCTACTCCATCCAGCCTCAGCTTCTCTGCATTTCCATGGCCTGAATGTCTTGGTGTGCGTACAAGCTACTTTACACAAATCCATTTGCAGATTGATTGTTTTGGTCATGCTTTTGTTTGCTGGTTCTTGCTTTAGAGCAGTTCTAAATTATAAATGAATGTAACTGGGTTACATTTGCTTTGAGAGAGAGTATGTGCTTCCAATATGTTCTTCCAAAGCAGAATCATTATTCATATAAATCAATTACTTTTTTCATGGTTACTAAAATATTTTTGTAGATTCTGCTAAATTAATAGTATTAGCATTGGTATATCAATATATCTTTGACAAGAGGAGTGTTTATTGCCAATATGCTGTAAAAAAATATATACCGAGCATCAGAAAGCTGGCTATAAAATACCTCATAATATCTCATGTTAACCAGCAGACTTGTGCTGGGATGATAAACCTCTGT
The DNA here is from genome assembly GCA_020368025.1 of Brachyhypopomus occidentalis. Taxonomy (NCBI): domain Eukaryota; kingdom Metazoa; phylum Chordata; class Actinopteri; order Gymnotiformes; family Hypopomidae; genus Brachyhypopomus; species Brachyhypopomus occidentalis. Next base: position 6,216,516 of record JAGXOD010000247.1, on the reverse strand, counting down.
TCATATGAGAAATTCTCCAAGGGGGAAAATTTGCCATGAGGGTTTCAACAGGGTTGGTCTCCAGACCTTGCCAAGAAAAACCGGAACCCCCGTCCCCCATAAGTCATTATACGAGTCAGGTCCACTGGGCAAGCCTGAGAAACCTCGAGCGTGGATCGCGATTTCACTAGCAGGCAGGTTTCCCAGCACAGCTTCTCTAGGTGGGGTGGGGGCCGGCTGAAGGGACGAGCGTTATGTCTGTGATCGCTGATGAGGGCTCACGATGTTGGAGTGGGACTGTGTCTTGTCCTAGTGAAAGCAAAGGCGTCGATTATGCTCAAGAGTGCCATCCAAGCAGAGCCAGTCCAGACTGGGAAACAAGACGCACCTGTACCACCAACAAAGTTTGACAGTGCAGTGGCTTTGTAGAGGATTCTGTCTGGACATGCTTTCTTGAAAATGAATGAAGCGCACCCATGATTACCTGAGAGAGATATTCAACTCTAAGGGTTTTTTGGAGAACATTTTGGGTTTTCCCAGGCCTTGGACATCCACCAGGAGCTTTCTCATCATGTTCACAGCACCTCGTTCTGCCTGTCTGGTTTTTGTCTTGCAACAGGCAGACCTGGTATGGTGGTCATTATTTCACTCAAAACATATGGTCGTAGTAATTAAAACAGGTTGTCACCATTGTTTTGCCATTGGTGAAGTTGTTGTCTTCCAACAGTGCTGATTGGACAAAGCTGTGCTTTTAGTTGCAGGCTCAGCCAATGACATTTGCTGTGTGCTTAGGGCTAACTGCATTTCAGACTTCGTGAGAGAGCATCTGACTAAGATAATGTTAGAGAATTTCCTTTGAATGTGTTGCTGCCATAGCACAGATGCACTTTGTTTCAAGTTTGTTATGAAAGAATCCATTTGTTTTTGAGGAATGGCAGTCATCGCCCAGGAAACAGACATTCCCCAGAGTATTGCCCTAGTTAATTGGGGGAATTTTTTTCCCATGCATTCTTCTTTCGATTCTAAACATGCAATCTCATCCTCCCATCCCTAACATTCCCTATATGTCTGTCTATGATTCAGGGGACTCTGACTGGCTGTCCGCTGATATTCCATCTGTCTCCATCTAAATAACTGAACCTGTGGAACCACAGAAGGACCACAGAGGCTCTATGAAAAGCGAAGCTCTGTGAAATTCAGAGGAATGCAGGCCAAGGATGGAAAATTCAATCTCTGCCAAATTTCTGTCCCAAAACAAAACTCAGACACACACATAAAAACATTTAGGATAGGTTAATAGAGCATCTCAATGTCCTAGATTCTGGGAGAGAATGAAGTAAAATACAGTAAAGTATGTCACTTGTTGGTGAGGGTGCCCACGTTAAAGTGAATGCATGAAATTATTCTGATCTCTCCATATAACAGTGATTTACTGTCAGTCTTTACGTGATGTTTTTGTGATGGCTGCACAGCTGGATCATTGTAAAGTGTGTTTTAGGTCTTAATCAGAGGTGCATTCAGGAAATCAAATCTAATGAAATTGGATTTAAAAAATGGTTGATGAGTTCAAAACACCTGCGGACTATCACACATCTTAATGGTATTTGATGCTCGTTTTGTAAATATCCTAATTATACCCCTCTCCCCTCAATAAAATAATAGAATGCAAAGAGGGTGTGTTTCACTGTGCAGGTGGGAGCTTGTTAATACAGTATGTCTGTGTGTTTTACACTGGCAATTCAGTTAATATGCTTCTAGGGGGAATGACTCATTTTATTGCTTTTCTCTGTGTTAGCACACTATGCAGAGAAGCATGTAATGTGATGCGCACACACCTTACCTTGCCTGACTGTAGGAGCTAACCTAACTCACTTTATTTGGTTTAAACATTGATGACATCACTTAAATCCACAGCCAGCATGATTTCTGACTGTGAGACATAACACAAAACACAAAGACTCCCCCTCTGCAGCTTTGTTAATATGGCTAAACTCCTGAGAACATATGCTAGTGCTAGGATGGTCCTCTGGCTAAGAACCACTACTGACAAATTCACATTCTTTTATATGCATGACACAGGCATGCAGGCAGATTGAGTTTGGGCTCCTGAGATGCAGAGGCTGCAGTTGTTTGGGTGGGGCGGTGACTCATCGAAAGCTCTGCACGGAACAACAAGGTCTGGATGAGTAGCGTGTGCGGATCACAACACGCACTGCCTCGGAGGCACACTGCTTGCCCGGAGACATGCCCTGCTGTCCGCTGGGGAAATGTCTTTCTGGGTATTTACTGTTGCGGGGCTTGTTTGCTATGACCACGGTGTTTGCAGTTCCAGAAAAACAAATTGATGTTGATTGCAAACTCTGGAACATATTATGGACTCTGAAATACTCCTATTCATGTGGGAGACATTCTTGAGAATGGTCATGTTGTCACGGCAACTATCAAATCACTTTAGCTATCGGAAGGTCTAATGATTTTTATTAACACCCTTTTACCCCCTAAAACGTGACCACACCTGACCTTTCATCGGACTCCAGCTATGACTAATTTTCATGGAACTTTCTGAAACACTCTTGTGTGTTTCCCAGTGACATAAAAACAGGAAGCCAAACTTTACATGATCGTGAATTAGCCTTTAAGTTTCTCCATCATCTCTCACTGATACATACCAGTGTTAAAAGTTTACGACTATGTGTATAATGGTTATAAAGTTTAATAAATGAAAAAGGACAAGGAAATACAAAGCAAAGACAAAATGGTCTGGACATCTTGCACATTTATGCAAGTGCTTTTGAATGGATCTATTATAATGCAAGTTAAAAGGGCATATGGTGGACATACAAGTCACAGAAAGCTGTCACAGAAAGCTGTCCTTTTGATATAGGAAGTACAACCAGCTCATTGTCTTCCTGTCATCCCAGCTGTGTGTTTTTTTGAAAATGCAGCTGTGATTTACCATATTGACAGGTTGTGCGTCCAGTGTTTATGACCTCATTCCACCATCCCTATGGCACAGCCAGAGTCTGTGTTGTGTGATTATGATGATGTCACGTGGCACCATAATATCAGCATGAGAGGGGATGTGTGTGTTGTATGTGCATGCTACAGAGATATATCTGTTAACACAGGTTCATTTAGGAAGTGCTGCATGAGCAGCAGTGCTAATGGAATTCTGCGGTGCTGAGAGACGATAGCACCTGCAGGCCCGGCTGAGGTCAGAGTTTGAGGCCCCGGCCATTTTATAATAGCCGGTAAATTAAAGGACTCATTAGACCTGCTTAAACTGAAGCACTGTGATCTTTTTAGAGGCCAAAGACATTGTGACTTAGTACGAGGCGACATAAAAAGAAAATGATCCGGACCAGTAAGCGAACCATACATCAAAGAAGTGAACGGCAGTGGTAACAAACAGATTGTTTAGGCTACTGAACACATGGCGGGCAGCTGTGTGTTTCAGACGTAGCTTGCTGGAGTATTGTGTTTTTTTTTGTCATGTAACGCACGTTAGGAGGCGCGTGTTCGATTTTTGCAAATGTGCGAAGCCATCACACCATGTCACATGATGGGCGGCACGTTCTAACGAAAAAGGCGGAACTCCCGTTGGAATGTATTGCCGCGGAGAAAGACATTTTAATTCATTAAAAGTTAAAGCTGTGTTAGTGTGAAGTGTGAAAAGATGATATAGGCTACATCATAAGGACTACAGGAACTCTGTTTTCTCAGTTAACATGTACGGCCTACCATAACAGGTACAATTAAAAGTAGTTTTAAGCCACAGACCTTTATTTCACATTTATTTGTGGCAAATTTTCAATTCACATTTTTTAAAACTTGGCCTCTTTCAGAAGATATTAAGATTTCACCTAAAAACGTTTTGTCTGGTCCATGTTTCTTTGTGGGCATTGAGGATTTGTCAGTAAAGTTTCCAGCACCAACAAAGGACGCTATGATGTCACCAGAAATCACAGCCTGAAGCATTTCATTTGAAAATTTAATTACCATTTGGATATTGCGCACAGGGTCAAATTCAGAATTATTTAGACAGACATTTCGTCTGTCTTTAAGATGGGCCCACTTAATTTAAAAACAAATCCAGTAACTAGTCGCCCTGGCATTTCACTAGTACTCTAGAACTGATGCTCCCACACAGTTCCCGTTACATCTAAAACTGGGGTTAGGGAAAAAACAACGCAGCTGTGCACATACCGTTTCTTGCTATAAACGCAACTCAGACGAACAGATCTGAAGGGTCAGCTCCCAGCCTGGGCACGCGCTCCCGCGCGACGCTTGAAACGTGTACTTTTTCACCTCTGTTTTACACCAGGGAGGCTGACTCTGCACGTGAACCTTGCGTGTGTTGCGGAAGGGCGTTAAGCGAGAGAAGTGGTTAATCTGAACCTGGGATGAGTCATCGCTGTGGCGATGGGAAGTTGATTTGTTGTGCTCCCTGAGAACACCGGTAGTTTGCGAAAGAACGCAGTAGAAGCGCACAGTGCATAATGTGTGAGTGCAGGGCCTTTTTGTCGTGGGTTTGTTTCGGGGTTTGTGTCTCATGAGCTGCGGCGGATGTGAACGGTCAGACATCCACGTCAGTGATCTGCTCACTTGATCGCACGTGTGTAAACGTGCAGCGCTTTATGAAGTGTGCAGGCGCAAATGCGCAGTGACCGGGCCGGAATACTGTGTCAAACGGAGGCGCTCGAATACGCCCTGCCATGAGTTCACAAGTTCCCCTTTCACCGCTGCAGTAAGGAACACAGGCGTTAGAAGGGTGTACGCTGAAACCCGCAGAGAACAGCACAGCTTCCCATGTTAGCAGCCCTAACTCACACATCGGTTTGAAGAGAAACACACGGGTTTTTATCGAGAGCCATTATTCTTCTTTTCTAACTCAAACACAAACCCACAAAAATGACGACCCGGTTGGGTTGATTTATGAGGAAACATTTAACTAAGTCCTTGTCTTTTAGCACCATGGATACCATCTATTCTCATTTTCAAGTTGTGTTGACAGTTTAAATAGTTTATTTTCACATAATAAATGAAGTGAAAACTTATAGGGCAGAAGTGTGTGCAGTTCTCCCTTTAGCCTTTTCAGGTCAAGTGGCAACTCAAACTTCACGACTACATCCAAGTTATTCTTGCATTGTTGGGAAGTATTAACAGTGTGACGTAAGGACGCCGCGTGCCTGGGTAAGAGCGAGCGGGAGGGGAAAACATTGTATGCATAATAGGCCTAAGAGTTTTGTTTTGAAATACTGCATAAGAAACACCCAGTGAATCCTTTTTTATAGCTCATGCTCCTTTTGTAGATATGTTGATGAAACTTTCATGCTCTTATTTTGTCCAATGTGAGATAACAAATAACTTTTGATTATGTGTCTGATTTATGTGCCCATCTGTTTAACCCTCTTAAACTGAATAGCTCTTTTACACCCAAAGACATCATCTGTTATTATAACACATCTAATAATCCCATAGAGTATGTTAACTTCTTTATATGTTAATTTTTTCATTCTAAAACAAAAACAAAGTGATCCACTATGCTCTTCTCACATCTTGACTGAAACAAAATCAATTCAAATTCGTAAAGCTTTTACATACTAAGAAAAGTAACAAATGTTTCAGTAAATACACCTTCCTTTTCAGTTTTGGAGTCTTGAGTTAAATTGTGTTCTATCCTGCTATCCTGCTGTATTACCCATTGGCATGTTTAAGCGTCTGATCTTTTGCTCTGACGTTAAAGAGCGTTTGGGAGGGGTGTTAATGAGATTCCCAGTGCTTCCTGCAGGGAAGACGTGTTCATGCTGCGTCATTACTCCTGGGCTGCCGGGGATTTTCCCTGCTACTTGCACTTTTGGAATAATGGTTTTCACAAATTATTTCCACTCTACTGTGTCATATTTATGTTCCTTTTTTGGCTCGGCAATAGTGGGGTTATCTATTGTTTTTTCCTACAATTGTGAGCGCGGGACTTTAGGTGGAGCAGCGTTGTGTCATAGACTCCCATTTCCATCCTAATAACTATGGGGGGGGCACAAATGCTTCAGTCTTCTAAACCATGAAAGGTTACCATTTATTTTTATATTGTTACTACCATTTATATAATCCATATATCATAACATTATCAATGTGTTTTCCTCTTAAATAAATATGACTTTGTATTTGACATGTGTATGTGACATTTATAAGTTTGTTATAATAATTTTCACACTTTTCTGAATACCATTTTCACTTCTTCACCTCTCTTCACACATTATGCTTTGGGACCACATACCTTAACACTTCAGTTAAACTGTCAATTAAACCCCACCAGGCCGCTTTGGCACTCAATGTACAATCAATCCAAACATCTTGTAAAATTGCAAAATACAAAATACATATACCAAGTGTTTCCTTTTCCTTTGTTTTTGCATCAACAAATATTTCAAGTCAGCTAAAGACTGTGTTGAATTCGCAGTAAACTGTAAATGAATGATTTTACTGTTTCGGAAACACAGAAGAACAATTTTTAATATGTATAATGCAAAACAACACATGGTATATGTAACGGTCCGCCCTCGACTCCTCCCTCGTGGGGGGGTTCTGTCACGGTCCGCCCCTGACTCCTCCCTCGTGGGGGGGTTCTGTCACGGTCTGCCCCTGACTACTCCCACGTGGGGGGTTCTGTCACGGTCCGCCCCTGACTCCTCCCTCGTGGGGGGGTTCTGTCACGGTCTGCCCCTGACTACTCCCACGTGGGGGGTTCTGTCACGGTCCGCCCCTGACTCCTCCCTCGTGGAGGGTTCTGTCACGGTCCGCCCTCGACTCCTCCCTCGTGGGGGGTTCTGTCACGGTCCGCCCTCGACTCCTCCCTCGTGGGGGGTTCTGTTATGGTTCGCCCCTGACTCCTCATTTGTGGGGGGTTCTGTTATGGTCTGTCCCATTCTTCTATGACAAATGTCAGCAGTGCATGACCTGCAGTAGAAAATCACACTTGACAAATGTGGCACATTTACACATTTCAGTGCAAGTATGACACATTTTCCAGTATCTATGGTAACAAGGCTGCAAACAAACAAACAATAAAATGGTAAAATAATTAATAAACTTTCTGTTAAAATCTGAATAAGCCATCGTTGTTCAAGTGCTTATTTTCATATGTCTGTCACAATGCATATATGTACAACACATTTCCATCCACAATGACCAGAATTTTGTTGGCTTTTGAACTGAAAGTTAACAGAGTATCTAAATATCAGTATCTAAATATTTCTGTAGCTGTACAGACTGATTTTTGGAAGAAGTGGTCATTGGATACCTTTTGTATCAAAGCAATGCAAACATATAGACCATTTAGTTCACATAGTCTATTGATATGGTGATTTTGTTGGACATAGTGTTGAGACAAGTGTGGTTCTTTTATAATTCTTTTTATAATTTTATTGTGTATGCTAGATTTCTAACATACTTAAGTAGATGTATGATGTTGTGTATGATGTTGTGTATGATGTATGTGACTTTTATAATATTTTTCCATACATTTTACATATGGATATTGACAGTTACTGTTTGACTGATTTTGTATTTATTCCATACTGATTTCTCAAGCCCTAGTTGGTCTACAGGACATGGTGGTTCAGTGTTGCTGACATTTGTACAGTTGTGAGAATCTCTGAGAATCTTGAGGCGTAAGAAAATTCTTGTGAGAAAAATGTGTTTCTAATAACACAGTACATGACTACAAGTCATCATATTAATGCCTTTGGCCGCTTTCCATTTTCAAAAAACACTGGTGACATTACAGTGTAACTTAAGAGCTGACTCACTCTGGGAAAGGACAGCTCCCGGAAGACCTCCTTAGCCTACTGTGTAATACTTCATTAGAATAACTCAAATGTCCATTCATCATACTCAGAGCCAGGATTCCACTGAGCTCAAATGCAATCAAATGTGTGTCAGTGCTTGCTAAGACCATATGGTGAAAAAATATAGCAAAACCCACAGCAATCAATTCATGAATTGTAACTTCTGGGAAATTATGAAATTGAATATAATGGTTCTACCTTTGAGATGTTTCAGCCTATAAAACTAAAGCACACCATTGCAACCATAGATAGCAGTTGAATCTTTATACTACATGGCATTATCATAGGATCATATGATGATGTTATATTCATTGTGTATGGTGATGTTGAGCAGTTTTAATCCGTTTACAATTAACTGCTCAATATTCTTGTTTATATGCAATTTGATCTTTGTGAGAGAGAGAGAGTAGGTGGAAGCCAGCATGGAGTTGGTAGGTACTGAAAGGACTTGGGTTCTGCAAGTCCAGTGGTCATAAAGATATGTGTCTTTCTGTCAAACACTCCCTTCTGAGCCCCATTTGATGGGTCAATGCCCATAGTTTATTAATTAATATCAATAAAGGTTTTGTTTACCTTAGCACTATATACTACAGCTCTTGGCTGTGGATGTTCTATTCAATGCAAGTAGTGCCAATACAAATAGCCATATCATGACAGTAGTCAGTAATACTGGGATGATCCTCAAAAAAAAAAAGTAATACTGGGACACAAGTCATACTGCAACATGACAGTTGGAACCCAGGTGCTTGCAGATAGAATGAGGCAATCCAGGTTTAGCCACAGAGGGATGATCCAAAGATGTAGTTGAAATGCACAACCAGAAGAGCAGTTTGAGGGTCAAAACAAAGACGGGTAGAACAGTGATCAAACCCAGTAACTCGTTACTGTACTTAAGTAATCTTTTCGTGTTGCTTTACTTTACTCAAGTATTTCCATTTTTGTAACTTTTTACTTTAACTCCTCTACATTTCAAAATCAGATATTTTACTTTTTACTCCACTACATTATGCAAAATCTGTCGTCCCTTCAGGCTACATGTGTTAAAAAAGTAACGTCAAAGCAAAAGAAGCGCAAAGCATGCGCACCACTCAGGGTTCGGTTCAACGGCAACGCAGCAGCGTAAAGTTTAGGGAGAACAGTTCCTGACATAAAAATGGCAAAGAAACTGTAACTCGCCACAAACCATGAGTGAAATTCTTTGAAATAGTCGAAAAAAAGACTCATTCGTTGTCAAGTGCCTTCTCTGCCCGTCTCAGTTCCATAAGATTTGTTCTTATAAGAATTCCCCATCCAGTCTAAGGAAACACGTAGAGGTAAGATATTTTCACGGCAAACCGTTTCTTTGTGTATGTTGAAATAAGTCCGACATTAGCATTGTATACACGTTAGTTATCTAACTAGCTAGCTATGTATGAAAACTGCCTTAGTAACGCGCTCGGCGTGTAGCTGGCTAAGTTAGCTATCTAGCTAGTTATTTGTTTTACAATAGTTCATAGTATTTGGAGCTTCCAGGTAACTAAATGCGTTGATATTGTGAAATAATAAACATTCGAACATAGCACTTTACATTAGAAGACAAGTTCTATTTTGACAGGTTTTACATGTAGAGCAGCGCTAAATATTAGAGCCTTAACTTTACTTTCAATACTTAAGTACACAAGGCCAGTACTTTTGTACTTTAACTCAAGTAGAGGACTAAAGGGAGAACTTCTACTTGTACTGGAGTAACGTTTGTAAGCACTTTGTAAGTTGCTCTGCACAAGAGCATCTGCTAAGCTGCATGGAGTGACAGGTGGGTTGTGGGCAGGTGGTTGATGGGTAATATAGTCAGGGGAGAATAGCCGGACACACAAAAGTAGAAATAACTGTAGCAGTAGATGCATGAAAACATTACAAAATATAGGAGACCTGCCTATGCCTGTATAAATATACACTATATATATGAGCCAACCTGCACTGGGCCAGTGACAGTGTGAAACAACCATGAATATGTGCAAGCATTCTCTGCTATCCACACACTGATACTTTAGTCCAGTGTCCTGTGCCACAGAGTACTGACAACTTCATGCCTATATAAAACTCGGGGGAACATACATTTGTAGTAGCAACTTATGGAAACTACACACAGACTACATTTACTTTATTACTGTCACCTTCCTCTGACCTCACTCCACCCTAGAACATTCTGCAGGAAGCATTCTTTTCACAAAGCACCATGGCAACACCATGTTTTTTGTTTGTTTTCCTTCGAAAGTTATGAGCATTGAATATTTTGGACGCAGCATAGCTTTTATGTTGGCTAAGTGTTTAATTGACCAGCAGAATTAAGCAAACCACTTATAAGAACAGTTGGTGCTGTTTACAGTGTAAGCTGTTATCAAATATGTAACCTATTATAAAAAATAACTGAGTGTGATGCTGTATACTGTGAGACGGTGCTGTGTATTGTGGGGTAGTGTTGTGTATTGTGAGGTGGTGTTGTGTATTGTGAGGTGGTGTTGTATATTGTGAGGTAGTGTTGTGTATTATGAGGTGGTGTTGTGTATTGTGAGGTAGTGTTGTGTACTGAGGTGGTGTTGTGTATTATGAGGTGGTGTTGTGTATTGTGAGGTAGTGTTGTGTACTGTGAGGTGGTGTTGTGTATTATGAGGTGGTGTTGTGTATTGTGAGGTGGTGTTGTGTACTGTGAGGTGGTGTTGTGTACTGTGAGGTGGTGTTATGTATTATGAGGTGGTGTTGTGTATTGTGAGGTGGTGTTGTGTATTGTGAGGTAGTTTTATGTACTGTGAGGTGGTGTTGTGTATTGTGAGTGTACTGTGATGTGGTGCTGTGTACGTATTGTTGCTACATATGTACTGTGCTGAAAAAACAAACAAAAAATACATCAAAGCTTCTAAACATTGTCAGTGCAATGGACAATAGCTAAAGAACTGGACATGGGGGGAGGGAGATGATTTAAAACAGGCTTTTTTATTCTAAGATGAAATTCAAAGTTGCAGCTGCATACTTTCATGTTCAGTGCCATCTGACAATGCGATTAGCTGACCAAGACCTGTCTGATGGTCCCCAGACTCCATACGCCCTGCCACATCTAGCTGTTGTTAATAAACATGGATCCCTGGGCGTAATTCTCCATTCTGACACAGGCTGCCTCCTTTGGTTTGGCACATTGTCTCATATTAAACCCTGAAAGGTTCAGTGGCGTCATTGACAACTGGTGACAACAAATCTCATTTTTGTCCTTACAAGCGTTTCTCAATGTTAATTATAGTGATCTGTATTTTAAGGTAGTCCGGTTTTGTATTTTGAGAATTTCTATGCACATTTGTGCAGCCATTCTAAATTTACATTTACACATGACAAATGGGCAAATCATCACAGTCAAACACACACACTTACTTCCAGCTGAGTGGTGAGTGTGTATCTTGTGCAGCACATCAAAGGCTGCAGAGATATCCTGAGGAAAGCAACCACACTGTCCAGAAACAGCCATCAGCTTGCCCCATAGTCATTCAGCTCACCCAACATCATTCAGCTCTCTCCACAGCCATAGCCCAGAGTTCAGGGTTCCAGCTTTCGTCATGACTCATCACTGTTGGAGCCTTGGGCCTGTCAGAATCGGGTCTTTAGAACAATTATTCTTTGACAGGGGCCTGGGCCTATTCCACATGACGTATTAAAGCTACAAACAAAATTTACATGAATAAAGTCATTATGCTGAAGTTCGGTCCCAGTGCCTGACCTCATTAGTGAGCCTGGCGCAGTTAGTAGGCCATGTTCTACTTTAAGTCAGTTGTGTGTGGGACCCACCCAGAGCCCATACTGTAGACATGGAATCCTTTCTGCTAGTGATTAACCTGAGTGTTTCGTTAAGAACAAACTTGTAGGGTCCTGTCTAAACTCAAAGATTGGTTTCTTATGAGCTGTGGGACAGATAAGAATAAAGACAGAATAAGAATAAGTGGAGTTAAGTATTGCTCTTTGATCATTTAGTGGCTGTCAACTGAATCCGAGAAGGATTCTAGATTGGATGACTGGATTAGCATAAGTGTATGGTAAATTTGTTCAGTGCTGCTACAAATGAGCAGTTAGCGCTAATCACCATGATGTTTTGATGATGTGCTAGTAGATGCTAAACCCAATTTTTGGACAGGAGAGCAAATAAAAATGGATCTCCTGAACTGAGACATCTAAGAGCTGTCCAGAAACTCTTTTGGCAAGTGTAGCGCAGATGAGTCAGTGTTTTCAGTTGACAAGATACAGATCTTTCCTCTCATCAAGCAGAGTCCTTGAAAGCTGAGCGTGTGTTTTGTATCCAGACACAGCTTGTTGTATCTTTGCTAATGGGACCTGTGGCTCCACCATAGTTTGCCTATAAACAGACAGGAGGGTTTCAGAGCGTCAGGGAATGGATCAGAGCTTTTTGGACCAAAGAAGGTTTCTTGAGGGGATTTGACCTCAATGGAACATTGAACATTCACAGAAGGCCTCTGTTGCTACAGCAGTCAAAGATTTGCAGACATGGGAACTAATAAAGTATATAATTCTGCTTTGAGGCATCGTAAATCAGATGGTTGATAAAGGCCAACATGGGCAGTGAAAGTCAAAAGTCCAAAATAATTTCAGACAAACCTACGAATAGTAGACAGGAAGGTCTATTCACAGTGGCAAGTTTTTGGCTGTGGTGATGGTCTTAAAAAGAAGAGCTAATACGAAAGGGTCATGACTGCAGATAAGCTCACGTTATCCACTGGGTGGGGTTGAGCATTTTAGGATTAGGAACATTCATGAGCAGAAATGCACTGGCTTTTCTTCAACATCCTTGAGGAGTTTCCAGAAATGTTGAAACGACTCGTAGGCCATCAGTAACGTGCACGCATGCCAACGGAGCTCATTGCCCTTGGGTTAAGGTAGGACTTCACTCCATCAACCCTGGAAGGTCTGGGAAATAGAGTTCACCCTCTGGACATGAGGAAGAAAGCGATGCGGTTTCCCCTCAAGGTCATCAAACAGGAGAAGCAGCACTCAGGGGTTACTGACCCTATGATTATGGGGTGGGTAGGGGAATATGGAATGTGCTAGGGTGCATATGCTTGTGTTAGAGGAGCATGTCCGGAGACTTGGGGAATAGGCGGTGGCCATGAAGCTTCCTTCTTGGAGATTTTGATGTTTTGTTTTAAATGCGTAAGGGTCCTTGGTGCTAAACACCACTTATGAGAATTCAAGTGAATCTGATACGAGTGCAGTAAAGATGTGGGCCGGATCGTGGCTACACACCGGAATGGCAGGTTTGTTCTTATCATCAGAAGGCATAATCCAGTCAAACAATACAAGTCAGCTATTGTTTGTAGAAGCTGTCTCGACCTTTGATGGTGAAAAGTTTGTGATTGCTTGATGTGAACAAGATTTCTTACATAGACTTTCAAATCATGAAGCAGCCTTGTTTTTTGTAAAACATTCTGGTTCTATTGAACATTCACTTAAGAACAAAGTCTTTTATTATTAAACTTGACTCTACTGAGATGTCATATCAGTTTCAGTCATTGTGAGTCATCTGGTTGACATGAACCCAACAGTGATCTCTGGTCCCAGGGTGCTTTGACTGTTGACGCGGTGTGCGGTGAATCTGACTGCTCTCACATATGTCAAAATAAGGCTTGATTAGAACAGTATTAACCAAATGGTCAGAACCTTTGCACTTCAGTCCAATTGCTTTAAGCTTCTGTTGACTTCATGTCTCATTCTCCAAATCCTCTGTAATTCTGCATGAGTATTTTTGTAGGCCTATGTAGGTGTGTGCCAGAAAACCAGTATGGAGTAGCTTTATTAAAGAAAGATAGTAGACCTTGTTACTTACTATAGACTATGGATTATTATATGCTATATACATCCTACTAATATGTAAGATTAAGTTGCTTTTTTACAGTGAAAGCGCTCAGCACATTTAATACCTGCCTCTAACTGTTATAGTCCATAATTATAACAGTATCTGAATGTTCCGATCTCTGTTGCACTGTGTGTATATATAAATATTTGCCAGGAAGAGGGTGCTGAAGGTATTTGCTTTTGCAAATGACAGTGATAAAGCAAAATTTTGCTTTAACACAGCTGCTTTGTAAAGGGCGTTTTTTTCCAGAACTGAGAAAACTGAGTTCTTTGTGATATTTAGAGTGGCCCTAAGGAATACAGCAGGCAGTGAGAACTATCTGGAACAGTTTTTCTTTTCTGCCATATTCATATTTTCATGTCAATATCTTTTGAGTGCCATAGCACATAGTCTGGGTGCATGTCCACCAAGCTGTGAGACAAGTCTTGCTATGTTAAAAAAATTATTTTGTGCTCATACTAAATCTGATGTTTATCTTTTTAGATTGCATAAATGGGCAGATTAGTATCTTACAGTATCTCTCACGGTATCTTGTAAATATCTTTGAAAAAAATATTATTGTGATTGTTGTCAAATTAAATATGCATACAGTACAAAAATGTATTGCATGACCCAAATTTCCACCTATTTCCATAGTTCTGTTACTAAAGTTTGTCATTTTTAATCGGCATACTAACATGAGATAAACAGTACACATGTGAAAGTACACTTCAACCATGAAGTCTTGTTGTCATGAGGACAGGAGTCTAACTCTGAAACTGATTAAATACAGTGGGGCATGTTTTGTGTTAAAGCGTCATGAGCCAAATCAGATAACAACTTTAGTAACTCCCACAAGCCCTTAGTTACAGGTTCAAGGTCACACCCTGGTATTCTGGCATTTCATTTATCAAAGTAAAAAAAAATTACGATGCAGTTGTCCCATTGGGTTTTAGGTTAAAAATCCTATTTATTTTCAGTTTGAATGGTTGCTTGTTTCTTAAACTCCAGGCTTAATTTTTAGTTATCAAGCTTATGGCATAGGATTCCAGAACTACCAGGACATATTCGGTAACTGTGCTGAAAGTCATTTGAAAGGTATGCTGTTAAAACAGTGAGGAATGAGAGCATGGCCCCACTGGGTCTGTACTGCACTCTACGAGTGGGAACATTGCACAAGGAAATGTATGTGTGTGTGTGTGTGTATGCTGTTTACACATGTCTTAAATTAATCACACCCCCAAATATGCACACCGCCCCCTGCTGCATTTTCGTTCCAGCGTCCTCGGATTCAAGCAGCTGACGCTTCACTGAGTGCTGTGGTTAAAAGGGCCAGAGGGTGGATGACGGGTGGATGACGGGTGGAATGAGGGATGGATGACGCCCTTGCAGGGTAGAAATGACATCATGCTCTTTGTAGACAGGTATGTGCTCACGCAAGGGTGCTGCTCCGTCTCTCTCCTGGACGGGGACGGAGTGCATTTGTGCTGGGAACCCCTGCATACTTTTCCTGTTTGTGCAGGGAGCAATCTGAGATTTATAGAAGGGGAAAGATGTACATGCACACATGTGGTTAGAGACGAGGGGTACATGGGAGTGCGCCCTGCATGGGAGTGCACCCTGCATGGGAGTGCGCCCTGCATGGGAGTGCACCCTGCATGGGAGTGCGCCCTGCATGGGAGTGCACCCTGCATGGGAGTGCGCCCTGCATGGGAGTGCGCCCTGCATGGGAGTGCGCCCTACATGGGAGTGCGCCCTACATGGGAGTGCACCCTGCATGGGAGTGCGCCCTACATGTTCGTCGTAGCAGCCCACGCTTTTCAGGACTGTCTTCAAGACTAGAGCGCTAGACTAGACATAAAAGGACCTCTAACTGGTAAAATCAATGCCACACTGTGTAAAGATTCAGGTTTGATCAAAACTGAGGAAAGGATGCAGGATAATTGAATTGCTGCCCCTTTGGTACAGCAAGCAAGTTTAAATTCCCTCATATTGACAGTTGAAAATTGATTAACCATTTGGTCATTTCTTCATTTTAATCTCAATGCAATGGGGTATAGAGCCAAAACAATAACAACAGAAATTGTCAAAACTTGCAGACTGTACAGTACTACCAATTTGCTGCTTGTCTGCAATGTAGAATGCCTACATTTTGGATTCTACTGTGATCACTGTGTGTTTCTAGGAAATGTGCCCCTGTTTAGCAAATGCTCAAATCTCAGTAGCAGTGAGATTTATCTGAGGTTTCCACACTAATGGATCAACTGTCATTACAAGATTCTTTGTGGATTGGCTTTCCTGGTTGATGCCAGCTGACAAAATTCACTGGCAACCGTTTTTCTTCAGAAACAGCAGACAACACGGCTGTAGTGCAAGTACAGTGAATATGTCAGTGCTAGAGAAACCGGATTCCCCATTTCCGTTTCCCAGACGAAAAAAGGTCAGAAACATGGAACACACCATTTGTGCCACCGCACTCACCACCCACACAGTGATTAGTAGAAACGCGTCACAGGTGGACAGTTGCAGACAACAGCCCATGTGGTGTGGTGAGCGGTTGGTGCATGCTACCCTCCCCTCCCTTCATCAGCTACCCTCCCCTCCCTTCATCAGTTTTCAATTTCTGACCACATGACCAATGTTTGCTGGATCTTTTTGATTGGCAGTGCAGCAGTCACACACACAGAATAAACACACACTGTGCATGGCAATGTTTTGTAGTCCTTAACTATATTTTGTTTCTAAGCGATAAAAGTGTCTAATAAAGTGAGCGCTAGTTTGCCTTTCAGCAAGGTTTTTACAATTTTCTTGGACAGTTTGGATTTGTGGCTGAGCTCCTGGAGGTATTTTCTTTAACTAGGTCTTCCTGGATGACCTACTTTACACTGGAGCATAGCAAGAATGGGCAGGGGGACGGGGAGGGTGGGCTTTGGCGTCCGTGGGCGGGGCTTATGCAGGCATGGGCGGGGCTTCTTAGGCGGGCTCTTCGGGCTGTTTCTCCTGTCCAGCCCAAGCTGCTGAGTGTCTCTCAGCACTCTCACTGGCTCTGACAGCACAGCCAAACTGAACAGGGAGTTAGCAATTGAGACACCAGCCCTGGGTCTCGGGTGCTGCTGGGAAACCACCCCACCCCTGGACTCTGAGCTCACGCAGAGGAGTTTCAGTTGATTGATTTTTGCTGTTGCATCACTTTATCCGAATAACGGGTCAAAATTTCCAAGCTATATCTAATGTTTGTGCAAAGATGTACTGGAAACCTGTATATTGCAACTGGTTTAGGCACTGTTTTGTACTGGTAATTGGCACAGTGGTTGAAAGGGAATCGTGTAGTGAGTGAAAATCTAAAGCTTATAAATGTTATGAACCCTGGAAGACAAGCGGGTGGGGAGGTGGGCGTCTTCGTGGTGTCGTGTGTTGTTGCTGAGACTGAGAACACAGAACTCCTTCCCTTTGACACGGAACATCTGGAGGCTGGAGTAGCCGAGGGCTGCTGGCCAGTAATTCTGGGATGTCAATTTGATCTGCTGGGAAAGTGGAACGGCAGGCCACTCTCCCTCTCTCTGTTCCGTCCATCTGCCAGCGCACGTTGCGTCCGCGAAAGGCGTGCACGTGCGCACCTGTTGGATACGCTGCGCGAGCGTGATCGTCCGTGACACATTGTGTCTGGTTGTGTGTGCGTGCATGCGTGCGTGCTTCTCTTTCATCGAGCATCTGGACGAAAGCGCTGGGGTCATGGCACCCTCGTTTGGCTGAGGGTTGCACGCACATGAACACCTCCACCTCTGTGTTCAATAGGGTCCAGGCCGTGGTTTCTGTTTCTGCCCCTCCCTCTGCCCTATAGAGATGTAGCTTGCATTCAAAGTGACAGTTTTATCCTCTAAAGACACGATTTCAGCCAAAGCACTGTTTATGTTCATTGGGACATTTTTATTCCAAGCCAAAGATACTGCATAAGAATAATATGTGTAATGTCTATTGGTAACTGAGTGTCTTAAATCATTCCTATGTGGCGAGGAAAATCTGAACCATTTCTTTAATTCATGATTTTTATTGTTTAGTTTAATGCTAATGATCTCTTGTTTTTTTTTGGGGGGGGGTTGCAGTCTGCAGGTGGCTCAGCTGAACATACACATATAATCACCCATACATCACCAATCCCTATTTCCCAGCCAATTGGACAACTCCAACCTGTCAATCATCAGCCCCTATTACAAACACGACACTCATCCACTTCCACGTTCACAGTCTTACTGATCATTGCACTCACCCACACCCTCCTTAATGAGGCCCACAGGGTCATCCAGTCTTTTTCTGCTTGATACTGGTTCTGTTCTGAGTACATGTCTAGTAAGTCTTAAGAACTCAAAGTCTGTTTAATCTTCCTTGTTTCCCCCAGTTTACTCTCATTTTGTCTTCCTGTTCCTTTAAACCACTTTTTTGTTACATCTCTCAAAATGTCTCACTAATCTAGTTTGAATCTACCTTCAAAAAGCCTAGAAACAAACTGAACTGAACTCTAAACAATGTGAGGTGCAAATTCATAGGTACAGTAAGTGATCTATGTCTTCAAGAAAGAATTTAGTAACGCTTCAACAGAGCATGCAAAATAAAAGTGGGACCCCACGATTTGACTGTCAGATTTGATCCAAGACGGCCTTGAGGCAGTGGCGCGAAACCGTATTTTCTCTGTTCGCTCCACGCAACCACGCCGTGGTAAAATAGCTTTCCTTCTTGCCAGGAATTTTTGATTTTACAACGCTTTGTTTAGGAAGGTGCTGCTCTGCGCTGTGATGTGGTGCAGGGAGTTCATGTCTTTAGGAGAGAATGGGGTTATAGTTGCTCTGAGCAGAACGGGGCCACACGCTGAAGGGCGTGATTGCATCTGCTCTCCATTGTTACAGCAGCACTACTCCCAGGGCAGAAGTACATACTGCACACATGCCTCCTCCCTCCACCACCCCTGCACACGCACCCCATGCACACAAACACGGACTCAACCCCCAACACACCCTCGCGCGCACACACGGGCACTTTCAACAGATACGAGCAAGGTCCAGCCAGCAAGCCACAGAGTTCTTGCCCAAACCTCCAGCACTTCCGGCCGAGCTCCTGCTCACGGTCACACGCTTGGTCTTGTCTTCAGCTCCTGTGGCAACCACCCCCCCCCAGCACACGCCCTTACGCATTGACCCCCAAGAGGGCGAGACACCCAGCAGCAGTGCTGAAGTGTTCCAGGATCCCTTCGCTGTGTAGACTCCCACTCCCTCACACGTTCTACCACTTCTGTGCTCCGTCATCCGTCTCTCCTCTCTTTCTGATTCGCATTCTTTCTCCCCATAACTCTTTTCTCTTCACTCACTCCCTTTTCACTCCTCCGTCATCACCCCCCACCAGCACAACCCCCTTAATGCCTGCCAGGCTGTCCTATGCAGGCCGCCAGGGTCTTAAGTGTCTCACTAGGCTACTTTTGCTATACTTTCGTAATCTTAATCCCTCGTGCGAACGAACACACACACACACACACACACGCACGCAGCCAGCCGCCCTTGCTCTCTTCCCTCGCTCTCTGTCTCTTTCCGCAACCACAGATCTCTTTATCAGCTGCTTGACCTGGGGGGAGGCATATTAAAAGAATCATGCACACACGCATGGCTCATAATAGCGTAAATGCGGTAACAGGAGCGATCGCATGTGACCCGTCTGGGACTGAGCCGAGGGCATTAACCTCTACGCCCATACGAGAAAGCAGATGGCCATTCGTTTTAAGACGGCTACCGCTATGCTAACGCACTCTGGACTGAACTTTGTAAGCTCATATAGACACATTATAAAAGCCCATGTAGGCAACAACTGGAGCCAGTGCAGACCACTGATTCCAGGGCCAAACTCAGAGTGCAGTCTTCACAGGATGTTAAAGGCAATTCTGAGATAAATCAGGGCTTTTAGCACGTCACTGCATGGATGCACTGGCTAGAACAGACAACCATGAGTTTGAGGGGCCTGGAGGTGTTGGGTATTGTTAAACATCCACCATTAGAGACTGATGAGCAGTTTGGTGTATGTTTTATATATGTGTGTGTGTGTGTGTTATGAAACTTTGGCCGTTATGACGTTTGTCCAATACAAAAATAAAAGATAAACACTTCTATTTTTTTATTGGACAAATGTCATAACGGCCAAAGTTTCATTCCTGCCTGGGGTTTACATTTATAGCATTTAGCAGACACTCTTACACTCTTCCAGAGCAGCTAACAACAGTGCTTAACCCTTAGCATTTTAGGGTAATTGGACTGATCTAGGATCAGCGTTCCTGAGTAATAAGACTTCACTACTGCTGAGAGACACTCAGCAGAAACCTACTCCACATCATATTTTGTGTTTAACATACTAAAGAATGCTTCCCATAAAATTTGGACATACCAAATTTTGCCAATTGTGTTCATTTTAAAGGGATAAAATAAAATGTATGCATATTTATTTTATTTTCGAAAAAACACTTCCTCAGTAATGCATTTAGTGAAAATATTCAGGAAAATGAAAATCATTAGAAAATCTTCATGATTAACTTCAACTTTTGCAATGTGACTGCAGCACTTTGGTGAAGTGCACCATGTAATGTCACCACCGAATAAAAGCAACGCAACGCTGTGATTACTCTGACGAACTCCCCCATAATTTATTAAAGCCAGCTGCACGCTGAGCTCCTCGCCTCACTGCAACCACCTTGAACTGCCAAATGACTTTCAGCTGCTTCAACAAAATCCCTCAGAGTTCATAGTTTTGAAACAGCTGGATACCTTTCTAAAGACCAACCACCAGCCCTGCTAGAGGTTAGAAGTATCCTAAAATACTAAGTTACTGTATTGCATATGGTTTATTTAATGTTATATTGTTTTGGTATCATGAAAGACCTCAAAGAACAACAACACCATAGATGAGCAGAGTGAATCAACGTTCAAGTGTTAATGCTTCAGAACTTATTAAAGACTTCTAGTCCAGTGCAACGGTCAGTTAGCTCATGTCACTGCCATTTGCTTTTGCTCATTCTAGATGATTCTCTGGTCCACCACTACACCATCAGCCGGGACCCAGGGATGTAACGCGACTCCTTCCATACGTTGCTTTGCCCGCAGTTGCTGGTCTTCCTCTTGCACTGAGCGCAGCGGCGGTACTGGTCACACTGGTCCAGGAGCAGTCTGCTCCCCGCACTGACCATGCAAACACATTTAAAACAGGACCTCAACCACACCGATACTGAAGATCCACAGGCTACAATGACACACACACCCAGAGAGCCTATCTATCCCGTCACACGCATCTCCCGTTGTCCTGTTCCTCGGGATCTCCCTCCATCTTCTCCACCTGCCTCACCTGATGAACGCCCTCTCCTCCAGGTCCCGCTGGCGTTTCAGGTCAGCGCTGAGCCTCCACGTCTCCTCCAGCGAGGCCTGCAGGTTCCGGAGCCTCTTGTATCGGCTGACGCGGTCGGCGAACATTCTGTAAAGGACAAGTAGGAGGATTGAAGCGGGACGAACCCTTCCCGGGACATGCGCAGGCAGAGGGATCTGAGCAGGACCGGGACAGAGGTCGGGGTAAGCGAAAAATTTAGTGCTTTTGTTATGAATTCATCTGCAGCACAGTCGCCCTTGATTGTAACAATTCCCTCCAATTCGCCATGGGACCCGGTTAGTAAGAGAGAGCAGACACAATCCCTCCCTGTTGAGTAATTACCTCATCTCATCTTTCTGATTGTGCAGGAAGTGGGGGCCCCTGATCAATGTGAATAGCAATAACAGCTAGACCAGAGCACAAAAACACTCAGGTTTCTTTGGCACCGGGCAAAACATGCGAATATCTCAGAGAACAGACAAAAAGCCCACTGTAGCACCAGAATTGATCCTGGCTCCTAAATGTGTGCACATTAGCCAGCGAATGAGTTTACACTGAGTTTATGTGAACAGTCTCTTTCCAAGAATATGTCAGCACTGTGGGTTCCAGGGAAGTGTTCGTTTTTATGCGAAGCGGCTCATGCAGCGAGCAGGGCTGTCCACGCTCCCTACTGAATGAACACACTCTGGAAGAGTTTTATTTGCACCAAGGTTACAATACCCACGAATGCGAATGCAACGTGAGCCTGTCCAGGAGGAGACCAGGCCCATCGGCCCGCGTTCCAAACCGCGTTCCAAACCGCGTTCCAAACCGCATGCACGCCGCGTGCACTCACACATGGCAGTAACTTACTGTTCCTGCTGGCTTAATAATAAGCGTACACACGGGCCACACACTGATGCAGCCGTTCCCACACTCAGGCGAGAGCTCCGTGCAGCTCTGGCTGCCGTGCACGCCGGCCTGTACAGTGCGGCGCATGCTGGCTGTGTCCTGCATGGGCTGCATGAGCTGAGTGAGATGGAGCAGAGCAGTGAGAATGGCCTCCCACCTTCACACGCCCCCCTTTAAGGTCCCAGCGCCTGAAAATACGAACTGCTGTGTCACTGCATGGCGTATTGTAACTGTTGGTTACGTCAAACATACCCAGCTATTCATGTTCCTGTTCATAGGTAGAGCTTAGGGTCTACAATGCAATACAATATATATAAAATGGGCTTCCTTGCAAAAGTCCGTCTAGCATTAATCTTACACCGATCACACATATACACGTAATCAAAATCAAGGTTTAAAACAAAATGAAAGATTAATGCTTTACCTAATACTTTTCTGCATTTGCTTTATATAAAATCCCTGTTCATGAAGCCATCATGTCACTTTTGCTCTTATTGAGGGCAAACATCATTGCATATAAAGAGGATGAGTGTTTTACTCGAGCATTACAAGGGTGTTACACGAGCCTTACATGAGTATTACACGAGCGTTACAGGAGCATTACACAAGCATTACACGATTGTTACAAGGGCGTTAGAGGAGCGTTACAGGAGCGTTACAGGAGCGTTGTGTTCCTCACTCACTCCTTGCGGCAGCGCTGCAGCATGTCTTTCTCACTCCTGTGCTGGTCCAGCTGCTCACACAGTGCCAGCCTCTTCTTGGCACAGGCCGCCGCCAGCTGCTCGCTGTAGACCGACCGCGCCCTCCGCCACTGCTCAGCCTGGGCAGAGTGGGCGCCGTCACGCACCCCGAACACGGGGCCGTCCGAGTTGGGCTGCCGTGCGGGGATCCCCATGCCCCGGTGCTGGAGCTGAGGGGAGAGCCACAAAAAAACACACACACACACACACACATTATTAAGTGCCCCCCCCCCCCAAGACCACATCTCCATCATTATATTCTTTTTCATACTTGGGCACTCAGGGCCTTCTGAAGAATCTTCACATTCCTCTTTTTCTGATGAAGTTCCTGAGACCTCTGCTTAGTGATCCTGAGAAACACGACATGTCGTCTGTTAGATCGCGGCCCCACTCAGACTCCCAACACTCACACCCACTCTCGCACTCTTACTCGTCCGCGAGCTGAACCTGGTGGAGCCGCTCTATCAGGTCCTGGTCTTGGCGGTCGCGTGTGCACTGCTGCCTCCTGCTGGCCACCTGCTCCGTCAGCTCCTGCATGTAGTGCCTCTGACTCAGGAGCCTAGGCGGAGTGGCCGGGCGACACCTGAAGATGTACGAGTCCTGACACCGTGGCGGGGGAGGGCGTAAACAAAACACAACAAAGGCCAGAATGTTAGCGGTGTATCAGTACTTAGACAGGGTACTGTGTAGATGTGTGTGTGTGGGCGGAGCTTCACCTCAGCCTGGGAGGGCTTTACGGCCTTCTTTGCCCTCAGCGCTTCAGTGATGCCCAGATTAAACGCCGCCATCTTCTGACAGTCCTCACGCTTCTGCTCCTCTCTGGCCTGTCAGTTTCACAGAGCCACCATAACACCAGGCTACATATTAGGGGTGTGTGTGTGTGTGTGTAGACTCACCTGTTCTCTCTGGAGGAACTGGTCCATTCTCTGTTGCTCGATGAGCAGCAGGAGTTGCTCCTCCTCCAGCTCCTCTTGCCGCCTCTCCTCCGTGAGACAGAGGGGTATGTTACGCTGGGCTCGCTGCATACACAGATAACAGAGCTCCTACAAAACCACACATACACACACACACGCACGCACACAGATAAACCACATATTGTGAACTGTTGACCTAAAATATGGACTCAAGAACAGTAACATTTGCAACACTTAAGCTCCATAGATCAAAAGGAAAAGGAAAATACATTAGGTGAGCCTCACTTGTCCAGCTCGGGGGTGGTTGGTGCAGGGTGGATTGAGGTAGTCGTTTTGCCCTTGCACTTCAACTTTGTCAACAGCGCCATCTGCTGGTTCCTGGGACATATCCAGCCTAAAAATGCAAAGTATGAGTAAAGGAGTGGGTGCAGTTCATGCAGTTCATGCAGCTAGGGGGGGTGTCCTTCATCCTCAATACTCACAATTAAGATGCATCTGAAGACAAACAAATTCGAAAGATATTCGAAAGAAGAAAGCAGAGCCCACTATGAACTCAGAAATGCTATTAATATTACATGAGTCCTACGAACCCCAAGCCTCAGTGTATGGGAGTCTGTGTGACAGCCTCTACCCCACAGAGTGGTAATCTAAATCCATGCTGTGGTCCCCTCTCTGGGAGCCAACACAGCTCAGCTGTGCAGCGAGCACTAGCGAACGCCCCTGTATCACTCCCCTTTCCTACTGTGATATGGAACAGTGTTGATAGACAGTAGTGTTCTCTGCAAGGTTTTGGGTTTCAGCTCTAACAGGGGTTACTCATTTTACACTGATCTGGGATCAGAGTTGACCCTCCCCGAAAAATGTTTGCTGCCCGAGTTTGGCAGCAGGCGATTTTAGGTCAGTATAAAAGGAATATTTGCAGAGGGCTTTGGTCAGACAAGCCCTGCTGAACTCAAGAGGCTCTGTGGGGGCTGAGTGAGGCTGTGGGAGGCTTTAATGGCAGATCAAGACCAGAACACCAAGCCCACACACAGTGTGCATGACTGATAACTTACAAGACTTGTCTCTCACTGACACATCTCAATTACTTAAGCCGGCATATTCATATGGCTGCAGGCTTTTTAGTCACGTCCTGTACACTCAGGCTAATAATTGAGTCTAACTTACCTTTCCACTATATCTGACGGACCCTTGGCCTCTGGGTCATCTGTGGAGTTGACTGTGGTTGTTTTGGCTGTGGGTTGTCTGGGTCTTGCTGAGAGCCGTGTCCCTACAGCAGAATACCCACAGGACAAAAAAGTCCAAAGGTTCGTTTCTCTTATTTCTGGACCTGAAAAGCCTTATAGGGCTGTGCAGAAGAATGACTATAGGCCAGATTTTCCAGAATGAGCTCTGTAAAGTGTTTATTCACCTTAGCCCTTTCTCCACTTCCGGCTTCCTTGCTGTTCGGACACTTAGCTTAGCTCTGCTTCTTTTTCTGCTGATTTTATTTTATTATTTTATTTTAAAAAAAGTTATAAATTACCGTACCTGAGATTATTTCAAAGAACTACAATACCAAAAGCAGTTGCTTTTCTTTTTTCTTGTGATTTTCATGTTTCTTAAACACGTCAGAAAATGGCACCACAAGTTTCAGAAAATGTGCCGTCAGAATTGCTACATTCTCCTACAGTAAATGACAGTGCTGGAAATTAGTTTTCGGAGCTGTACTCAATCTTTTCACCCCCACCCATGATAACATACTGGCACAAGCACCCAAGGACTTCTCTCCACCAGCAGGTGTTATCCCTCCAGAGCCACAACATTCTTCCCCCACTGGACGCACGAACGGAGCTGCAGACCTTGGATGAGAGCCATGGCGATGGTAGAGCTATCAGCTCATGGGAACACCACGACCTCATGAGGACTCTTCACTCTCCTCCATCTCCACTCCCCCCTCACTCCACCTGAACCTCCCAGCAACAATGGAGAAGCTGGTGTTGGCTGGTACAAGGCTGTCACTCTCCTTGTCGGTCTCCTTGTCACTCTCCTTGTCGGTAAGTCCTCAGGTTCAAGGTGAGTCCAGCTCCCTCTCCACCCACATCTACTGCTTCATCACCACCTCCATCCTTCAGAAGCATCAAGCTCCCACACCACCTGTGGCACCCCAACCAACACCACGCTCTCTGGCCCATCGCCAGAAGGACCCCCACCCACCGTCATCTGCTGTAGTCGAAGAGGTCCCCTCAGGCTCAAGTAGTATGCCACACTGATATTCTCAGGGTACCTGCTGTTACAGCAATGAAGTCAGCGGTACTTGTTTTCAAAAGAATCTTGGACCCAGTATGCCTGTTTTCTGCCACATTCCAGTACTTATCAGAAACAGGAAAAACAGGGAGTCCATCTTGAACACTGTAAATGTGGCAAACCTACACTGTGTAAGATATGAGCCTCAGTGTTTGATGCTGAGCACAGCAGTTAAGTCAGCTCTTCTTAATATTAGGTCACTAACAAACAAATCACACTTAATTAATAATTTTATTATAACCCACAGGCTTGATTTTATGTTTTTAACTGAAATATGGTTAAATGAATGTTCTGCCACAACCGTATTATTGAGTCAACACCGCCAAACAATGCAAGCAGTTGGTTATTTTACATCCTTTGAGTATCTCTGTGTTACGGCCCTGTGTGGTCGTATAGGGGAACTGTCTGTGTTCGGTTGCGGGGTTGTATGCGTTGTTTCCATGTGTATTTTAGGCTCCACACACCAAAGCAACGATTAGCAACTAAACAATGTAACGTTTGCATCTTTCTCAAAATCAGACAAGATATTAGTCTGTCTCTGCTCACAAATCAGCCTGTTACTTGTCCATCACCACGTAAAATGATTATGGAAATCCCCAATTTAGTACTGCTAACAATGAATTCTTACTTGAGACAATAAAGCACCTTAAATCATCTACATGACACCTCGACCCTCTACCTGCTACCTTCTTAAAGAATGTGTTTAAAAATCACACTTGTTTTTAATTTTTATATTTGTTGGCAATGACCTTCCCCAGGTGATATACCTTGGGCTTCTTCTTTTCTTATGTAAAGCACTTTTAATTGCCAGTGTGTATGAAAGGTGCTATATAAATAAAGTTGCCTTGCCTTGGCTTGCCTCTTCACCATCGTGAGGCTCAGCTGCTTGGGTGAAGACCTCGCACTCATCCCCTTCTTTGGGCAGACGGCCTGAGGAGATCTTGGGGAGCAGGACGGCGTTGCTTGTCGCTGGTCGCTGGAGGCTTGAGAGTCTCCCTGACACCACGGAGCTGCTGGTTCCAGGTCTCTGCAAACCAAGCTCATGGTCTCACTCGGTGGTTCCCTCTAAGGCTGGAGGAGCAACTTTTGAGATTTTTGAGATATCGAATATTTTAGCCACATGCCACCTTACTCATATACAAGCCAGGATGACACTGTTCCTGCTTCTAATAATAGAAACATGACATGCACGACTCACGTTGGTCAGGGCCCACAGGAGCTTCCCGGTTCCATCCATGGCAGAGATGAAGTCCCGGTGGAACCTCATCTTGACCGTCCCGTGGCGGAAGGAGAGGACGCCGATGCCTTGGAAGGTGAGCAGAACGGTGCGCAGTGCGGACACGGCACGGAGCAGCAGAAGCAGCGTCTCCCGCACGCAGCCCTCTACGCAGTCCCGGTCGAACGGGATCTCCACCGACACGGCAGTGAAATTGAGCGGCACCACCGGCACATCCCCTGCTGTGTGCCCGACGCAGATGGAGGGGCCCTGTTAGTGTGCTAGGTGCGCCCCCTAGTGGTCGCCTGTCCTATTCCCCAAACTGCTTCAACATGCCAACATGGCACCACAGGGTTTAGAGTTTTCTCCACTGCCACTCGTGTGATGACTTGACTTGTCAGCTACGTACTGAGCCATTTGGGTGGTGAACAGAGTTTTAGAGTTGGGACAACACTAGAGCTGTGCCCTCCATTCAGCTCTTGACATTACCCTTTTATTTTAGGGATGGCGGATATTTTAGATTTCAATTACACTGTGTTTAAAGCAGAGGAGTACAGTGCATAAAGAGGTTACTGCTTTGGCATACCACCCCGCATCCCCTATACATACATACACACATATATATATATATATATATATATATATATATATATATATATATATATATATATTGTATTATATACATACTATATTGCCAAAAGTATTCGCTCACCTTCCTTGACTCACATATGAGTGACATCCCATTCCTAATCCATAGGGTTCAATATGACGTTGGTCCAGCCTTTGCAGCTAGAACAGCTTCAACTCTTCTAGGAAGGCTGTCCTCAAGGTTTAGGAGTGTGTTTATGGGGATTTTTGACCTTTCTACCAGAAGTGCATTTGTGAGGTCACATATTGATGTTGGAACAGAAGGCCTGGCTCTCAGTCTCCACTCTAATTCATCCCAAAGGTGTTCTATTGGGTTGAGGTCAGGACTCTGTGCAGGCCAGTCAAGTTCATTCACACCAGACTCTGCCATCCATGTCTTCATGGACCTTGCTTTGTGCACTGGTGCACAGTCATGTTGGAAGAGGAAGGGGCCAGCTCCAAACTGTTCCCACAAAGTTGGGAGCATGGAATTGTCCAAAATGTCTTGGTATGCTGAAGCATTCAGAGTTTCACTGGAACTAAGGGGCCAAGCCCAGCTCCTGAACAACAACCCCACACCATAATACCCCCTCCACCAAACCTTACACTAGGCACAATGCAGCCAGACAAGTACTGTTCTCCTTGCAACTGCCAAACCCAGACTCGTTCATCAGATTGCCAGATGGAGAAGCACGACTCGTCACTCCAGAGAACATGCCTCCACTGCTCTAGAGTCCAGTGGCGGCATGCTTTACACCATTGCATCCGACGCTTTGCATTGCACTTGGTGACGTATGGCTTTGATGCAGCTGTTCGACCATGGAAACCCATTCCATGAAGCTTTCTGCGCACTGTTTTTGAGCTAATCTGAAGGCCATATGAAGTTTGGATGTCTGTAGTGATTGACTCTGCAGAAATTTGGTGACCTCTTCGCACTATGCACTTCAGCAACCGCTGACCCCGCTTCATCAGTTTACGTGGCCTACCACTTCGTGGATGAGTTGCTGTTATTCCCAAACACTTCCATTTTCTTATAATACAGCTGACAGTTGACTGTAGAATATTTAGGAGCGAGGAAATTTCATGACTGGATTTGTTGCACAGGTGGCATCCTATCGCAGTTCCACGCTGGAATTCACTGAGGCCCCGAGAGCAACCCATTCTTTCACAAATGTTTGTAGAAACAGTCTGCATGCCTAGGTGCTTAATTTACACAAATATACACGCGTGGCCATGGAAGTGATTGGAACACCTGATTCCGATAATTTGAGATGTGACAATTTTTTTTTTTGCAAACAGGATTGCTCTTTTGGGTGGACGTGTAACGGGTCTGTGTGAAGCCTTTGAGTTTTAACAATTAACAACTGTTGATTACGTCTACCATAAATGCTCCGGTTATTGTCTCCTGTGTACATTCGCTTTTTAAAATTTTTTCTTTGTTACATTCTCCACATATTGTGTTGCTGCTCTTCCTGTGGTCTAGACCCAAGTATAAATGTGTCAGAGAGAGCTAGAGGGGGAGTGTAACAAATATATTGTATATATACAATATGTATGTATAATTTCCTTTTCTGACTATGGTGTATCCAGAAACCTGTCCAGCCTCTCTGAATTATTGTGAAGGGTAGCTTAGTGTTTCAGTTAAGTACACCACAATGTCTGCAGACTGTAGACTATAGGCCAACCTATGTACTGAAAATCGTGCATTTTATTGGTCAGATATCCTGCCTGTCAATTTCTAATAGACGGACATTATAGAACCCTACAAATGATCATCACAAGGGTCACTTAGGTATTTACACAGCAGCAAGTACCTGTAGCCATATTAATGAGCAGTTTTGATTAGTACCACTGTTGGTAATGGGTCCTTTTACAAGAACACGGAAAGTAGCCTAAATAAATAGGTTGATATATAAGCATATATAAAACTGAATGAAATCTGGAAGAACATGACCGTTCTCACATTTCCACAAAACACAGTAGATATAAAAGGAAAGCTTGGAGAATCCATAAGAAGAAAACAACGAAGAGGCTTGAAGAAATGTGTCTTGAAACAACAATCCCTTTAGTACACTAGTCATGCTGACCTTCAACAGTAAAATCGTCAGTAAAAAACAAACAAAAATTTGAATTAGTTGACTTGCGTGTCATAAGGGAGCAATAAGTCATTTTTACCATCCAAAAGTAGCAAACAGTGTTTATGAAAGTGATTATTTATGAAAGTGAACCAACTGGGTCCAGGAGGTCTGTTGGGGGGCTAACTAACCTTATGGTACAGGCATTTAAAAAAAAAGTGGAGGGAAGAGAGGTCTGAAGACAAAGTCGCTAGGTTGGCAATACTGGTGATTATCGTGATTCACAAAGATGATGTGTCTCACACCACGCCTCATTTAGGGGGGTCCAAGGATGTTGCGACATGGGCACTGACCCCCCCCAGAACCGACACTGAGGTTACTAGGTGTAAGTTTAGTGGCTGTTTGATAATGTGAAGTATAATTGGGGGAAAAATACTTATTGCTCCTTTTAAGACGGTACTTAAAATGTTATGTACTGACCTACAGCAAGAGGTTTGGTCTGTCTGAGGCAGTGGGACTGAGAGATTTTCTCTGCTAAAAGAAAGATCGGTCGCTGGATGAGAATATATTTGCTGCCCAATTCCAGCTTCTGCTGGGAAAAGGTAAATGCTCCAAGGCCAGGAATGCACACCCCCTAAAATGAATCGTTAGGACCAATAATCACGATTACTTTCCAACTTTACAGTGGTGTAGGTTTCATTTAAAGCTTGGGGGTAAAAAGCTAAAAGGCATTTTTTACTGTTTCATTTCGAGTTTAAATGCTGTTTGTACATGAGTGACTAAGCCAATAGTTAAGAGATGCCAATATAGCCAAAATGTTATCATTTAGAAGACAACAGAAAGATCTCTAACCTTTTGCAAGGACATCTGTCGCTCGATGAATGACGACACGTTTGTCCAAATATTAACCACATCTGTATAAAAAAGCGACATCTTGCATAGGGTAAATATTCCGTTATATACAGCACGTTATTTCAAACAATGTTTTTGTAACTAACACTAAGCAGTTAAAACTACTCGAGTCCATTACCGTTCTCGGACAGCTGGGAAAGAGTTGGAAAGGCGTTCCTCTCTGCCTCCGACACCAAGGAAAGCAGCGTGTTGGACATTGCGCAAAAGAGCAGCAAATGTGGAAAGAATCGTCCAACAACAATCAGAAACGTAATTAAATAAATCTCTATTTTTCCCTATTTTATCCCATGGTATTCTCTCGTCACTACGCCGAAAAAAATCCGGATGGTCTTTGCACACCTTCACAAAAGAACTTGTTCGGGTTGCTATGGGAAGATGTCACAATAGACGCCCCCTGCATTGTTACACTCTCTTTAGGGGACAGTGTCGCTCAGACAGAACGCGGTAATATTTTAAGCTGAACACAATGAGACTGAACTGCGGATTCATCCTACATATTCCAACTGAGCAAATTCCAAAACATTTAAAACGGTGTATTCAGCGCGTCACAAGAGTAGAAATCAAAACGTTTTTTGTTCAGGATAAAAGAAGAAACGTACAGAAACTTTAAAAATTGCAACACACGAATTTAATATGCAGTTATATTTCAGTATGATCTGAAATTCTGAAACATCAGATTGCAAAAAAACAAACAAAAAAAACAATCCAAAAAAACAAAAAAAAAAGCATTTCAGTCATATTTTGCTTGATTGCGGTTCAGTAACGGCTATAAAAACGTCTTAAGCTATTGTGTTAACGGTACATCACAAAATGGCTTTCATTGTTTAGTGTACAGCAATACTCTATTGCCCATGAGGAATTCCAAATACGCCTGGACTGAATGCATGTCAGTGAATTTCTGTTCAGCTAATCGTTCAGTTAAATAACACACATCATGTCTTCCAGAAGTTTGGATTCTGCACCATTCGTCTCTGAAAGTTTTCGTACCTGAAAAGAGACAAGAAGGTATGAATCCAAAGGAAACTAGGATTATTCAAGGCTGCCTCATACACAGACAATTAATTATGTTAGTATCTAACACATAATGCAATGATCTTTCCCACAGAATTTGATCCAATTTTTAGTAGCTGCATTAAGGCTCAGAGGGCTGCGATGATTGCTTGTGGGGTTTGTGCACCATGCTAGGGTTAGCTGTGCTAGCCTTGATAACCCAACTGCATTCTAAAATTAACCTAGCTACGCTATCTAGCTAAGCTCCTTCCATGCTTGCTAATAACTTAGGTGAAGAACTGGCTCTCTCAAACTGACAGCATTGTCTTTAGAGCTAACTTGGGGGCTTTGGGAGTTTTGGACGAATTTGTACAGATTCCAACTACAATGCTTACTCCAAAGTGCTGATCAGGTTTTCATACATAGACAAAGGCTATTTACATACAGGTCTGTAGCCAGCGAGTGTGTGTGAGAGAACACGGTGAGCACAGTATGCTGCGTACAGCTCTGTGAAATAAGCTTTACCCATCTTAGGAGGAAAAAAAAGAAAGTCAGTATGGCAGTGTTGCAGTCATACGAGCAACTACAAGAAAATGGGAGGTCAGGGGGACACTGATGCAAGGGAAGGATGAGGAAAACTCTTTGGCAGTACTCTGTGGTAACCAGTTTAACGTAACACTCACCACTTAAGAATGGAGCTGGCAGGAACATACATTTCTGAGGGGTTTGGTGTCATCTGAGACTGTGACAGGGCAAAGGAGGAGGTGAAGTTGTATAGGCTCTCCAACATCTTCTGTGTGAACTGCCAAGGATAGCACGAGGAAGACGATTAATTTAGTTTAGATAGCCTTCCGCTTCCCATTATTAAACACTAAGCACTGATTTCCTGGACATAGATTTAGCCTAGTCTGGTATTAAATTGTTATATTAATTATGATTCAGTAAATATAAAATTTTTTGGTCTGTAATTTAGTTTAATCTTTGGTGAACCAGATAAAAAACATATATGCGTTCTGTTATTGTCTCTCGTTCCATTACCTGCGTGAACGAATCCATAGTGGAGACAGCCGCGTTAGAGACTGGCGTCTGCTGAGCCAGCTGGTCGAGGGTCTCGACGGACACACCCACCTGGGCTACTGATGGAGCTTGAGGGGCAGCCATCATGCCAAACGGATGGGCCCCACCCTCACCTTTAAAAGGCAGTGATATGATGCGGGGGAGTGAACTGCACCGGGTAGCTCATTATCCAACCACATTCAATACTACCATGGACAGACAGACATCAGGGACATAACCTACCAGCTTTTAAGCCAGATATTTTGAATATGGCACTTGGTTTTTCATTGGTTATGAAGCCGAGGAGTTGCCACACTTGCCCAACGTTGGGGTCAGGGAAAGAAAAATAGACGGCGCCGCCCATGCCGGCCGGGAAAGGCACTGTTCCCAACATGAAGACAACCACGTGGTTGACATTTTCAAAGTCTGGCAGGTTGAACACAAATTTGTCGCTAGCGACCTGCTGTGCGTCTGTCTGGACCTATGGGAGACACATGAATACCATTATGAAATAAAGCAAAGTGCCCCTTGTTCGAACGCTGGAATACAACTTTGCTTAAAACAATCTCTGAGATTTTCTAGTAAAGGTTGCCATACACTAGTTGGCTAGTAAAGCTATCTGCCGATACTCTTTAGCTAGCTAGTTAACTAGCCAGTTAGCATAGCTACCTATATCCATTTAAAACCATCTATCTTAGGTATCTATTCTGAAGTTTTCGTACACGTTCAGAGCGGATTGTGTAGCTCACACTGGGTCACACCAATCGGTCAACATTAATTACTTACCAGTCTGCCTGCAACGAGACATCCAAACATGATCAATACTGTCAAGCGTAAACTTATTCAGCACAAAGGCTAGCTTGCTTGCTAGCTAAGTTAGGCTTAAAAAAACTTGCAGTCCCCGGAAATACTTCAGAACACCCAATCATTCTCTTATATCCGAGATAAAACAGACATCTTCGCTACTGTTATCGGATTGTTATCTTATTTTACCAGTCACTGGCATAACACACGATAGTAGAAGACCGCATATTCCGCCGCCGCTGCTGCTGCTGCTAGAAACTTCGAACGGACAGACAGCGCATGATAGGCTATAACAGCGCTACCTTTGACCCCGGAAACAAAACAGAGGGGCATGATTAACCAAGCAGCGCGTTTAGCGGATATTTGAAGAAAGGGGCTGGTTATTCTGTCGACGATAGAACACAAACTCTGAAAGTACTGTCCAATACTTTGATTTTCTGTTTTAGATTTCAACTATGTTTACGTGATGCCTACAAAATATCGCTTTCTTCCAGAACACAGATGAACGAAATGAGAAAACTGGAAAAAATATTTTTTATTAAAGACAGAAGAGATGACAAGACAAAAAACAACAAAAAAGCAGAGGTGCGACACATCTGAGGTAAGCAGCTTCCACAGCCTAAGAATACTTGACTCAATAAGCACCCATTGTCCAAGCTCCTTAGCCAACCTGTCTCAGGAATGATGACTCTTCAACGTAGCCTATCCCAGCGCCAGATAGAGGCATCGTCACACACAGCTATGAGAATACTGCTGTCCCTGCTGAAGCTGGTCTGTCTGATGGCTGAGGTGCATTTGGGTATAGTGAGGGTGGTGCACCTATACAATGAGAGAAACAGAGGAAAAACTTCCATAATGACCTAACCAGAACAACAACAGGGGGTCTGAGTACAAAATGCAGGATGGCAAGTAGGAAAGTGATGAGTAATCTTACTTGGCTTTATGAGGATCTTCTACTTCCAAGTCCCAGACGCACAACTTTCCGACCTGATTTCCTAGAGCTAACATCTGTAGCAACACCAATTATGATTACTTGTGTATACCACACCCAAGTTGTACAAGCCTTATTAACATATTCCTATTGAGACACTCTTAAATACAAGGTGTACTGTGTGTAACTTTCATAATCACCTTCTGCCAGAAGTCCATGGAGAAGCGCATGTACCAGATGTCACACTGGCTATAGTCAAAGCGTCCCAAAATGGTCACGTTGGATTCATTGGGCTTGATATGGTCAATGTCATCTTCCATCTTCCCAGGTTTCCAACACACAATAGCATTTTCACAGGACTAATGACACAGAACACGAGGGCAAGTGTTAAAGGAAGAAACAAGTATTTTAAGTCTTAAAACTCTGAGGATGAATTTTATACAACGCATGTTACCTTAGACAGAATTAAATCCCCAAGCCAGCGCACACAATCAACGTAATTTCTATGTATGTCTCTGGTGGAGAAGTCTGGGAAATGTATTTTCTGAGACACAAAAGGCCTGTAATACAAAAAGAGCTGGAAATAACGAGACTGTGTAATAATCTGAGTAATAATCTATGTAATAAATCAAAAACAAAACAGCAACAACAGTCCTTTTTAATAAGTACTGTCCCTCAAGCAGAGATGTGACATCCTACAGTCTACCTGTTGGTCTTGCTGGGGTTGTACTCATAAGAGCCTCTTATTGCTTTCTGCATTCTCTCAGAGTTGATCCTCCACAGCTTCAGAGAGTGGTCCATTCCACAGGACATGATCTTCTCACCGAGGAGGTCAAAGTCCTACAGCCCACAGGATGGTTTAGTAACGTTCGTAAGCGTACTCTGTCCATATTCATCTCCATTTTCCTGATCTAAAAATAACTACAATTGAGCTAATGGTGAAGGGAAAAAAACGTACTATGGTGAGCCAAATTACATTTATTCAGCACAAAATTAGCGACATGTTTACACTCCCCTAATTGATCCGATAATCACACTTATTTCATATTTACACTCACCGCACTCAAGACCTCGTCTCTGTGGCCCTCTACACCACCAAATATGGCTACCAGAGTGTCTGTCTGGACGTTCCACAGACGCAACGCATGGTCTGAAAAACGAGACACCAGTTAATGGCACCGCATCAACGCGCCTGCCTTGTTTAGTATTGAAACGTGGCCGAGATGGGTCTCTACCTTTGCTCACCGACAGCAGCAGACTAGGATCTCTCGGGTGAAACTTGAGCTCGTTGATGGCGTTTCCGTGCCCCACGTAATGCTACAGGCAAAGGAAGGATGACAATCATCACAGTGCAAACCCAACAAATACACAGGTTCCTTTTTTTACTGTGTTATAGTGGCAAGCAGACCAAAATAATCGTTCCCCCATCAACGAAACGGTCACCTTTGCCACGGTCGCACATGCACCTGTGAACAGAGAGAGAGCTGGGACCACTGGACACGGACGCCGTTCGACTTACTTTGACACACTGCATAGTGATGTGGTTGATTATGCGAATGATGCCACGAGAGCCTGCCACCGCCAAGAGAGGGTGACTGGTGCTGGTGTCATAGGTCCACGCACAGGTGTAGAAGTTCTCATCCGCCTGCAGAACAGTCAAGGAAAGGGGCGGACCGCTGGACTCTAAAAAAGCAGACTGTAAATTCTATTTCTGGTTGCCACAGCGGCAGAGATGCAATGAGGCACTGCAATTTGCTTCAAGTTGGTTTAACATGATTGCATAGAAAACGAATAAGTTGAGGATACATCTGCGTCTACGTAAGACTGCAACAGTCGGATTTCTCCTTGAGAGTGACATTCATATAAGGTGACCTGTAGAGAAGAGAATGTACAATGTACTTGTTAACAATATCCAGACTACCACCATTCTAATGAGTAACTAATATTTTAAAACATTTGAATATTCATTATTCTAGTTTACTAGGCCGAGTGCTTCAGCAACTCACTCTGTTGCTTCCCACTGTGGCGAAGACGAGAGGGTCACCCTCCTTACTATGCCAGTTGAACTGGACACCAAACAAAGGCTGACCATGGTCTTCCTAAAGGAGAGTCAAGCTTTCAAAAGAACAACAATAACAACAAGATGCACGTCGAGACGTCTTGATCTTTCACAGAGCTTTCGCCCGGGAGGTAAAGCTACGCCTTACCCTCAGACTGTTAACACACTTGAAGGAGTATTTGCACTTCTTTGACTTCCACTTGCCCTTGCCCCAGCTCTTCCTGCCCGGGATATTGGTGGTGTTCGTGGGAGTGTCTGGACACTCAGCGTTCGTGCCACTCTCAACACTTGCAGCATCGTCCTGCAACGTCATATTTTAATCGTTATTTGTTTATGACTTGACTATTTTTGACATCTTCGGATGTTAAGATGATATGCTAAATAACTTGGGTTAGGGTCTAGCTTGTTGTTGTGGTCACACTGGGAATTACATTTACTGTATGTAGTGTGAGGCCATTAGATACTGAAGTGTAGTCCCCATCCCATTTGTACACACTAGCAGCCTAGCACCCTCATTTATTTCAGATTTTGAACATTAATTATTATTATTATTTTAATCAAGTGGCACTTATTCAGTACACTTAAAAGCCGTTTCTTTGCATCACAGATGAAGTGTGGAAGCAGGATGGATGCACCATGCTGATATTTGTGTGCTGTCATATTTTACTACACATTTTTTACTACACTATCTGAAAAATGTAGTCTGCAGAAGTATTAGTCTAACCCTGTTTATGGAACACTATGAACACTTCAGCAAGCAGCATTTTTCATGTCATTTTTTAAAAAGATCTGCTGACAAAGCATACTGGTTTACGGTATAAATACTTATATATACAATATAAATACAAAATAAATCAATCTAATGTAGAGGTCATTTTTTTAAAAAGGAAAATTAGAATTGATGTGATGTGGTGGTGTGGCGTTAAACAGCAAAATGGACGATTAATCAGCGTCCCTTAATTCGTTCTGTGCTGTCTTATCACCTTCTCGAGATAATTATGAGCTAATTACTTATTTTTTTTAAACAACATACAGGGTAGAGCTCAGGATGTTAGCACAGGCATAAGTGCCGTTATTGTTGCTGTGATGTGAGGTGTCCCCCGTTATTCGCTCCTTCTATCAAGTCTTCTCTAAAGTACACTTTGGGTAGGACTTGGTGGAAAGAAATTTGGGACAAGGCCTCTCTCCACCAGCAAGCCCACTGACACTGAATACGGCCTAGACACTGTAGTTAGCCTAGCTGGTTCTTTTAGCAAGCGACATATCGCACACCAGGTAAACAAAATGAACATTTGAACTTTCCACAACCTCTTTATGAAAACGTGTTAATGGACGACACGATTCTAGTAATCAGAATACATACAGTGCAATCTAGGTAGACGCCACAAGTTACACTTACTAACAAGCGACCGAGGCAGCTAGCTAGTTAGCTAACGCTAAACAATAACAGAAGTTAGCCAGTCTCAGTGAAAACAGAGCACATGCGGCTGTCAAAAGATGAGAACAGACGAAAAAAAACAATTAAAACAACAAATCTTCCACGACGACAGGATCGGCTCTAGTTAGCTAATGAACTTGGCACACTTTGGGGCAAAGTACGAGATACTTTAAATTACAATGTCAACTTTCAACATCGCTACTGGCTAAATTACATCAACAACGGAACAAGCAGTTTGAGAAACCCATCATCGCATTGCTCCACAGGGCCATGATTAAATAAAAATAATAAATAAAGATGCCTAACGGCTATTTGCTCACATTTTCGTCTCCAGAAAGGTCAGGGTTACTGTTTTCGTCGCTGCTTAATTTCTGCTTTTTTGCCGGCATCTCGTTTCCCGCCTCGGCATGAGCCTCAGACATCTTCCCCTTCATCTTCTTCCTCGGGTGAATACTGTAGCCGCACTGCCAGAAAGCAGTTTGGTCACGCCGTTGCCACACTGCTGCAAAGCGAGTCCAACTGCTGCTAAATGTCGTACACTAGAGGGCACCCTATTACAAGCGATTTATTTGTCGTACACTAGAGGGCGCCCTATTACAAGCGATTTATTTGTCGTACACTAGAGGGCGACCTATTACAAGCGATTTATTTGTCGTACACTAGAGGGCGAACTATTACAAACGATTTATTTGATCGCGATGGCGTGGTGCTTGTTCGTTTGCAGAGTGAAATGTTTAGCCTTTTATATAAAGAATTACCGTATTATCTCTTTGTCACAACTCGTAAATCAGCCTGCCAAGACTAATGTGGTGTAAATTAACAATCGATAAGGCTGGAAATTATGTTTATGTTACGATGAAATTCTAGTCAAACCTGTTGCAAACGTAGTCTTGTTTACGTGCTTGTTATGTAAGCACGTAAACAAGTGAATTAAAACTGTCACATCCATCCGTCCATCCATGCATCTTTACAATACAACTAGAAAATGCAGACATTTATATGCAGTTCAACAAATGTCAAAACAACTTCTAATATATAATACCAGTCTGATATATCAGAAGATTAAGTCTAGCCAATAGAGCTGAAAACTGTTTAGTGCCAGGGAGGAGGTCTCATTAAACACTGACTTTTGCCTGTTGAAGACATTTTGGTTTTAAAAGTATGTTTTTTTTTTTAAATTGTATACATATTTCCCATATTTTCTGTTTGCATCTTAAAATTTGTATAATATGTTACCTGAAGAATATGTTGGCCGTTTCTACCAGTCCTCGTTTTTTACATATGAATTGTGACACAAATCTCTGATTG
Organism: Brachyhypopomus occidentalis; assembly: GCA_020368025.1. Classification (NCBI taxonomy): domain Eukaryota; kingdom Metazoa; phylum Chordata; class Actinopteri; order Gymnotiformes; family Hypopomidae; genus Brachyhypopomus; species Brachyhypopomus occidentalis. The sequence goes on along the minus strand of JAGXOD010000247.1, from coordinate 6,177,188 downwards.
CTCAGTGTAGTCCCTGGCTGTTTTTTATTAACATGCTCTGTGTGAACTCATCTGTAACATAGTCATGTCTATGGAAACGCAGTCGTGTTTAAATCTGCGATGGTATCACATGAGTAAAGGCATTTAAACTGTGGTTGGGCCTGTTCCATCTTTGGAATGGAAACAAATGTTTTCATACATGTCTCAACAGTTCCAGGTCTCATAGTTGTGACTATGTACTACCCTACTGAAATCCTGGCTGAAACTGAAAGGTATTTTCTTCTTTCTCAATATTTCATAAAACTGTACACAGGAATATACACAGGGATACACAGGAAAACACAGGAAAACACAGGAATACAGTGTTAATTTCCCCATGGGACCACATGAGAAATGAATGGTTTTAGAGGGCCAGGCTAATAAATATACTTAATTCAGTTCTGCACAATAAATATTTACTGTATACAGTATATATATACTATCTCTTAATAAAAAAAAAATAATAATGATATCATTATTTAATGAAGTTGTGATTGTTTAGTTTGTAAAATGCTTTTTTTTTAGTTAAAAAACTAGCATCCCATTGACCACATAGCTGCCAGCTATGTCATCTCAAATTTTATCATTCGATCAGTAACTGGGCTGTATCATCACAGCTCTCGCCCGGAGCCAAGACAAAAAAGTTAAAATTATCTGCTTTGTAGCTGAAAGTCCAAATTCCCCTCGATCCGTCTCGTTGCAGTTCGCTTGAAGAGGGACACGTTTGCAAATGTTTCCTTTTTCTCAGGACAAACTAGTGCTGTGAAGTCCACCAAACATTCTTTGACAAACTGTTTTTTTGCAATTATGTGGGATATTACAAAGCTGGTCCTGACTGCTACATCCCTGGATGTGTGAAGCTCTGTAAAAAATCCTTGCTGCCCTTGTAGTTTCACTAGCATATTTCAGATGCCTGTGCTCAGCTTTACATTTGACTTCAGAATATAAATATTTAGAAGTCCAATTCCTTGTTAAAAACTTTGTATTCTAAATCAGTTTTTCTTTTTTAATATTAGCTGACATTTAAGAGCTAATAACTAATTTCTTGAAAGCTGTCCAACACATTCGCTGACACATTTGATTGAAAGATGCAGGAGTGAACTAACCAGACACATGCAAATTAAAAAAAAAACAACAAACAACAGTTTTTTCTCAAAACATTTCTCAAAGTCAGAGATAGTCAGAGGGCCGGATGTGGGTCTGTGATAGAACCTAAAGGCTAATGGCCCTGTAATCTTTAATGAAATGATCAGCAAGCCTTTTCCTGATTTCTGCGGTGTTCACTTGATTGCATATCTACTGACATTCAACCTTTTAGGGTTGGTAATTTTAGTAGCTGTATTAATAGATTTACATGTATTATATCAAAGAAAGGTTTCAGGCTAGAATGCCACAGTTATTATTTGCTCGATCATTTTTCTCACTTCGTTTGTGATAAGTTCTTTTTGGTTTACATGTGATTTGGTTTACATGTGGTTTGGTTTACATGTACAAACAATGACCTTGAAACAGTTAACAATTTAGGAAGGAAAAAAGTAAGGTGAAGAGCTGAAAAGTATCATCACCCCTCTGTCTTTCACAAGTATCAGAGCTACTGCTGAGCAGTGCTGACCTTGAGCAATGGTCTCTGCCTTCCCCAGTGGATTTGGACTTTCCATGTCTGTGCCAACAGATGTGCTGCTAATGTCTAAGCTCAGTTTTACTATAACTTAAAAGAATGGACGGCTCTGATAATGGGATCGGTCTCGTAGTCTTGACCTGTTTGTGCGATGGTGGCTCAAAACCAGAGTCAGCATGCAACACTTGACACAGCCATCTGCAGACAGCATCTTTTCTTCGTTCTTTTTGACGCAGAAACGTATTTGCTGATGTGGCTTTGGATGCATCCTCAGATCTGGCTGACACCACGAGTGTATCTAAAAAAAATCTAAAAAAAATAAAAGAGAAGAGGGAAAGTTTTTTTCTTGTTGGTTTTTTTGCTTTAAGAAAAATTTTGAAATAGCACAGTCCATGCAGGATGTAATGCTTGACTTATTCCTGGGTCTTGTAAAAAAGCCAGAAACACATAAAAGCACAGAGAGGAGGAGTATGATGTGGAAGAGGAAGAAGGGAGCATCTCACTGTTATTAGCAATGGGGAAGCTGGCCACAGCAGGGCAAAGGGTGTGAGTCTGAGAACAATTATTTTTTCACGGTTTCGATACTTATAACCTTGCAGAAATCACACACACAGACACACACACGCACACACGTGTACACACACACACACATGCACACACTCATACACACATGCATACACTCACACACACACACACACACACATAATGAGCCCTTATCATGTTTCTCAGTAACCCAAATGCTTGACCAGACTTTAGTGTATCCATGTCATATAATCATCCTTACAGGGTCCTGTCACATTGCTCTCATCTGCATAACCTATGTGAGAATAAAAATAGCACTGTGGTAGTGGGTGGAGACTGCCGGGAACCTCCAGTGAGACAGGAAGCACGTAGTGTAAGAAGAACTGGGAGTTCCCACACACTGTAACTTCACTACTCTGACCCCATAGAGAGTCTAGCCACTTTGTTATTCTTGGTCTTCTGAGCCTATATGTTGATCATTTAATGCTAGAAATGATTCACGCTTTACTGTCAATTACCAAGACACAGCAGTGATCCACAGAAGCTGGTCCAGCAGTGATCCACAGAAGCTGGTCCAGCAGTGATCCACAGAAGCTGGTCCAGCAGTGATCCACAGAACCTTTTTTTGTATTACGTGGAACACAGAGCATATATTCCACTCCATTCTGTGTGCTGTGTCGGACAATAATTACAGTTTGGATTGATATGAAGGGATTCTTGTTTTTTGTCATCCTTGGCTAGGACCTACCTAGAGGAATAACCAATCTTCTCTTTTCTAATGATCTTTTTATAAATTGCTACATGACATAAATCAACTGCACCTATGTAATGATTCAACTTCATGCTTTTCTGTCACATATTGTTGCTCTATGCGATATATAGACTAACATTACTATGCCATGACTAGTTGGGATCACACTACTATGCTGGGAGAAGCTATGCTTCACAGTCTCAACTCACAGTCTACACTCCCCCCACATTACCATTTCAGACTCTTGGAGCTTCATTGGTCTTGTGGGGAAAGTGTGAGGAAGGGTGGGCTGCTCAGGTCTCCCAGTCCTGGGCTGGTAATTAAACGTTTGCTCCCACAAGTGTCCTGTCTTAAAGGGGAATCGGGGACTTGGTAAGAATTTCTCCAACATTTCGAAATCAAACAAATAGAATAATCACTTCTTTCATTAAATTTTAAATAGCAAAAATGAAGATTAAAAGTGGAGATTGACTGTGTCAAGAAAAGCGACTCTTTTCTTGTGCATCTTTTGAGAGGGATGCCTATTATTTCTGAAGTAGTGGTGCTCAAGAATAAACATCAAGTTAGTCTGCATGAGTAAGCGATGTTAGAAGTAAGATCTATCGGGCACTTCCTCCAGTTTCATCACTGTGTGCTCTCAGTTTCAGTCAGGTCTGAGGTAAAGATCAGAACACCTTTTAATACATTAGCTTGTAACTACGTTCTGTTTTCTGTTTTTAGTGACGTAATCTTTAAACGCGTCGCTGGCTGAAACGGTTGCTGATTTCATTTCCAATTTTGGAACTGAAAACACAGAACTTGAAATACCAAATTACCTTTTAAGGGTTTGAGAAAAGGAATGAAACTAGGTAGAGACCCTGAAAATCCTTGTACTGAAGCAGAGTTGTATTTTGATATACCAGATCCAATGAAACAGCTGTTTTCATGATCAAATGGGAAAAAAAGTCAGGAGGACTATTATCTTGTTTTTCTTTATATATGCAAATGCCTTGGTCAAAATATGCTGTTTTGTGTAAAATAAGGTACCGGGAAACACACTATAATACAAGGACTCTCTAACATTCTGCTTGATTTATTTACATACAGCAGTGCAGTCAAATTATTCCTGTATATCAAAACCCAGTGTGCTTCAACAACACTGTTTGTTTGTGTGTTTGTGTGTGTGTGTGTGTGTGTGTATACGTGCATTCAGCCAAATAAGAAAGATAAAGAGTCATTCATTGAAATTGCCATGGCATGGATGCTGAACACCTTTACTGTTCTTTTCATTCATTCATTATGGGCAGTAAATGGGCAAATTTGGAATGTTTTGACTGGTTCAAAAAACCCACGCAGGCACAGGGATGAAACTTGGAGCCCATGTCATGCTGTCATACCATTATTTCTGTAAATGAAAATTTGAATTTGAGGTTCAAATATGACTTGGAATGTCATGCTGTCATACCATTATTTGTATATCTCCAACACATGCCCTGGGGGGCATGAAAAGCATGATAGAAAAAAAAGCTTTAGCACCTTTTAACTTTAAAGAACCAATAATACACAAATACCTTATATTCATCCTTATAACTTTTATAATTTCATAATTTTTATAATTATCACTGGTACTAAAAGGCTAGGTTAGGGAACACTCTTAATACATAGTGGCCCAAAGAATCAGTATTCACTATTTTATAGTGGACATGTTTTAGTGTATGCCATCTTCAATGGCATTCAAAGTTATTACGTACAGGTGTAGCCTATAATTATCATATGGAATCTCACATGACTTTCATGTAATTTATCAATTACATGAATAACAACACAAACATTATGCAAACATCAAAGAGAATTCCTAGTCAAGTAATTCATATATTAAGTATATTAAGTAATTGACATATTCCCTGATCTTAGACCTTTCAGTTAAGGTGAATTATGTCAGAAGGAACGCAGGAATGTGGTGCTGCAGAGATGTTTCTGTCATGTAATTATTCCCCTCACTGCGTGAGTTTCGCCTTTGTCTGCAATAAGCTCAGTCCACCCACCTCAAAACTGTCACCTCAAAAATGTGTTACACAATATTCTTTCAGTTGTACTTTGTTTTGTATTTGATTTGCATTGGTGAATGTGATGTTACAGGCAGGTCCAAAGAAATGTGCCAATGACATAAGGCATACTGTCAAGCTTTTTGTCAAGCATTAGCAAACAGAACACTTAAGAACGCTTAAGAACGCTTAAGAATGCTTAAGGGAGTTGTAATCACCAGTGAGTGGATCCTCATACTGTGATGGTTATAAGGGCTACATTCCACAACTTCTAAGCAGAAGAATGATACTTCCTTGTCAGAAACATTATGTAGTACTAACCTCATATTAACCCTTTGTCATGGGACAAGGATCATGGTATTCGTACTCATAACTTCATACTGCCTGAGTCCGGTTTCCACACCTCCACCTCAACCCCACACTTGCACCCTGGCCAAGTATCTTTGTATATGTGGGCAAACCTGAAACCACCCTTTCCCCATTTAGTTTGAGGTTTGCAAAATAAAACCACCATGAAACTGTTTGGAGATAGTCATCCCTTAAAATGACAATTACTTACACCCTGTTTAAGTAACGAGTTCTTAAAGGTTTGTTATTATTGTCTTTTCTGAGTCACCTCATTCTAATTCTCATTTAAATACTGAATTTCTGTCATATTCATTAAGCTCCAGAAATGTTTTAGAGGTTTTAGACTACATCACACTTTACAGTAAATCAGAAACTTGTATTGCATATTTTTTAGAATGTCGACACCACAGTGTTTCTGATTGTGAAGATTATTTAATAGCTAATGATTTAACAGTGTTTACATAGATACAGCAAAAACTACACCACAAAGTCACATATAATGTTAATGAGTGCATATGTGTTAACCACCCACCAATAATCTGTATTATTTTAACATAATCTAAGCCTATGTGCCATGAATACGGACACCGAGAAAATACATAAAAAATGTCTTGAGTGACGATATGTAACTGGGGCATATACATCAAAAGAAAAACCCAGAAACACAAAAGTGTTTATGCTTAGATGTGTCTATGAGACATACTCCCCAAATTCCATCTTTAATGCAATCGATATGTTTTAAGGTATTTCCACTGATTTATAGATGTAGTTATATTGTATAACTTATACACAACATATACATCGTATAAATTCTCTTCACCACACATTGAAGAAAATAAAATAATATTTGAATTCAACAAAATAATATCAACAAAACCAAAAACACTTAGAAAAGACAATAATAAAATATTAAAATTACATTTTTGACTATTGGTTACATTACCAGTTATACTGTATATATTCTAACCAAGAAATTTTGGAGTGTAATATTTTCTGACAATGCATTCAGATCTAGCTCATTGCAAGCATTCATTCACTGAAACTAATTCGACGAAACAGCAGGAAAATAAGCCTGGCGAGGGAACCACCAACTAGCGCTAGGGCAGTGGGCCCCAGCTGGTGGTGCAGGTAATAATCAGCGGTGTGCTAAAAGTTCCCTTAGATCATCAAACCATGACCATACAAGCTCCATGGCAACATGGCCCTGGCAACCTCATATTCACTATCATATTCTACGCTCATCTTTTAAAAAACAGAACAATGATTAAACTCAAATACCCTCATATCCGCTGACCTGAAATACATATTCAAAAGTATTTTATACTTAAAACTATAATACAAACCAAAGCTTTACTGACTGGAGCCCATTGCCTACCACCTACCAAGTTTGAAAATGAACTTTTTTGTCCCTTAAACAAAAAAAAAAGGTACTTTTAATCTTTTCAGTGTTCTTCTCGTGTACCTACATGTTACATACTGAGTGCTGAGTTAGCTCTGGGCTCAACTTCCCTTTGTCTTCTACTACACAGTAGTGAACAATTGTAATCTTGTTTCCTAGAAACAACAGACATCTGCCTTGTACCGGCAAATGAGACTGTACAGAGTTTGGACTGCCTGACTGACAGTGTTTCTGACTAACAGGATCGGCGGGTCGGTTCCTTCTACGGCAGGCAGGAACGAGCGCTGGCACTGCGGCCCTTCAGGACCCGACGCACCTGGACGAGTGAAGGAAAGCAAAGATGGGGCACGGTTACAATCCAGACTGCTGTGTTGCACGCGTGTGTGTGTGTCTGTGTGTGTGTGGGCGTACAATCTACAAGATGAGACTTTGTGAGGCGCACGCGGCATGGTGAGGTCAGAGCTCACCTGATCCCCCACGGGGCCCTCGGGCACGAGCTGGAGGGGCTGTTCGTTGTCCAGGTTGCGGGTGCTGGGGTCGCCCCCCTTCCTCATCAGCAGCTGCACGGCGTGCGCCTGTGCCTGGCGGCCCTGCGCAGCGGCGGCCAAGTGGAGCGGCGTGTTGCCGTTGTACGCCTGGGCGGGAGAGGGAGCCAGATCCCAGGTTCAAGCAAGTGAGCAGTGACAGGCTGATCTCTGCTAGAATCAAGTGCGTTACAGCAGGGGAGACTCTAATCTCATAAGACATTATTAGTACCGGGGCACCCAAGGATAGAGCCCTGCTGTGCTGAGACGCTAGAAGGCAGCTCCGTTACCTTGGCGTTGATCACGGAGAGAGTGTTGGGCTGGTCCAGGAAGAGGCGCAGCAGTTCCACGTTGGCTTCCTCCGCCGCCATGTGCAGGGCGCTCCGTCCGCTTTTGCGGTCCTGAGGGAGGGGGAGACCCACAGCGTGTGAGGGGCTTGGCAGGCGCAGCGGTGTGACGTTTGTCTGGGGGGTCATGGGCCGTCAGTGCTCACCTTGGTGCCGCTGCAGGCGCCCATAAGCAGCAGCGTGCTGATACACTCTGCCAGGACCTTACGCCTCTGCATCAGAGCAGCGGTCTGGGCGGACTGAGGTGCCGTCACGTGACTCAGGTCCTGCACTACTGCATTGTGGGAGAGGACAGCAATGTGCAGAGGGGTAAGACCTAAGATGGGAAAAAAAAACAAAATGAAATACGTACATGATTTGAGCAATTATCTGTATTGAACAATGACCCACAATGAAAAGCATACTGGATGCGTCACCTTATTGGGCGTAAACAAATCACATTTCATAAACTTCATTTGATGTTGTTGATATCGTGAAAAATTATCTCTCCCTTCATAAGCAGTTATAAATATCTGATGGACTTAAACTGTGAAACTTGCTTCGCATGACACTGGCCAGTTTATACTGTGGTGTCAGAGAAAGGCAGTTACCTACCCTCGAAATTCACTGTCTCCACATCCACCTTCTGACCGTTGTTCTCCATGGACCTTTGAATGGCCTGCACAGACAGAAAGTCATGAAAAGATTTATGAACTATTTTATTATCATAAACATGTTACAAGGACTTTGGAGCCCTTTAAAGTGAATTATCTCTAGTGTGAATGGTTATGTGTTATTGCAGGACGTGGCAAAAGGGAGGCATTTTCTTGATAATGATTTAACTCCTAGATTCATTAGTGTTTAAAGTTAGAAATAGAATACTCTATTAGAATGCTCTGTTAGAATGCTCTGTTAGAATGTTCTATTAGAATGCTCTAGAATGTACAGGTGAGAGTTGGAACACATCAGCTGTGCACGCGTTAATCTTATTTTATCATAGCAATATCTAATATCACATTTCACTCCATGATGTTTTCCCCAAACTGGGCAAACAAAGAGTTAATGATTGGGTGCATGTTTGCGTGCCAAGTCCTGGGAGCGGTTAATGGTTGAAAGCATTGTCAAGATGTTTGTCTCTGAGCTTTATAATGGGGAGCTGTGCTGTGGAACCAGTTATGCAGGATAAGGGGATTTTTCTTCTGACTGACATGCCTGCTGCAGCTTTGAGGAAATGAACACAAGTTAGTTGTTAGGAGGAAGTTCAAGAAAAAAAAAAAAAAAACAGATGTGATAAAACATCTGATAAGATGAAGGGCAGAGGGGGGAGACAGGAGGGAACAAAGGCTGAAACTGGTTGATGGGTTAATGTGTAATTTCCAGCTTTATCATATGTGAAAATTGTGTGTGTACTTTATACTGTTTCATTCAGTCACCGTGTTTACTGTAATTGATTACACTAGCCAAGCTGCCACTGTGGTTTCCAGTGAATGTTGTTCAAGTTCAATTCACTCCGTCTTGTTTGGTCAACATTAATGTAGCATTTACATGTTTACCTAGTTGAGTTTACCCAACACCAGGACCTACAGCTCTCGTTGGATCAGTTTGCAGCCGAGTGCGAGACGGCCGGGGTGAGAATCACCACCTCTAAAACTAAGTCTATGGTACTTGTGGAGTGCCCTCTCCAGGTTGGGAGTCTTTGCCTCAAGTGGAGGAGTTCAAGTATCTCAGGTTCTTGTTCACGAGTGAGTGAAGGACGGAATGGGAGGTTGACAGGTGGACGCTGTACAGGGCCGTTGTGGCGAAGAGAGAGCTGAGCAAAAAGGCAAAGCTCTCGATTTACTGGTCAATCTACGTTCAGCTTCTCACCTATGAGAAAGCTCGTGACCAAAAGAATGAGATTGCAAATACAAGCGGCTGAAATTAGTTTTCTCTGCAGGGTGTCCGGGCTCTCCCTTAGAGATAAGGTGACGAGTGCGATCATCCAAGAGAGACTCAGTAGAGCCGCTGCTCCTCCATGTAGATAGGAGCCAGTTGAGGTGGTTCGGGCATTTTGTCCAGAGGCCCCCTGGGACTCCCTGATGAGGTGTTCTGGGCATGTCCAACTGGGAGGAGACCCAGGGGAAGTCCCAGGACACACTGGAGAGATTATATCTCTTGGCTGTACTGGGAATGCCTCAGTATCCCCCCAGAAGAGCTGGAACAGGTGGCTGGGGAGAGAGAAACCTGGGCCTCTTTGCTTAGGCTACTGCCCCCGCGACCCAGACCCGGATAAGCAGATGTAAATGGATGGATGGATGAAGTTTACTCAAGGCGTGAAGGATTGTTTAATTTATTTGATAAAACAGAACGTTTTTAAAATTAGTAATGTCTGATATGCAAAAGACACGTTTACATGAGTATGTGTGTGTGTGTGTTTGTGTTTGTGTGTGCATGTGTGTGTGTGTGTGTATCAGACAAGGCTTGGTGGCTGCTAAACTGAACTTTTATGCTGTATTTGACTGGTTAAAAACGCATTTTATTAAAAACGCATGTTATTGCCGCATATTTTGGACTGTGCGTTTGGATGTATGTGCTTATAAACTAGAAACAAAGCGATTGAGAGAGAGGGAGAGAAAATGACACAAGAAAAAAGAATGAAGAATCAATAGAACAATAGGTGTCTCAGATTTAAAAAAAAGTGAAAATGAAACAAAATGACAAAAATGTGGAGAAGCTCAGTGTCCTTTACGTAACCTGCCATTGCCTCTGTGGTAATGTGGAGGGTGGTGGAGGAAGTGCTCACCTGTAAGGTGAGAATGTAGCCCTTCTCTGCACACACGTGGATTGGGGAGCGGCCCCAGCAGTCCGTGGTGTTCACGTGAGCTCCCAGCGAAAGGAGGTCTTGGGCGATCAGGTGCTGGTTGGCTGCCACACTGACTTGGAAGGCACTCTGGTGTGAAAGAAAGCAAAAACCGTGACTTCTACTGGCCAAACCCTTTCCTGGTTCACGTGAACTGTAAGCAAGGTGTGTGCTTCATTAAGAAGCTGTTTCACAACCACAGTGAAAGGGTTATGATTACACCATCACTTTTCCTACATACCGGGAACTGGTTACGCCCATAGATTTATGGGCATTTATTTAGATGCTACGTGAGAGTGATCCCTCACCTGATTGTTATGTTCCTTCACGTCGAGCATGCCAATGTTGGCCAATTTCTTAGCAAGCACATATGCCAGAGCTCTTCTCCCTTGGGCCACTGCAATGTGAAGGTACCTGTGAAAACAAAGTAAACTTCTGGCTCACAAATTTTGGCATCCTAACATTTTAATTAAATTAGAATTTATGTGAGATAATCACTTTGGGTACACTGAAAGGCACTGAAAGCAATGTTTCACAAACATTGTCTAACAAATCTGCCCTTGAACATGTTGGTTATGCAGGACGTATAGCAATACATGTATAATAGGTTTGGTTCAATGGCTAAAAGTATTTTTTTCCCCTGGAACTTTAGGAGAAGTCTTTCAACTCACGTGTCTCCATCGTCATCCTTGGAAGTGATTTCTCCAGACGTTAGGTTGGCCAGTTTCTCCTCTTCTTGTTGGATTTGCCATTGGAAGAAGGAAACTGGAGGAACCACAGGCCCGCAGGGCCCAAAGCCTTGTTGGGGGCTCAGGCCTTGCAGACAGGATGTATATGGGCTCTCTGGAACCGTTGGCATCTGGCAGACAGTGTTAAGCGGGTTGGGTGTAGTAGTATAAAGGGTGGGCAGTGGGACCTGCGGGTTCTGTGGCTGGGTGTAGGCTGGCATTGGACTGCCCTGGATCTTCACAGACTCGATGGACAACTCTCTGCTGGTGAACACATCACCAAGTCCATTGTACATGTTGCACTCTTTAAAGATGTCCTCGGTCAGGTTGTACATAGACTAGGTGAGACCAAAAAGGTGTCAAAAGGTGATCAAAAACAAGCAAGCAGTTTTTGCCCTGTATGTGACATAAATGTGGCAACTGCGGATGGTTCATTTTGACGTAGCAGATATGGAATGTGGAGGAATAAATACTGTTAATTAGTATTTAGGGCTGTGATGGATACATGGATATAACGGATAATTACCAGGACATTATTCTGTGCTGTTGCAGGCTTCTTGGTGACAGAAGGAGAGGTGTGACACTCAGGTGGCCGCTTCGATCCTTTGAGCAAGGTAGTTATAGCTGTAAAAAACCCAGCCGAAACACGTGTCTTCATATTGTTGTCATTATAATTTTCTTCTGATCTTAAACAGTTTGTTTGTTTTACAAAACAATTACCTGGGAAATCAGTTTCATTCTTATGATGCTGTGTCTGTATAAAAAAAGAATATTTTTTGATCATTATATTAAAGTAACTATATACTAAGAACGTTTACATGACATTCGAGGGAAATGGGTGAAACTGTGAAAGTGGATGCAGCACAACCGGGCGAATGTATTCAATAATCAAATCCTACATGGCTCTAGATGTACATGATTTTACATGGCGGTGAGTTAAAAAGCCAAAAAGTATATTCGGTGGCATCGACGTCTACCTGTATGTCATTGTTCCGTTTCAGCATTATGAGCTCTTTCACGGTGTTTTTCACGCGCACACCCTGGTACCGATTTGACAGCCGTGAACCGTCTTGGGGGGCCTCAGCTTCACAGGAAAACACACCACACAATTAAGAATTCTTGAACTTACATATCATATTTTTGTACATGTCCATGGAAAAACGCACCACCAATAGCCCTCAGTATTTTTTTAATACTTAATACTACTACTACTAATAATAATAATAGTCGTAGTCGTCGTCGTCGTAGTAGTAGTAGTAGTAGTAATAGTTGTAATAATGCTCCATTAATAATGTACTTTTCAGCTGTATTTTTCCTAGTGGCTAGCATTCCTTGAGCGAATCCTTTGGGATTTTACTAGGTATAATCCTACTACATATAATATAGACTGTTATATAGACTTTTATTTGTTATTTACATCCTAAATTATTTTTCATTACACCATATAAATCAGGATAGTCGTATTGTGTACGAGTCTTTAATAGAAATCAGGTCGAGTAAATAATTTTAATAGGTGTCATTGTTTCTATTACACACAGATTAGATTATTTAAGATACTAATTATTTTGCAGTCAGATTGCCCTACCGTTCACGCTGTTTTCCGCGTCCACATGGAAAGGGCTTCCCGCATTACTTCGACTTTTTTCAGAGTCGGAATTCGGTGACCAGGGAGACTGAAATCCCGTAGAAATATTCGGTTCCGGTACAGGAGAGGAGCATCCATAAAATGACCATAAATTGACTGGACTGGTCATAACATCTGAATTCGCGTCGAAAAGTCCCAAATCACCCTCGGAAACTCTATCAATAATCATCTTGTATACTTTGTGCCCTCGCTGCTACTCGACTGTTTTGTACTTACAGTTGTCACGAAGTGGTGTAAGATTGCGAAAGGACGAGTATTCAGGGAGGTCAGGTAACGATGACGCCTACGATTGCCTCTGAATAGAAAGCCTACGAGAAAATGGAAGGGGTGGGACTATTTCTTTAGATATATTTTTTCTAATTAATTAATTAATACATTAATTTTTTGCTGTAAGGGGATTTCTCTGACGTACCAGGAAATGCCAATGCTTGCCTCTCATAGCGCCATCTCAACTAAAAGGGCTATAACCAAAATGTTTGTATTATTTAAGGCCAGTTATTCACATTGAATTCATTTAAAATGTATCTTACTGGCAAGACCTTCGTCTATTATTGCAAATGTTTTTCTTGATCTTCCGTATTTTTTCTTTAATTTAACAAAAGCTTAAGGTTAGTGTTTCTGCTGCAATTGGCCAACATAAATCAGGTAGCTGGTGAGACTACAGTTAGGCAAACTATTCAAAGTGAGTTTTGAAGTTGGCCAGTGAACATTCCACACTGACACTTTGCATTTACGTCTTAAATATTTGAGTCCATGAAAATTTTTAAAATAAGTATTTGCCTGAATATGCCTACCTGCTGTTGCTTCATCTCTGTACAGCGGTGTTGAACCTTTAAAATGCATTTAAAACGACCTGTGAGGACGACTCGAAATGAAAGCACTAAAGCCAAAAACATGACTGGACGATACTTTCTGAAACTTTCAAGGGAATTCCCTAGGCTTTACGTGGAGAGTGAAAATTACAAAGATAAAAGACAGCTCGAATGAATGATTTCCGTAATACTTGTTTGAGTACAATATAAAAGCTTAACGTGAAGTGGAAAGTATCTATAAACTACTTAAAGATCCTTATCTATATCGCACTTTCCGATATAAAATGGATATCCTATAATACTCCATTTCAATATCCCCATCTCCTACGTTTCAACTGATGCTCAATTTGGTGTTACTGGTAAGGTTCCCTAACTTATTCATGCCGATAATACAAATAGTTCAAAGAACGATCGGTCAGATTCAACGGTAGCTTGAAATCCAGTTTGATATCAAGTTTATTCTCAAAAGTGCATTCATAAAACATAAAACAACCAATGTGAAATAAAAACCGATTTCAAATGCTACACAATACTGTTAGATGGTGTTAGCAAACAACTACATTTACAGATATTTCTCTACACCGGAGGCCTTAATGTGTCTTAGTTTGTTCAGTCTTCAAAGATGCTGATTTATGACAAGGCTACACCCAAACATAATGCTTTCTATAGATTTCCACAAGGCTGTAAGGTTTAGGATCCTAAGTAACTGTACAGGAATTTGCAATAGGCCTACTTGGCTCTGAAGAATGTTTAAGTGCATTATATATGTAACAACAGCTTGGCACTCATGTGTTAAGGTCGCTGTGGATCCCAGTGTGTTTACATGAGCTCTTTACATGTATTTGCTAATGCATATATTTGCATATGTATAAATTTGGGACAAATAAAACATTGCTATTGCCATGAAGCTGACTATGGCTTCTTTAAAAAAATGAGCTCAATTGTTTTTTGTACTATCCTTAGATCACATCATTTTAACAGGATAGCTGTATTTAAAAAAAAAAAAAACATTTGATGGCTAATATTCAAAAAGGGATTTCAAATTAGGGAGGGCACAGCTTTTATCAACTAAAATCACCATAAAAGTCGAGAAAGTTTATCTTATGTCATCACTGCTGGTATTATATTCTATACGAATCCAGACCAAGATGTGTCCGCAGGAGCAGTGACAGAAACATAAAGGTATGCTTGACCCCAAACCGCTTCACTACCTTAAAGTTAGTGAACGCTAATACGGGCCAGATAAACAGTGTATATTGATGTGACCTAAATCACATCTACAGGGTTCCCACTAGCTTTTATATAGCCCTGTTAGCATCTGTTCAATTCCAGACAATCTCAAAGTCTCATACTGCAATCATCCTTTCTTTCACATCACTGTTTTCAAAAGACGACACCGTCTTTCGGCGTCCACATCAGGAGAGGAGGGTGTGGGCTCCGAGCCTCTGTATGGAGCGGGGACTGACGCGCATGGTGGCGTCACCGTCTTGTCACAGGCCCCTTCCTCCCCCTCAGCCTCCTCTTCCTCTTGCTGCTGCACTGACGAGAGGTACTGCTCCAGCAGGCTGCTGTCCCCCGTGTCCCCGTCCACAGGCGCTCCAGGCAAACAAGCGGCTCCTGCGGGCTTCACCGTTTCAGGGGATCTGGCTCCTGTGGCTGTACTGCTCAGACTGTCCTCCAGCGCCCCCTGCTGCTCACCAGGGGAATGGAAGCCCGACTCTGGGATAGACAGCTCGCTGTGCAGAGGGGGAACTGTGGCTTTGGGGCCGGCGCATTTGGAGCTCACGGCAGAGATTAAAGACGGGGACAAGCAGCTGAGCTGCTCTTTCACAGAAGACTGCCATTCCAGCATGGCCTGAAGCTGTGAAAAGACAAATAAATAAACAAATAAACAAGAGCTGCAGAGAAACACAGTGTCTGAAAAAGAAGTCATTATTTCTGCTGCATCATAATTCATCATAAAATTATATTACCACAACCAATGTATGAGTCACTTTTGAGGTTATCAAGTTTATAACAGGCACAATACACCAGCAAATCACAAGAAAGGCTTGAAATTTGTTTCACATAATTTCTTTAATTTAAGAAGGAAGCAAATATAAAATAAAAAAGGAATAAAACAGGTTGTTGGTATTGTAAGAGCGGTGTGGTTCTAAATCTCTCAGTGCTGTAGAATTAGTGAAGATATTCATGATAATCTTGTGATGGAATTTATAGTACCAACTATTAGTTTTATTTACAGTGACATCAGTATATTGTCATTGTGCCCATCCTTGGCTAGCTCGTTCAACATTAATATAAACATTCTCTCATGTAGTCACATGAGTATGCACATGCACACACAGGCTTCACCAATGACAAGACTCTTGGCCAAAGTTCCTCAAGACTATGAGGCCACTCACTGAACAAATGAAGCCAAGAGAAACTCATTACTCGTGGGATGATGCTTAGGTTTATATTTTAGTAGGAACGAGACATCAGGAAAAGAGAGCGAGAGAAAGTGAGAGACAGAGTCCATGTGTGAGCAGACGGCCAGTCCTGCCTGTTTCCAGAGGAACTTCACAGCCTCTTCCTGCACCATCCTCTGTAGTTTCTCCTCTTCCTGCTGCCTCCGCACCCTGTTCCAAGATGCACAAGAGATCAGAAAACAGACAGACATACGCATAACATCCACATTTCTCGACATAACATGTACAGCTGTATATTGTAAGTAGTAAGTAACAATGAATTTGAAAACCCACTGTCTATTTTATTTATTTATTTATTTTTACCTTTCCAGCTCTGCTGTCAGGTAGACTATGTGATCCTGCATTCTGCGCAGGCGAATCTCGCAGCGCACCTCTTTGGCCTGCGGGTGGTGCTGACGAGTCCAGTGTCCCCTCCACCAAGACTGAATCTTGATGGCAGCTTCCCCAGGGTCGCGTCCTGTCACCTTAGCGCGTGGATTTGTCTGCTCAATGTCCACCGCAGGGCTATTCTGCAGCACAGCCTCTCCATTCAGGAGACTGCTCTGGTCCTTGTTGACTTCCAAATGGACCCTTTCGTCGTTTTGCGAGTACGAGCACTGACACCTATCCACAGCTGAACAGTCTGCACCATTTGTCCGAGGGCAAGCATCGATAACAGGAAGGTTAGGGCTTGTTTCTGTCTCCGCCTTCACGGCGTGAGACCGGGCAGGGTTGGGAGGAGCTAGCGAATCAGGCTCATCCAGCTCCTCGTCTTCGCTGTCAGGGGACGGCGGGGAGTGGACGGCGGAGTTCACAGGCAGGAAAGCAGACTCGGAGGACAGGAGGCTGCCATGGAGCTTCTCCTCGTCTGTCTGCATGTCCTCCAAGAACAGGCTCCCCTCACTACACGCTGGGGCTCGCGTGGCGTCGAGTGTGGTCGAGGAGGAATTGCTCATCCAGGTGTTCACCTGGACAACCGGCTTGGTAGAATCTGTCATAAAAGCAAATGTACAAAAAACAAGAGTGAAAGGGAGAACATGACAGGGATGTGTTATAATACGTGGAGGTGTGATGTGAACAGTGAATGGCTATGACAGAGGAGTCAAAGAACGTCAGCAGAATGTTGTCATTCATATGCCACTTTGATGGAGATCAGGAAAAATAATATGGCTTATCTACATCAGGGATGTTAAGACTTCAGATCTGCTGAGATTTTTACCAGGCAGGATTATACTGTTAACCAGATAACTTCATTCAACGGCAAATACTTTCAAACAGGAATTACCTTATCAGATCTTCTATTGGACGTGCTAATATATTTTAATTAATTTTCAAATCAAGTGAAAAAATTCAGATTTTGTAGAATACATAGTGTACTGTACAGTGTTTTCATGAGTGTACAGACCCTGATTTGAATCATTGGCTAATTATCAAGCCTGTTAGGAGTTGAGTTGTGTGGTTTAGAACAGGTAAAATATGAAAGTCTGTAGTGCTTGGCTCTTCCAGATGTGAACTTCACATCTGATCTATACCAATGTGTCATGGAACTCAACCTGGCTGGTGGTGGACAGAGAGGGCTTCACTTGTGGCCTCCGGATGTTTGGCTGTATTGATCCAGTGCTGATCCACATCTAGCTGAGTTGGGCGAGGAGGACTCGGTGAGACACAGTGACCAATCTGGATCAGCTGTCTCTGGTGCTGCCTGTAGGACCACAGTGCGAGGAAAGGCGGGATTATAAAGCTAGAGTCAGAAATGCCTAGTCGGCTTAATTCCTCGTTACACGATGCAAATGAACAACTAGATGTTAGCGTTCATTCATAGCTGAACACATTTTAGCTGGAGGTCATCTGGTGAAATATTTCTAAAAACGTCTCCGTGCTAGTTTCCCTGGGGCACCTCTGTTTGCTGAGGATCCTCTCCAGCTTGGCATCCTCTGCAGACTGAAGTGCAGGACTAGTGGTCAAGGGGCATGTGGCGGCCAGGTACTGGACCAGCTGCACATGTTGCCCAGGACGAAAGGTCCGACCTTTGCCCTGGCTGTACAACCACTCTGCCTTGAGCCTGGAATTTTAAATAGAAATAAGTAAAATTTGAAAATACAAACCATCTCACAGGAAACTGCTGTAACACCTACTAATTCATAAAACTCTAGATATGGACTTCATTTTTATAGTTTTTAATATGATGTAATACAGTATGAGGGAACAGTAAATATGTCACATAAAGATCAGACTTTGAATATGGTTGGACAGATTCTTATAGGTTTAAACAATACTCCACTCACCCCTCTTTCTGTGAAACCACATATCCATCAAGCACCTTCAGATTAAGGCACCAGCTCACAACATATGGGCGATAATCACACCCAGGCAAGGAGGGTGTAGACATCACACATGGGTTGCTCATGATGGACAGCTGCTCAATGTTATAAAGAGGAGCTAAGTAGGAAACCTAGGAAGGAGTTATCCTCAGTCAACATACGGTATAAATGCACAGAAATACATCACGCTTGTAAAACAGACAATACTTGATAAGAAAGAGAAAACTCGGAAAGAACCTCGTTCAGATCTCGGATCTCATTCTCTGCCAATGAGAGGACGGTGAGGTTTGGAGGAAAATGGCAAGGGACAGTGCGCAGAGTTGTGATGATGTTCCCATGGAGAAGGAGCGTCTGGAAAAGATGAGACGCTACATCATTATGGTGTGTTACACCTGCCTAGCTTTCACTGGCATTATACTGAGTTATTTACAAAAACGTTTAAATGTGTAGCCACGCAGTAAGTATTCTGTCACCCACCTTTAAGGCAAAGAGCTTTGAGAGGTCGCCTGTGTGAGAAATGTTGTTGTCAGATAGATCCAGGTGTTGCAAAGCCACACAGCTGTTCAGCTGCTCTATGATCTGAAATAAATACAGAATCATAAGATCAGAGGAAAAACATTCCACTGTACCCTGTACTGTACTGATTACGTACTCCTCAACAGTCAATTGTCTCTACCTTTATGTTGTTCCCTGCCAGGTTTAGCCACTCAAGGTGCACCAGGTCTTTCAGTCCCTCTATGTAGCCAATGCTGTTGTTAGGGAGGTTCAACACTTTTAAGCCTGTGAGTTTTGACACCCCCATCATGCGAACAAGACGGTTACAGGCGACAGACAGCTGTGCACAGGGAGAATATTAAACAGTTCTTTCCATGACCTTTCACCAATAAATATGCAAATGACACAAACATCAAAACTGCACAGGACTTTACAAGTGCAGCATTTAAAAAAAAGGTAAGGTGTTCTGGGTAAGGGCTATGAACACACTACCAGTACCTGCTGAAGTTCTGCATTTCTTTCCAGATGTTCTAGCTTAATGATGTGGTTGTGGTCAAGAATGATGGTGTGGGTGTCCAGTGAACAGCAAAAAGTTGGATCCAGTTTGTGGAGACCTCGATTTGAAAGATCAACTAAACCTGGACCTTAACAGCAACATTCCACAAACCACTAAAGTTAGTCAAAACACAGAAACCGCTAAAACATGCGTATATTGTCACGGTTTTACGCAGTTCCATACAAACAACATATAATTTAATATAATAATAACTTCACATTGTCCACAACATAGATTCTCTTGCTTTCAATAGTCAAACGCTAACTGACAGGAGCTGCTGTCTTATATAGTGACTTTCTCCAGCTGCAGTGGCTACCGTCAAACTGATAAACAAGCTCCTCACATCGATACAAAATCGACAGATACGAGATTCAGTCAGATGTGCTAATGTACAGGGTGCACAATGGAAACAAGTACAAAAATATACGTATTGTGTAACGATCCACTGATCATACAGTGATCCATATAAGAACGGCGGATGCGTATGGTAAAAGTAAAATAATTAACGTTAACATTATTTGGAGTAGTGAACACTAATATAAAAACAAGCTAGTACCTAAGCTAGCTAACGTTAGCTTGCTAACGCGCGTCGCTATCCGTTTTCAGCGCGAAATTACATACAACCTTCTAGCACACAGTTACATAAACAATTATACAATGATATATAATGCACATATTTAAATATAACCGCACCGTACCTTCGTAGTTTGACATTTGACTGATAGGATCAGGTACGCTGTCTCTCTCAGTCGTCGCCATACTTCCCGCTTGTGTCACCGCCAGGCAACCGATCACGAATTTGATTGGTTATATAAAGTTACACATCAAAATTTATTTTTAGAATTTTGCAAGCCGTTGTGTTAAAATAAATATTCAGAAATACGTTTCATTTGCATAAATATGACGTTTTCGCAAAACGACTATCTTTATAAACCTACTACCCACAATTCCTTTTCCTCTTCCCTGTCTGACTCGCCGCCATGAAGTAAGGGTTCTACTGTGTTATCCATAAACATCTTACTCAAAATCCTTAAAATACATCGATAACTACAACCGTGAAACAAATAAGAAGTGTATTAGTTAAATAACCATACATTATTTTCGCCTTACAGGGTTGAGCTGTGCAGTTTCAGTGGGTACAAAATTTATCCCGGCCACGGCCGGCGCTATGCCAGGATCGACGGAAAGGTAATGGCCATTTCACTCTATTCTTAATAATATACACGTTATTTAAGAATAGTTGGTCTGTCGGGACTCTAAAAACAAGCGACGCAAAGGTTCTCGTTTGTTGGAAGTTAAGACAGGGCAGTATTACGTTAACTGTGGTATCTTAGCATCGTTCTTTTCCCCGTCGATAGTACTGGCCTGAGTTACCTAGCTAGTGTTGGCTCATACTAGGCACATTGAGAGTATCGTTGGTGATCTTAGTAACCAACTTACTCTTACTCTAACTTGCTCTTAGACCAACTACAGATTTGGTTTGTTATGCACGGTACAGAAAGCAAACGTCTGTCTTGGCTAACGTAATACCTGTATTTGCTTGAGCGTTATTTAGCCAAGTTTGCTGGCTAGCCTAGTAGCTAGCTAGCCAACGTTAGCCTTGCTGCATGTTTCCGATCTAGCTGCGTTTCAAGTGCTTCCCACAGTTCAAATGTTTGACTCCTTAACGTGTTATTCAAAAACGGTCTTTAACTTGCTGCTCTTGGGGTCATTGTCATTTTGCATCTCACATCTTTCAGGTGTTCCAGTTCTTGAATGCTAAATGCGAGTCTGCTTTCCTGACCAAGAGGAACCCCCGGCAGATTAACTGGACCGTCCTGTACAGACGCAAGCACAAGAAGGGCCAGTCTGTAAGTGTGGTCCTAACGTGCACATGCACTTGGATGTCGACTATGCTTGAATGAAACTGGTATAAGGTCACACACACACACACCTAGGTACATCCCAATGTGTAAGATACAGTCCTGAACTGTTGTGTTGGGGTCTCAGAGTTTGGGATTATCTAACTTTGTTATTAACAGGAGATTACATTGGTTCGGTGGCTGCCTTGTGTTTCTGACTGTTGACTGTTTTCTGCTCAGGAAGAGGTGACGAAGAAACGCACCCGCCGGGCTGTTAAATTCCAGAGGGCCATCACTGGAGCCTCCCTGGCTGAAATCCTTGCCAAGAGGAACCAGAAACCTGAAGTGCGCAAGGCCCAGAGGGAGCAGGCCATCAGGTCGGTGTTTTAAACCAGTGTTTTTAAGTCTGTGTATGTAAGCCACATTTCAAGCTTTGTTAGTGTTGAGCTACTATTCAGTGCTGTCACATGGGCTCACTTTGTATTTTATAAAATAGAAAACATTTTGTAATCGAGGCAGCATTTGGTAGCTTGTAAGATTTGCTGGCTAAGAAGAATCTGTGATGCATGTTATTGTGTGGTTCATGTTTGTCTAGTTTATTTTTACAAATTGATTGGTAAGTTGAATGAACTATCATGTTCATTCCATAAACACGGACGGTTACCATTGCAACCACTATTGTGGGGTTCTGTTGTGGGGCTTTCATGGGGGTTTCTTGGCATAGTATTCAGTTGTGTTCGGGTTGATGGGTTTTGAGATTTTATGCATGCGTATAAAGTTGAAATTGGGAGTGAGTCATTACATTATATCTGCTAAGATGCTTTGAGTAGTTTAGTGTCTTTAGTCTGTATGTAAATTTTTTTAACGATTTGACTCATTCCTGGACAGTATGCTTAGATTATTCTCCAGATGACCCTTCTGCATCGAGGTTTGATGTTGGGCTTTTCATTGCCATCTAAAGGCGTTGCAGTACGACTTTCTTCTGTCGCTGCTGTGTCAAAGGTGGCATAAAACAATGGGCTATGTTTACGCTTAGTACCCGCTTCTGCAATGGGTTTAAGTGTCATGATGGTCCGACAAATAGTAGTTGTGGCTTAGTTGGGGTTTTCCACCCCTAAATGTTGTTCTACATAGAACAGCAAACGGTTTGAACTGCAGAGTGTTGCATTACTGATTACTGTTCAGTTTCTATAATTTGCTGTTGGTATAATCCACTGTTTCTTCTTTAACTAATTTTGATCCTGGATAGCATGCTTAGATTATTTGAAATAGCTGAATTCCTGATTACCCTTCTGCATCGGAATGCTTTTCTAGTTGTAATGCTAACCAGGTCTCCAGTCTTGTGTTCTACCAGATCTAACACTGATGAGGCCTTGCGTGATGGGTGTAGGATTTGCCAGCATGTGTGTTTATATGAACCCTGTTTTTACTCCTTAGAGCTGCTAAGGAGGCCAAGAAGGCCAAACAGGCAAGCAAGAAGGTCACCATGCAGAGCACCAAGGTGAGAACCAGATTGTGTTGTGCTGTTGTATTGAGCTTTTTGAAGACAAGAAGACAAAGTTACGTGGGGAGAAGATCTTGACTGATTAAAATTCTTTACAGTGTGAATTGTTGCTGTTGTAAAATGTGTAAAATGTTGAACGTTGGCAGGCTGTTTTGATGTTGGGCTTTTCATTGCCATCTAAAGGCGTTGCAGTACGACTTTCTTCTGTCGCTGCTGTGTCAAAGCTGGCATAAAACAATGGGCTATGTTTATGCTTAGTACCCGCTTCTGCAATGGGTTTAAGTGTCATGATGGTCCGACAAATTGTAGTTGTGGCTTAGTTGGGGTTTTCCAACTATGGATGGATGGATGGGAGGATGATTTTTCAGTCAGTAGCAGCCAATAACACTGAATTGTTTGTGTATGTGTAATGTTTCTTTCATACAGGCTCCTGCCAAGGCTGCACCCAAACAGAAGATCGCCAAGCCTATGAAGGTCAGCGCTCCACGTGTTGGTGGCAAACGCTAAATTTGTCCCGTTATGTACTAATAAAAAATTATTCAGTACTTTTTGGATTTATTCTGTTCCTTTGCTATCTATATCCATAGGAAATGGCTCAAAGTCCTTACTGTAGTATTTTTAAACCCATTTGAAACCATTGGTCTTCTGAATACTTAATTTTACTGTAGGTGAGTTCTCACTCTGCAAACTACAGGTAGCCTTTTGTGGGTCTTTCAACGAGTTTAACAAGTTTTGCTTTTCCTTTTTTGATTTCCCATGAACAGTACAATGTAATAGATGATAATACTTATGCACTTCAGTCACACTTTTTTTTGAGTAACATAGTGGCTACTACAAATGTGACCAGATTATTTCTGATGGATTAAAGATGGAACTCTGTGCAGCCCCGTTCTAGAACATGCAGGTTAATCTTCCATCACTGGTTCACTTATGTGCTCCTGAGAGCTGTATAGTGACTGTTGATATTTTCAGATGTTGGAAAAGGATGACATTTGTATCTTTTAAATGTTCCGAGCAGGGTATATAATTAGAATCAATAATTACATTATTTCACATTAATAGTAGTCTCAATAACCAGAACTATGATTGGCTAATGAAACTGATTTACATAGCACCTCCTGTTTAAAATGATTTGGAATATAGAAGAAAAAATAGTGACAGACAAACAAAATTCTACAATAAAATCAACAAAAGAAGAGATACTTTATGGTACTCTGAAACGGAAGAGGCAGGGGTGTCCAAATGCCCTGCAGATGTTTTAATTGACCGTATATTAAGAGGTCCACCCACTTGCCAGTAAGTTGAAAGTTTTATTTTCACCTGATGGGGACAGCAGTACCACCAGTGCAGCTTGTTAACAAAGTTAGTTGAGTTGTATGACATTTTTTATTGTGCAAATACATTTACTGAATGACATTTTCCAAAGCTACAGCCAAAATGTCCAAAGTTGAGTGAGATGGAAATCATAACACTTCCCAAAGCAAATATGACTCGTATTTTAAGTGACTTTTACATTAATAAAGGAGTTGAAAATCAAAAAGCATGATCATTACAATAAGATGAGAGGTTAGAGAAATAATTAGTGCTGCTTAGCCACTGTTAATGTTTTCAGATGTTAGAATAGGGTGACATTTGAATATTTTAAATGTTCAGATTTGTTTTGTGGGCTGTGTTCAAAGGTAAATATTTAAAATAATTATGAATAATACATTTATAATAAAATATTTCACACTAATATTGTGCCAATAACCTTTATCAGTACTATATCATCATATTCATTAAATATCAAAAACTGATTTAAATATCACCTCTGTTTAATATAGTTCATAATATAGAAGAAAATATAGTCTGACAATAGATCAACAAACGAAGAGATACTTTGTTACTCAGAAACGGAAGAGGCAGAGGTGTCCAAATGCCCTGCAGACATTTTAACTGGCTCATGGTTTCTCTGGTATTGCAGGTTGTCCTCAGTCGGAAGTGTTGACGTCTACATGCTTGTGGTTTTTTCATATTTTGACTACTTGATATTAAGAATGTTTGCCAAACAATTACCAGTCCTTATGCATTTTAATATGGCCTAATTTGGCCAGATGAGAAAAGATTAGACCATACATGTGGGTCTTTGAGAAGATTGTTTAAAAGGCTTTCTCAAAGACCCACATGTATGGTCTAAGTTTAACAATGTTTAACAATAACAAAAAAGTCCAAAACGTTGAAACAATCTTAGACAAAGATTGCTCCTGGTGAGAACTAGCAGCTGCATTTTGAATCAACTGCACCTATTAGATCTCAGGTTTGAGGTTTTTCTTGAGCGATGGTCAGTCGGTCCACGCGGTTCTGCATGTCAACGCGATGTCTGCTGCTGTCTGACTCCTCACGCAGCACCTCCATCACGTTGGCGCCATCCATTAAACCCAGCATTTCACTGCACAGAAGCTGAACAGACTCTTTAAGCATGAAGTATCGGATCAGCATGGGTACCTGGTCGGCCAGACGCTGCACTACGATCTGTTGGTAGGAGGGGAAGATGCATATGTTTTAACTCCATTACTGGTGTAATGTTTTAAGGCAAACTACTGGAAGACATGTTTTGCATTAGCTCGTTTCTGTGTAGATCATGGTCAAGCATGTGAACAAATGCCCCATATAAAGAGCTAAATACACAATGTGATGAGTAAAGGGAACGAGAAAATGTTAGTTATGTTCTTTCACACAAAAAAACATTTCAAGATGGTCACTGCTGAGACCAACTATCTCTTTAAATAGCAATAGATAAAATAACCATAACACTACAGTGTTTTTTGAGTATATTTGATTTGAACATTGGGTATATTTATATTCATATTATACCCCACAGTCTAAATGTGGCTATAGTAGACTAAAAACTACAATAGAAGTCATTGCACTTCTGACATGCAGACACTCAGAATATCACCAAACAACATTTAAGGAGTTTTATCCTTGAGGGTATTTGATCAAAATAACGCTGGACCCTATTCAGGTGTACCTCGTAATATGCCCGCAACATTTCTGGATACTTGCTCCTGCTGTCGAGACCAGCGCGGTTATCATCTGAAGCTTTTTCTGGTTCTCCAGGACGTATCTCATTGAGGGCTTTGAAGTAGATGCCATCTTGAGTGTAGACCAGTTGCTCCATTTCAAACTGCTCCCAAATCCTTTGTTCCACCTTCGCCTCTTGCTTCGATTGAATGTTGTCTATCTTGTTCTGAATAGCAGTAGTAAGGAAACAAAACACTGAATGGTAGCAAGTAATGCTTAAATAAGATGGGGAAATATACTTTCAGAATAATGTTTATATATTTTATATATATGATTTACCATGGCAACACACTGGAGAAAGGGGTAGTTGAGGAAGCAGCCTTTACACACATCAGAGAGTTGCTTCTGAATGGTATCTGAAAGGTTTTCCAAACATCATTAATACAGATCTTTGCCATTAATAGAGTACACAAGGTCTCATGCTCTGATAGGCATTTTTTAAATCCAGATTTATAATAAGTCATTATTTGCCTCATTCAGTTCTTTTCTTTGTAAAATTACTTGGTGTGTGCTCCAATTATTTAGGTTGAAAAATATTTTTTTACTGCATTGTAAAAAAAAATAATTTTGCTAGGTTGTTAGTTAGAAACAAGGAATAGACATTTTTTAGAAAAAGCAATGATTGAATGAATCATCCACGCAGACCTTTTTCAAAGCTCACACAAAGCCATTTCCAATTGTCAGGCATTTGATTTTGCCTAAATCAAACCAGTCATTGCAGCTCTCAAACAAAGCAATGACCCAGTTTCCTATGATTTACACCAGCATCCTCCAACATACATACTACAGAGACATCATACAAAAACCAAACCCTTCAAATTAGAAACATTTGAGATCTGGTGATGACATTTTGGTTATTGCAAACACTTTGGAAGAACTACAGGAAATTCTCATTGAGCATGAAGACAGCAAAATGGTTGGATCTTCCCATGACCTTCAAGAAAATCCAAGTGATGGTAAACAAAAATCTATATGTACATATTGACATCAAAGTAGAGGATAAGACCATCCAGCAGGCCAGCCACTACATCTAATAACATATTCACATCTCAGAAACACCATCTAAAGAAGAAGAGATCAAATGCAGAATTAAAACAGGGTTGGCAGGCCTTCACCCAAGACTAACTCCATCTTCTAACCAATGTATAAAACTGTTTTTTGCATAAAGTTCAGAAGCCCTGAATCGGATACAACATTTAGTTGCAAATTAAGAACAATGCAACAAGCTCACAATTATTCTAAACAGACAGCATAGCAGATGTAAAAGTAGGCTGATTTTTGAGACATTTGTCAAGACATTAGCAAATCAGTGGAACTGGGCAGTATATGTGGTGAGAACAAAAGACAGCAGATGGGCCTCGAGGGTCATCAACTGGAACCCCTGGACCAAAAGCAAAGCTGTCAAAATACATTTTGTGAGCCTGACAAATTCAAACCAAAATGGAAGAGAACACATGACCTGAACATATAGCGACAAATGGGAAAGGATGACATCCAAGACCACATCCAAGGCTAAAGAATGAATGAATCACTGGATCGAAGTGTATTGGCACTCAGAAGTATTGCACTATATTTACCTACAAGTGGTCTTCTGTTCTATATATTCTATTCCTTCCATCGCAGATCTATAACCATTCAAATTCAGTTTTGTTCACCATATTTTATCAGGCAATAAAGTATTTAAAGTTTCTTAAAACAGTTATTCTCAACTTTGTCCTTAATCACTTCAAGGTAACGTTTATTTCACTCTGCCTTTAGTGATTAGATATATGAATTAAGTTTGAAGCCAAGAGAAAATATGACTGGGTAGGTGTCCTGAAAGACTGAACTGACCACAGTGTCTTTATGAAAAACTATTATGCAAAGTTTTGCACAACTGAAACTAACTATTAAGTACTAGGTAAATATTGACACATGTTGGAGTACATACTGTGATTTGTGAAGTGAACATACCTCTTATGACCCTGAGTGTGTCAATGGCCGGTCCCTTCAGCTCAATAACAAGTCTCTTCACAATCATCTCAAACACATTATAATCACTGAAGCCAGGCAGCTCCCTTCCTCTGTGTTTCAGGTCATATTCGTTCACCACATCCTGAACTGTTTTATGGTCTGTTGGATATAAAGTATGAAGTGAAACTTTGGATGACTAAACATTTTCATAATGTTGTTTAAAGAATATTGTCAACTTTTAAACAAATTCCCATTTCTCTTATATTTTTTGTTTTAAGAAGACTTGAAATGTTTGTGTAAACAATTGAAATGTCTTTTTGAACTATAAGCTGCACTGAAATATATATTTCTTGGTCTTAAATGATTATTTCAAATGACTAAATGATTATTCTGTCCACTAAGGGCTTTTCTGCATGTGGATGTATACTCACATGAAAGCTTGGTGCTGTCAAGATGATCTTTCCACTTTTTGAACTCTGTCCGAATGAGAATAAACAAGTTGTCCTCATTGATCACCTCCCCAGATACCAAGCGATTGACATTGTCATTAAATCGAGTCAACGTCTGCAAGAACCACCAGCATAAGATTTAAGTATTTCAGTCAAAAATATGACCATAGGTTGAAGGGTTTATGAATGTGGCAACAGGAAGTGGCTGCTCACGTCAATGAAGAAGGCCTTCCTCTTCTGAGGGTCCAGCGGTGGGCCTGGCTCACACAGGCTGAGGTCTTTCCTCAGATCCCACAGCTGCTTCTTTATCTGCTCTGAGAGCAGAGGCAGTGATTTCTATAACACAAAACAGCAAAACTATGGCCACGTGTTGACACATAATCTGCATGAAGGTTTCATTTGACTGAATGAGTGAATCACATGTGTCAGATTGGAATCCACTGGACTAGAAATATTAAAGAACTAGTATCTTATTGTGCTGCATTTGCTCAGAAGGATTTTACCTAAATGTTTTGTCTGTGGAGAAATGTCTTCAATCAGATTGAAAGTATTATGTTGTTTCACTTTTTAAAGGCTTTCAAATTTTCTATGCCAAAATAATAAACCTTTCTTACTTTTTTACTCTTTTTACTTTTTAACGTCAAAAATGCCTATGATTAACCGGCAATAAGTTTGACAACAGAAGCTTTAAAAAAACTTCAAATATCCTGAAAAAGCACAAGTTCACAATATATATATATATATATATATATATATATATATATATATATATATATATATATATATATATATATATATATTAAGTATATATATATATATAATTATAGATATATTTAAATACAATAATAGAATACTCTATAGACATATTAAAGTGTATATATATATGATTATAGATATATTTAAATATTGTCACGGTGAGGGAGGCTCCCCCTACCGGTCGCCTACGGCACAGCGGCAGTTGTCCTGTTGTTGTTGCGTTGTGTGCTTCCCTCAGGTGGGTGGGGCTTATTAGCTCCCTCACCTGATGGTAGTTTGTTTGTCTATATATGCCTTGTCTGTGTACCAGTTGACTGCTGGTTATTGTATCCTTAATTTGGATCAGTGCACGGGATTTTGGTTAGCGCACTTTATTTATTAAACCCCTCTGAGACTTGGCGTGATCGCTTCCTTTTAGTTCGCACACCCTGCCCGTCACAGAATAACCAGCCACCTTTCGGAAGCCGCCAGTCTCCTTTACTTTCTCCTTCGTTTGTGGTCATGTCTCGTGGTAAGTGTTTGTCTACGTGAGATTCTGTTGTTTGAATGTATGTGGAGGAGAGCTGGGGTGCAAACCGCTCGTCCCGTCGTGCCTACGTGCTTGTTTGTTTGTGTATTTGTATAGCACGTTGTGTGGCACGGCGGTGACTGAAGCGAGAGACCCGATAGCGCTCTCCTCCAAGGGGCGGCGCCTTCTCGCTAAAAGTGCTCGCCCGCAGTCTGTGTTTGTGCATGTGCATGTGTGAGATGTGTGTGAGACTGCGGGCTTGAGCTAGTGAGTGGAAGGGGCGTCTGCCGTTTGTCTTGCGTGTTGGGTCGTGTCTTCGTGTATATGTTTATGTTAAATGTAATTCCCCGTGTGCTCCCTCCCTTTTTGTTTGTTAATGGTGTTTTGGGGGGAGGGGAGCAATGGAGGGTCCTGTGCTACCAATAGGGGCACAGACGGCGCAGCTCCTGAGGGAGGCCCGCCGGTGAAAGGGTAAGTGCGCGTTTGTGTTGTCTGCGTGTATGTGTTGTGTGCAGGTTCCTCCTACAGGTTGGCAGTGGAGCCCCTGGACCTTGTGGGACCTCCCAAGTAGGCAGGAGCCCCCTGATGTTATGGGGTGACCGGGCCCTGGTCGTAAATAGCCCCTCTGAAGGGTAAGGGCCCCCGTACGTGTGGGGACTATAAGGCTCCGGTCTGAAGAGCTCCTGCCCACAGCAGGAGCCCCCTTATGTTGTAGGGTGACCGGAGCCTTGGTCATGAGTGGCCTCCCTGAAGGGAAAAAAAAAGGGGTTTCCCAGATGTGTGGGTGACTAGAGGGCTCCGGACTGAAGAGCTCCTGCTGAAGACAGAGGTCCCCCCTCGTGCTCGGGGTGGCTAGGAGGTTGGTCCTGGGGTGTGACCGGTCACCAGTGGGGAAGGAGTGCTTCCCCCCCTGGAACCTCCGGCAGAGTGGAGGAGTCCACCCTGCTATGCACCTCCCCATTAGGGGCGGTCTCCCCGGCCGGTTAGGGTTGCCCAGGGTGACTCCAGGCCCTGTGCAGGGATTGGCCCCGGGCCGAGAGGTAGGTCCAGGAGGCGTTCAACTATATGGTAGGTAGGTAGCCTGCACACACCCCCCCCTAGTGTTTGTGTTTGTCTTAGCGTGCTTGTGAATTGTTGTATGTAATTCCCCGTACGCTCCTCCTCCAAGGGGGCGTTTGGGGGAGGGGCTATGGAGGGCCTGTGGCACGGAGGGCGCAGCTCCTATGGGAGGCCCTAGTCAGGGTAAGTGCGTGTCTGTGTGTGTTGTGTCTGTGTGTGTGTGTGTGCTATGTACTGTGTGCAGGTTCCTCCCACGGTTGACAGTGGAGTCCCTGGACCATGTGGGACCTCCAAAGTAGGCAGGAGCCCCCTTATGTGATGGGGTGACCGGAGCCCTGGTCGTAAGTA
Organism: Brachyhypopomus occidentalis; assembly: GCA_020368025.1. Taxonomy (NCBI): domain Eukaryota; kingdom Metazoa; phylum Chordata; class Actinopteri; order Gymnotiformes; family Hypopomidae; genus Brachyhypopomus; species Brachyhypopomus occidentalis. Next base: position 6,146,334 of record JAGXOD010000247.1, on the reverse strand, counting down.
GCCTCCCTGGAGGGGAAGGGCTCCCCGTGTGTGGGGTGACCAGAGGGCTCCGGACTGAAGAGCTCCTGCTGAAGACAGAGGTCCCCCCCCTCGTGCTCGGGATGACGAGAAGGTTCGCCCTGGGGAGTAGTCGGCCCACAATGGGGAAGGAGTACTTCCCCCTGGAACCTCCGGCAGAGTGGAGGAGTCCGCCCTGCTATGAACCTCCCCAGGAGGGGCGGTCTCCCCGGCCGTTCTAGGGATGCCCAGGGGAACTCTCGGCCCCATATAGGGGTTTTCCCGAGCCGAGAGGTTGGTCCAGGAGACGTTCAACTATGTAGTAGGGAGGTAACCTGCACACACGCACACTTTGTGGGCCCTTGGGGCGTGAGGGCTCTGTGACCGACTGGGGCGTGGTTTTGTCTTGTTGACGGCCCAGTCGGTCCAGGGTCCCGCCCAGGGAGGCGGGAGCTAAATTGTGTTCTATGTTTTATGTTTCAGCTCCGGGACCGCAGGAGGCGTTTCCCTGCCTTGTCCCCACCTTCCTGCCCCTTCGTCTGGCGTCTTGTGTTCTGCCGCTGTGAACCGCACATCGGGCCGTAGTGCGGCTTGGTGGGGGGATCTGTCACGGTGAGGGAGGCTCCCCCCACCGGCCGCCTACGGCACAGCGGCAGTTGTCCTGTTGTTGTTGTTGTGTGCTTCCCTCAGGTGGGTGGGGCTTATTAGCTCCCTCACCTGATGGTAGTTTGTTTGTCTATATATGCCTTGTCTGTGTACCAGTTGACTGCTGGTTATTGTATCCTTAATTTGGATCAGTGCATGGGATTTTGGTTAGCGCACTTTATTTATTAAACCCCTCTTTTCCTCTGAGACTTGGCGTGATCGCTTCCTTTTAGTTCGCACACCCTGCCCGTCACAAATATAAAGACATACTTTAATGTGATCAACCAGATCTTGAGTCAGTTTGGTAGCAAGGCACTGAACAGTTGCTTTCTCCTCATACAGAAGGCAACTGTAAAGAAAAAACAGGAAGTATTATGTAGGCACTGAACTTTAGCATCTATGATTGAAATACATGTAGTATGAGGTCTGCATAAGAATGTAACCTGAAGAATTCATGACGTCTGAAGAAATCTCTCTCCACATTAGTAGCATCAGCCAGAGAAATTCTGTCATCAATTTGTTTTTGGCCACGGCATTTAACAATGACATATCCTTTACTCAAGGGAATCACCTGATTTCTGACTATATCTAAGACATTTTTTTCTGTTCCTCTGTCAATAAGGTCTGGTTTGGTGAGAATAGCTGTTAAAAAAAATAATGAACACAACATTAAAAAATATTGTATATGTATTTTGCACATTGTTATTGGTAGCACTGATATTAGCAGATAATTCCATTATGTGTGCTGAACATACCCAGAGTTCTTTTCCCTTCAGGGTCCACTTCTTGTGCCATTTTCAGTGCTTCTGTTGTTGCAATGTCAACATTACATGGAACCACGACCAAATTGATAGTTTCATCCCTCTCAATATATTTTCGTATGAGATTTTTAATCTATGCAGCAAAAGGACATTTTTAACATTGAATAAAACTGTCAATGTAATTAATGACGACAAAATGTCAGGTTTTAGTTTATGCTTACCTGATATCCAATGTCATCAGGTTGACCTTTTACAGGAACTCTAGCAATCCCAGGTAGATCAATCAGTGTGAGGTCACACACATCAGGGGCCATGATCTCCAGAGTGATGAGGTCATCACATATTCCTACGCCTTCTCCTGCCAACTTATTCTGGGCTTGTTGGATAGATGTAAAAGATAAATTTTTTTGTTGGACTGAACATTTTCACTGAAGTATTAACATGCATATAATCATTAGTAGCAGTTTTTTTGAAAAAACATTATTTTCAAAATAATCTTAACATCCACATTCTCTTTTTAATAATTTTTTTGTAATTTTTTTCATATTATCAGAAACTGTAAAAACCTGTCTCAACATGATGCTCCACCAGAGAGGGGTCATCAAACTCAATGTATTCATCATTGTAAGATAATACAAGCCCCTAATCTTCCTCAGCTTCAGCTCCAGGGGACATCTGGTAACAATACCTACAGTGGACAGACACAACAGCACATTTGAGAACTGATTCTCCTTTATGTTAACTGGTCCAGTCTGCTTAAAGAAGAAGTGAGAATATTACAGGGCATCACATGAAAATCACTACCTAGTGTCATTTCATAAAATCTTGAATCGTAAAATATTAATTAAGCATAATCTTGTAAAAGTTCATTGATTTATAAATATTTATAAATTGCAAAGGAAGATAAAAACCCACCACTTCCCCTGGGTAATGCCACACCAGATAGGGCTTCTAACACAGAGCTTTTTCCAGAGCTCTGGTCTCCAATCACTGCTATTGTTGGCAGAGCCAAATCGTCTTCAATACCAATTAGCCTTAGAGAGTCAATCAGATCAATATATGGACGAACCCTCTCCTCTAGATGGCTATGGAACACCCCCTCCATTGGTTTACTGTGAACATCAAAAAGTTATCAAATTATATATGAGATCACTTCAATAAATAAAATAATACAAGGACCTTAAATAATAGTCAAATTTACTTGAACACATAAAATTTATACACACCGGTTTTCAGCAGAAAAGGGAATATCTTCAGACTTTCCTTCTTTAATCTCCATTATTTAGGAAATTTCTGGGAAATATGGCTTTAACTTGATCTTTCTTCAGAGCTTTTATTGCATCTCAAAACCACAAATAGACTGCAAATATGTATTCTTAGATAATAGGATTTAGGGTTTTACTTACCTGGCTGTCTTCAACAGTGTGACTTCAGAAAGAACATGGAAAAAGTGAAAGAGATCAGTCTGACTATGTAGGCACCTTCTGTCACAACACAGCCCCGGACCCCTCCCTTTGGGCGTGTGTTTGGGTCGTCCTCGTCCATATGTGTACTTCCGTGGGTGTGTGCTTGTGTGAGTGTGTTCATCGGTCTCACCTGTGGCTCGTCTCGTCATCACTTGGGGTTAGGGCCGTCCATCTATTTAATGTGCGTTTACGCTACGTGAGTGTCCCTGTGATTGTGCGCTGCTTGTGCTTTATTTGTTTGTTTGAACTAAACGTCTTGTGTGCATACGCACCCGCCCCGTGGTTTCAGCATTACAGAAAGACGAGCCACCAAAGATGCCAGGATTCCGGCTGCGAGGAAGTAGAGCCAGTACCCATGGGAAGAAGAAGGGACAGCCGCGTCGTGTGCTTGCTCCCTTGCCTCACATCAAGTCTTCCCATGACTCTCTTAGTGAGATCCTCAACCAGGCCTCGGAGGGCGAGAGGGAGGTCCGCAGTGCCTACCTTTGCGCCGATTCAGACAAGTCAGCAGGGAAGGTTGTCTGCGACTACCTGACTCGGTGCACGCGTGAGGCCAAAGAGGAAGGACTGGTGGGGTTTTCGCCTGGGAAAATAGACTTCGCCATCTTGCGAGGGATTCCTCCCCCCTGGCAGAACGTGTTGAGGGCACAGAAGACCCGGTGGAGTTCTTTGCCGGGGTCATGACTCCTGTACCCCCTGAGCTGGAGTTCGAGAGTGAGGAGTCCGGAGAGGAGGGGAGTCCCCCCCCTCAGAGGATAACGGTGACGACGTCAGCCCCCTCCGTCCATGTGCTTGGCCCCAACAGAGTATTATGGTGATGACGTCAGCCCCCTGCATCTGTGTCCTCGGCCCCCACCGAGTATTACGGTGATGACGCCAGTCCCCCTCCGTCCGTGTGCTCGGCTCCCACCGAGTATTACGGTGATGACGCCAGTCCCCCTCCGTCCGGGTATTCCGACGGTGAGGAGGATTACGTGAGTGAGGGGAGCTCGCTGCCATCGGAGTACTCCGTGGACACCGTAAGGGCGGGAAAGGGGAGCGGGTATTGGGCGGAGGAAGTGCCTCTGCCTCTCTCGGAAGAGGAGAGCATGGAGTTCTCCAGGAGCCACACCTCGGAGGCGGAGTGGACCTGGAGACCTGGCGCCACCGAGGATGTTCCTGTCACTCTCTGAAGGAGAGGAGATGGACTGCGACGAGGACAGTACTGCCGAGACCGCCAGTAGGAGGAGTGCTTGGTCCTCAGAGAGAGGAGGAGACACGGAGGAGGAGTCAAGTAACGATCCCCCCAAGAGAGGAGCGTGGTGTGATCCTACAGAGGCGCGGAGGCGGGAGACCGGTGCACTTAGCCCACTTCACGCTTCTACTCGCCCCCCGGTGGCGCCTAGGAAGAAGGCAAGTAAGGAAGGGAAGGGAACACCGAGCTTCGCGAGGGGAACAAGAGAAAAGGGGTTCACAATGCCAGCCCCCGGACAGCCTTCTCCAGCGTTTGTGGGGCTGCAGGCTTGGAAGCCTGGTCCTCTGTTTCCCCTGCTCCCTGTGTCTGTTTTTGTGTCTGTCCCCATGTTCATCCCAAATCCCCTTTTTCCTCTTGTGCCCATGTTGCTCAGTATGCCTGTGTGTGTTTTTGTGTCTGTGTCTCTGTTGTGGTCTAACGTGTTTTCCCCTGTTTTCCCAGGGAGGGTGTTCTGAGCTGTGTCATGGTGGAACCCCCCTGCTGGGGACAACGACTCCCGGAGGCCGAAGTTACCGGTGGCCCCGGGCATGCCCATCAGTGTGGGTCCGAGGCTTTACAGCTGTGCTGGGCACTCCGGGGCGGAGTTGCCCTTGGTGGGGGGCTGTGTCTTTTGGACCCCTCCCTTTGGGCGTGTGTTTGGGTCGTCCTCGTCCATATGTGTACTTCCGTGGGTGTGTGCTTGTGTGAGTGTGTTCATCGGTCTCACCTGTGGCTCGTCTCGTCATCACTCGGGGTTAGGGTCGTTCGTCTATTTAATGTGCGTTTACGCAGTGTCCCGTGCTCGTCTTTGTTGAGTCTACGCTACGTGAGTGTCCGTGATTAGAGGTCTGCACTCCCGCGGTAATCCCGCAGGTCTCGCGGGACCCGTCAGAATATCTTGCGGGACAGAATTTAATTGTTATTGGCGGGAGCGGGAGTTTAATTAGTCCAGGCAATGCGGGAGCGAGACCAGATATACATCCCGCAAATTAATAAATAGTCTAGAAAATTATAATTATAATGCAATGATTTCCATGCATAAGGAACAGGAGGAAAACAAATAATCATTCAGTAAGTAGGCAATAAACTAATTCAAAATATTGGCTAAGCAACTGATCACGTGAACATGAAGTGTGCATCATGAAGTGTGTTTTTTATTATGAATTTGAAACATTTGAATTTTACATATTCCAGCTTTGACATAACCCATCCATTACATTTACTATACTGGTACATATTTTAAATCAATCATAGGCTTAAATCAATGCTTAAACTTTGATCAATGCATTCAGCACTGACAATAAAGAACGATTCATGACGCACTATTCATGAGTATAACAGACACACGACTGGCACTCAAGGAGCGCTGCAAACAAAAAATGAAGCAGTTTCAAGTTAATAGTTAATACAAGCAACAAAAAACCTCAAGATAGTACTAATAAATACCAAAGCGAAGGACCGACACACACACCGATGGGACGGTGTTTGGACTGTGGTAAGCGCGATCCATCGCTATATTGCTGTTTTAATAAATACATAAGAAAATTTCAAGTACTAAATTCAATTAATTCAATTTATATTAGGATTGCGGGCGGGAGCGACAGAAAAGTGTATGTGGCGGGCAGGTGCGGGATTAAAACAAGCGATTTTTTGGCGGGAGCAGGCGGTAACGGAACTAAAACAAGCGGGAGCGGGCAGGAGCGGGTTTAAAAAAGCAGTCCCGCGCAGACCTCTACCCGTGGTTGTGTGCTGCTTGCGCTTTATTTGTATGTTTGAAATAAACGCCTTGTGTGCATATGCACCCGCCTCGTTATTTCAGCGTTACACCCAGACCCACTGCTCCACCTCTAATGAGAAGTACAATAAAGAATGTAAAATAAAATGACTGCATTTACATCCACATTGGTTTAAATAAATGTGAAACCTAAGTTGCATGGGTTTACCCACCTATACGGTGAACTGAAAGGAAGCTTTATTTAAAAGATAATAGCCTCAACCAACATGTAGATACTTTTAAGATCAGATCTAATCTTTAATCTTTATCTTTGCAGTTAGAAATGGTGTGCAAACATGATAATTCGCACAATAGTTATCCATCACTGTATGAAATGTGGAACTTAAAACTTCAGTAGTGCCAAACATTTGAAAGTGGCTTGGTGATAACTTATAGCAGCAAAACATGACAGCACATGTTAACCTGAAAAGTAAGTTTAAATTCTCATAAGGTAAACAATAGTCACACATCTTATCAAGACACTAATTATAATAATAATAATAATAATAATAATAATAATCTTTATTTGTATAGCACCTTTCATGCATACATGCAACTCAAAGTGCTTTACAGATTAAATAAATCAAAACATTAAAATGAAGCAGAGATTAAAAGAAATAATAAAAAATAAATAAAATGAAATGAAATAAAATAAACAAAATAAACAAACAGGTAATAACAGGTAATAAAATAAAGATAATAAAATGACAAATTCTTAAGATAATAAATAGAACTATTAAAATAATTAGAACAAACATAAAATGTAACTAAATAAAATGATGAAGAAAGTAAAATAGAATAAAATGGAAACCTGGTACAACAGACATAGCTTAACTAAAAGCAGATTTAAACAGGAAGGTTTTAAGACCCCTCTTGAAGCTATGCAGGGATGAAATGTCTCTGAGCTCCTCAGGAAGAGAGTTCCAGAGTTTTGGGCCATAACGGCTGAAGGCACCCTCACCAATCTTTAATCGGCTTTTAGGAATCACCAGTAGATTACTGTTTGACGACCTGAGAGACCTGACTGGAACATATCTAACTATCATTTCACTGAGGTAAAGAGGAGCAAGATATAATTATATAATAATATAATTATATAATAATTCTAATAAAATTTCAAAAATATGACAAAGCTGAAGTCACACACATGAACACACACACAGTCACACATATCAACACATCAGTTTCAGCCTTTGTCCCCTTCTCTCTAACAGCTAAGAAAAATCCCCTTTTCCTGCATAACTGGTTCCATAGCACAGTTCCCTGTTCTAAAGCTCAGAGACAAACATCTTGACAATGCTGTCAATGTCACGGCGTGCTGTCCAGACAGGACTAAACGCCGGAATATTTTAATAGGGAGGACTCAAGTGCCACTACACAAAACACCAAGAACTAAGACCTCCGTAAAAAACAGTTACGGGAAACGAGAAAACTAAAACACTAAACGAAACAAAAGCACGCCGAAAATAAGACGTGAAAAAACAGAGGAGAGAAACCGAACAAAAATACACGGAAATATCTCAACGTGTAAAACGAATCCAGCTAAGGGCAAACTAAAAATACACGGAAGACTCAACGTGTCGAACTAGTCACTGAAAAGGGGCAAAGCCCATTAAAGGGAGAAAATAACAAAAGATAGGAAGCAAAACAGATGAGGGGAAAACTTGAGAAAGGCCAGTAAGGGCGCAGGAGCAAAGAACTCGAATCAAACAAACAAACAAACAAACAAACAAACAAACAAACACACAAACAAACAAACAAACAAACAAACACACACACACACACACACACACACACATCTCTTGTAGCAGGCTGCAATGAAAGAGTGGTTAGACACAACTTCTCAGCAACAAGACACTGCAGCCCTCCACCCTAAATAGGAGGCAGACGGCTGCAGGTCATTGTTGCTGATTGGCATTAGAGCGAGCGCTGGCTCGCGATCCCCCCCTAGCGGTGGCAGGCGGGGCGGACCTGGAGCCAGCCCTGACAGTCAACCTGTCAACCATTTACCGCTCCCAGGACTTGGCATGCAAATATGTGTGCAATCTGATGTCTTTTTGAATGCGACTTAAGTACGACTTCGATTCGAGTCGCTCACTCGAACTCTTTGTTTGTTTGCCCAGTTTGACATAAACATCATGTGGTGAAATGTGCACTGCTGAGATACTGCTATGATAAAGCTCCTCACATGCTGTGGGTCTCCCCCTCCCTCAGTACCGCAAAAGCGGACGGAGCGCCCTGCACGTGGCGGCGGAGGAAGCCAACGTGAAACTACTGCGCCTCTTCCTGGACCAGCCCAACACTGTCTCCATGATCAACACTAAGGTAGAGTGAGGGTGTTCCTGGAAAACAGAGCTACCTTCTAGCATCTCAGCACAACAGGGCTCTATCCTTGGGTACTCCGGTACTAATAATGTCTTATAAGATTAAAGTCTTCCCTGCTCTAACACAATTAACTCTAGCAGTTGTAGTGGAGAATGAGAATCCTTTTCTCCTGTCACCCCTCCACTGGGTGAGCCACAGATCACGAGCCCTGGGAGTGACCCTTCTTCCACATGTCTGAGGAACTCTCCTTATAAGATCCAGTAAGGACCTTGGGATGAGGAATTACCCACCAGACCAGATGGCCCTGTTTAATTCATTGTCCCTGAACAATTCATGCTACGGTCTTTTACTTATGCCTCTTGTAAGTGTCTTGATAGTGGTGCCTGGTTCTGTTCTGTTCTTTGTATGATGGATTCACTGGTAATGACCTGGACTGCTTTCACGACTCTGTTGATGGATTTGCCCATAATAAATCTCGCTCTACTCAGCGCATGTGTGCGTCTCCTCGCTACGGGAGACCCGTCGCGTTAGTCTCAATGTCATTATTCGCTACCCAATACTGTTTACATTGTAATTACACATTTACATTGTAATAAGACAAATTATCTAGAGATGATTTAAAGTACATGTGATGTACATATATCTTCTAGCATCAAGGAATTCCAGTATCCATGGGAAATCTGCAACCAATCCCAGAGCAGACTAATTTTATGCATTGTTTGAATTTACAGCAAAAAAGATTTTTCATTTTCATTGATTTGTTATAATCTAAATGGCAATCAAAACAGCCTTTATGTCAAATATCTACTGCATTTCACGTTTTATTTTAATACTGAGACCATATCTGAGTAAAGAACTGAACGTTCTCGTTATATTCCATCTTTTGTAGTTCTACCAATCAATAAAACAATTATAAAATAAACATAGTCACAAAAAAAAAGTCAGTCCAAAAGCCCAAATGAAAACTGCTTTTATTTGCTTATGGTATGAAATTTATAGACAGATTGCACAGTGCCTATGTGATATATGTTTGTGAAGTACAACATAGCAAAATATTATCTGGACATATTTACGTACGGATATATGTCCAAAATGGTGAACATCACTGTGCCCAAGCAGCCCTGCTCCAAGTGTACCACATTAGCTTGCAGTGGTCTGCTACGTGAGCCTGTCAAAATGCATTTAGTCATAAGCAGGTCCCTATCATTTCGCTGACAGATCTTCAACCCTGGCAGTAGACATTGTTGAAGGTCATCGGTAACACCTGAATGCCTTAGCCTTTTTGCCATTCATACAGGTTTAATAGTGTACAGGTTCAAGAGGTCCTTCAAGAGGGTCTTCAGTCCCTTCCTGCAGTGCTGGCCACTGCTCTGTAGAACTGGGCAGAACTGGGCAATCGTATCGTAGTTAGCCTAAACGTGCGCAGCATGCGCATATATGCATGAAACAGCTAGCCGTCTAACTAAACAGACTGTTTACAGGCTGTTGATGTAGGGAGTCTTCAGTTCGCTAACTACTTACTTATTCGCAACCGACGATTCGTTGGGTTTCTTATTCGTAGCTTCTGATTCAGCAAACAAGTAGTAAATTATGGGAAATGTTCGCGTAAATATTTAATGTTTTTATACTTCGGATGCCATTTTCAGCCCAATTTTAGACATTTTTGCGCCTCTTGTACTAGTACACTTTAACACTAGTTATCTCAAGTTGTACACATAGGAAAATTATCATTCAGGGCTCAAACTGAAGTGGACAGTTGGGCTAACATATTGATTCACCTCCAGGCTTATATTTCCATAATTTTGGTTCTATTTGAGAGCCTCTAATACAGAAGAAAATGTCCAAAAAACAAAAACGCAGTTTTGACTTTGGGGATGTACAGTGTGTATATGTACAAATCAATTTCTATTTTATCATATCTGATTCAATAGGGCCTTGTCTGACAAAATAAAAAATATTGAGCACATACATGCAAGTATTGAACAGTTACACAACATCGCGCACTAAATGTCCCAAGGAATGTCCAAAGTACCAGACACATGTCCAAATATGGCACAAATATGATCCATTACTAAATGCCGTAAATGTAAATCCAAGACACTGGACCATCATCAAAAGCATAAACGATGCTGAGGAAGTACTACAGTACTTAAAAGCTCTAATACTATTTATCATCTAATACTTAGGTGATATTTAGTATGAATTATCTTATGTACAATTGTTTACTTATATTCACAAACACAAACGAGTCCTTCGTAGATCTTTGTAGCTGCTGTTCATGGTAACTTCCGGTTCAACGCTGTAAAAAACTGTGCATAATCTCCAGCCAAATTAAGCATTTTCTTTTCTATCATGTCCAAAAGTATACACGATCAAAATATCAACTAACAAAATAATCCACGACTGCTTAAGTTTCGCCAAACAGAGTCAATCGCGTGTGTTCTGGAGAGCTTAGCTAATCTTATTTTAGCCTACTTTAGGTTAGCATGTTTACAACCCAAATGGGTTGTTCGTTTTGCGCATGTTCTTGTCAATGGTAAACATTGACCAATCATGGCAAGTGAGGTGTTATTCTTTTCATCTTCGAGTGAACTATTGGTTAGATCAGCTATCAATCACTTCGAAGGCGTCAGCTTGTCGCTGACGCGGCTTCTTGGTTGGCCCACTACCCCTCCCCCCTTTCACACCTCGCCAGGGAGAGGTGAGAAAAACTGTCAGTTAAAGCCATCAGCTCGTTGCCGTAAGAATAAACGCGACGGATTTTAAGAGTAAACCCATGTCGCTTTGCAAGTCGAGGACAGATGACGCATAACAACGTTGCCATGGCACCGAACAGTCGCTATTTCTTTGGCGTTCTGAGCAAGGGTGAGGATTATGTTTTGCAATGAAGTGAGCAAGTAAATAAAGGTATTTACCAACACTTTTTCTACTGTTTTAGAGTGTGATATTGAAGCTTTGTTAGTAAATGAATTTTAGGTGACAAAACATGAAGTCATATTATGTCGTAAACATGCCTTTTAAACGGACATTTAAAGAGACCCATGTTGTCGACGTGTTTTCAACAACAACTTCAAAGCCGGATTTCTCGCGACCGGCTACATATAGACGACTGAAATTTAGTACGCATGTAGATGGGATAGGATTTTTTTTAATTTATATGGTTTGTTTTGAATTCCGTCAATGTTTAATACGTAAGAACTGGAAGCATTTCTCAGGCTACTGTGAATATAAAACACCTGATTACAAGGAATACTTCAGAAGCTCTTACTGATACTGAAATGCTCGGCATTTGGCAGACGCACTTAAATGAGACACAGCCTACTCGATATTACACACAGTTCGCACAAAGTCTGTATCAAAGTATTAACTCAACATGGGTCAGACTAAAACTAGAAAGTAGTACCATTAAGTGGAACTTCTGATATCCTCACAGGGGTTAAGATCACGTTAATTCACTTCATTAAGCCAATTAAAACCCGCGACGAATTAAAACTGTAGTTAAAACCGTACAAAACACACGCGTGCGCGCACCCGCGCATAAACACAGACACAAACATACATGTGTTTGTATAAAACTGATTTTATGTAGGCATAATTAGAATAGCATCATTATGATGATGGGGGGTCATGACGTGGGGGGTTATTGTGACGTCACGTTTAATAAAGTATATAAAGCAACGCATCGGGAAGATTGTTATTGTTAGTCAGCGAGAACTCGCAGGATTGCGTTTCTATGGCAGCCAAATATTAGACAATTCGAACTATTCCTTTACCTGGACAAGAGAACATATGATGCCTTTGACAGAGAAGAGTGCTGACTTGGTGCCTGACAGAGAAAACACAGAGGCAGCCCAGGCAGAAGCAAGAAGAAGGGAGAAAATGTGGTCCTGCATTATCAAAACCAATGTTTCTGCTTCTACCTTGAAGCCCTTAGTTAAATCTACCACCAGGGCAAACATGATTTCGAGATCCGATTGGGTAGGGACAGGTGGCCCCAGAGACACTGTTGGAGCAGCTCCCCCTAGTGTTTGGCCTAACAGCCCAAGGATCGTGCCAGCAGCCTCTCCACTTTCTATTAAATCTCCACGCATGTGGGATGCCAGGACTCGTCTGCCACTCATCACCAACCTGAGTGTGGATGCCGAGAAGCTCCTCCAGCAGGGAGGAGCTCGTGAACAGGTTTGCTTGTGGGATGGGCAGATGGCTCTATTCTGCTCATTTCTTAATCTTAGTGAAGAATAATTTTAGCAGTCCTGTTAACATTTCTGTTTCTGTTTCTTAGGCACCTCTGCTTTTGATTGACCTGGAGGACGAAAAGGAGGAGACCAAGGGTAGCAGCGCTTTAAAGGAGACCAAGGGTAGCAGCGCTTTAATAGAGACCCAGGATAGCAGCGCTGTAATGGAGACTTCTCTCAAATATAGACCCCATAATTCCGAGACGTGCATCTACTGTGCACGTGAAGAGAAGCTTCTTTTCCGGAGCTACAAAGATGCTTTGGAACAGGTGTGTGGGGAGAGGCTGGAAAAGTGTCTTCCACTGTTTGTATGTAATGTACTGTATTGTGAAAAATCACATTAGGAACAGTTTTAGAATTTGTCTTTATATCCATATCAGGTATCTACCAGTCGTCTGAAAAATGAGGAAAGTAGTAGAAAAAGGGAAACTGAACAGAGGGATGGAAAGGAGGAAAAGAACAGTGAGGTTCAGGGAATGGCACATAGAAAAAAGAAGACGTGGTGGAGGAGGTGAGGTGTAGATATTAACTATTACATGGAGCAGTTCTCTCTTTAAAATCTCATCTGAGGACTGGAAACGAGACTTTGAGTGACAGGAATATAATTTATGAAACCAGCTGTATGTTTTCAGCCATTAAGATGTGCAGTGCAGTCGTTCTTCCCTTACAAACTGCATTTGTTCTGCGTTTTTACAGGCTCCTATGTTTCCTACCTTGTGTTGGTGCTAAATGTGGCAACAAACAAAAGTAAAAACCTTGGAACATGATGCACACCACATACCAACATCTGCCCAGGACACAGACCAGCAGCTTGATGTCCACCTACCTACCTGTTCGCTCTTGTCAATAAAGGATAAATATAGAAATAAAGAAATGTTTGTTTTTGTTCTGTTTTATTATACAGGGATTTAAACAACTCAAAACTCCATATTCTTTATCAGTTTGTTGCCTTTCGTGATTGTGAAATGAGTAGTTATTCAGGTGGGGGCACATTTGCACCATATGGTGGTTGACCCAATTTTAAGATGTGAGTAACGGCACTGTGAGTTGATGGCCTAGGCATAGCAAGTTTATTTATATATGTATAGAATTTATACACAGCAGTAAATTAATGTGCTTTACACAGGAAAAGAAGAAGCTTATTACAACCTGAGCTCTATCCTTGGGAATGTCATTGCTGAAAAATATAATGAATAAAAAAATAGAAATTGAAATCAATTCAACAAAATCAAATTAACAAAAGGTTTAAAATAATAAAAAAGTAGATTGAGAGAAATAAGACATCAGAATTAAAGATGATAATCAGAAAAAGATAAATTATACTGGAATTAATGCCACATTTTAGGTACAATGTTTCAGTACCTACAAAATATCTACCCTGAACCAAAGTTCTGGCCAAACACACATGTTTTTTCCCTTGATTTAAAACCATCTAGCATTGCAGCTCTTCTATCCTCTTGAAAACCGGTTCCATTTAGAAAGAGTTAAGAGACTTTATTGTCATTTGCACAGAAAGGAAACAGGTTTCTATGTACAATGAAATTCTTACTTTGCTCCTTGCCAGGAATACCAGATTGAAAATTAAAAGAATATTCAATAAAGCAAGAATAATAAGCTAAATAAATATAAGGTACTGTCACGGTGAGGGAGGCTCCCCCTAACGGTCGCCTCCGGCACAGCGGCAGTTGTCCTGTTGTTGTTGCGTTGTGTGCGTCCCTCAGGTGGGCGGGGCTTATTATTCTATAAATCAGTGTTGATTGGACATGTCATAAAATTATGTTTTCATACTGGTGACATAAGAATAAAAAGTCTCCGTCATTTTTGTTTTTACACATTTTATTTCCCTTTCAGGGACTGAAACCGAAGAGGACACGCAGTCTCAGCCTGCTGCGACAGACTTGGGATGCTCCTCCAGCGTCCCTGGTACATCTGGCGTCACGGAGACCTTCAGCGCGACCCACCAGCAGGTGATGTCCGTCCAACCGGCCGTGTCCTGACAACGGCTGTCCTGCAGTCACAGGAGGATATTGTGAGGGGAATCGGGGAAATTAATACTCACCTAAAAATATTAGTGACGCGCTCACTAGCATCAGCAACTCAATAAAAGAATTGGTTAGAAAATGAATGCTGTCTCTTACCTTTTTATATTGTAGCTATGATTTGTTGCCTTGCTTGTATGGCACCTGGGTTAGGCTGCCTTAATTTATCCTGGCTCTGGGTCCGCTGGTTGCTCCACCACCTCCAACAATGGCATGCCGTACCTTTGCGCAATATTGTGCAGGACACACAGAAAGACCTTTGCTTACACAGAAATGTCTGAACCGCTTTAGATTTCATGTAATAGCTCTTCACAATTCAACACACCTATCATCACAGGTTTCATACTCTTATTAAATATATATATATATACATACAGTGGTGGACAGTAATGAAGTAAATGTAATTCGTTACTGTAATGAAGTAGCCTACATTTTTTGTGTTTTTTTTTACTTTACTCAAGTATTTCTCTTTTTTGTAACTTTTACTCCACTACATTTGAAAGTGAAATATCTTACTTTTTACTCCACTACATTTTTCTCCACTACATTACTTCAGACTTCATGTGTTCAACATTCATTCATTCATTCATTATCCGTACCGCTTATTCCCGCTAGTCGGGGTCACGGGGGGCTGGAGCCAATCCCAGCATCTCCGGGCGAAGGCAGGGTACACCATGGGCAGTTCGCCAGTCCACCACATGGCCAACACGCACACACACACTCACACCTACACCTACGGGCAATCTAGAGTGACCAATCAACCTAGGATGCATGTCTTTGGACTGTGGGAGGAAACCGGAGTACCCGGAGAAAACCCACGCAGGCACAGGGAGAACATGCAAACTCCACACAGAGCAGCCCAGACCGAGAATCGAACCCAGACCGCCTTGCTGTGAGGCGACAGTGCTAACCACCACACCTCCATGCCGCCCTGTGTTCAACAAAGTAACGTCAAAACAAAAGAAGCGCAAAGCACGTGCACCAATCAGCGTTCGGTTCAAGGGTAACGCAACAGCATACAAGTTAATACCTGTAATACAACAGCGTGAAAGAAAACATACATACTCTACTTATTGTAACGCGCCACACAATCCATGGCCTTATTTGAGCACATTTTTTGAAGTAGTTGAGGAAAAGAAAGACTCATTCGTGCTTCTTTGCCTGCCTCAGTATCATACGATTTCTTACTCCAAAAAACTCCCCATCCAATTTAAGGAAGCATGTAGAGGTAAGATAATTTCACAGGCCTACTGGTAATTTATCTTAATGAGAAATCTAACAATATCTTGCAGCAAACCGTTTCTTTGTGTATGTTAAAATAAGTCCGACATTATCATTGTATACATGGTTAGTTAGCTAGCTATCTAGCTAAGTAGGCTGTTGCTAGTACACAACCAAAAAGTGCCTTAGCAACGCACTAGGCGTGTTTCTAGTTAAGTTAGCTACCTAGTTATTTGGTTTACCATAGTTCATAGTATTTGGAGCTTCCAGCTAAATGCATTGATATTGTGAAATAATAAACATTTGAACATAGCACTTTACCTTAGAAAAAAAATTATATTTGGTAGGTTTCACATGCAGAGCATGATGCTAAAACAGTTAGCAGGTATCGTCTAGTTGATATTTTGTCTTAAAGTTTGTGCTTTTGCCTATGCTAAAACTATCTAAAGTATTGCTAATAAATCTTTAAGCAAAATATTGCTTGTTTGCAAACGTGGTGCTACCAAATGGAAAATATATATGCCTTCTGTGTTTTCTGCTTATGATCATTTTAATAAACAAACCTAACACTATAAACACAGAATTAATAATATTCAAATATTTGTGTACAAAGAGTTGAGTCTTTTCACATAAATGAGTTCATAAATGAGTCATGGTATAGATATAACAGGATATTAGAGCCATATTAACTGATGGTACGTTACTTTCAATACTAGTAGATTTGAAGTCCAATACTTTTGTACTTTTACTCAAGTAGAAGTCTAAAGGGAGGGCTTATACTTGTGCTGGAGTAATGTTTTACCTTGAGTATCTGTACTATTACTCAAGTATGTGGTTTGTGTACTTCGTCCACCACTGGTATTCTCCAGCACACAAAATATAAAACATTTTAACCCCTCGTGCTCCTGGTCAGCAATGGTTTAGAGGAAGGCAAAACTCACTGCAATTTTTCACAGAATTTTGTCAGTTAAATTATTTATTGTTATGAATTGTACTAAATAGACAAGATAAGGCAAGTTAATTTATATAGCACCTTTCAAATACAACAGCAATTGTTCAAAAGTGTTTTACAGAGGAGAAAATGTAAGAAGCTTATTACCACCCAAGTGTCACGGTACGGGAGGCTCCCCCTGCCAGTCGCCTCCATCACAGTTGACCTATTGTTGTAGCGTTGTGTTCGTCCCTCAGGTGGGCAGGGCCTATGATCCCCATCACCTGATGGTCGTTTGTCTGTCTAAATATGTCTTGTCTTTGTACTAGTTGACTGCTGGTTATTGTTTCCTTAATTCGGAACAGGTCACAGGTTTTAGGTTTGCGCACTTTATTCATTAAACCCATCTTTTTCCATTTTTTCCTTCTTTTTTTTATGTGATCGCTTCCTTTTTGTTCGCACTCCCTGCCCGTCACACCAAGATCTATCACCTTGCCATTGCCAAAAATTATAATAAACTAAAATAAAAACAGGATTTTAAAGTAGACATTAAATGTAATTAAATACAGTCAAATCAAAGGGTTTACAATAATAAAACAGAAAATTGAGAGAAATTAAGATAAGACTAAGATAAAATAATTAAAAATTTATTTTAATAATAGTTAATAAAAATGAAGTTAATAATAGTGAAAAGACTAAGTACAATATAAATTAAACTGGAAATAGTGCTACATTTTAGGTACAATGTTTCAGTACCTACAAAACAATATCTAACTAAAAGCGTGGCCAAACAAGCATAATAGCTAAATGCTGCCTCTCCATGCTTAGTTTTTAACCTTGGGCAGGACTAAGTGAGTTAATAATGACTTAAGATTTCTGCCTGGCTCATAGCTCTGCAGCATATCAGATAGATACACTGGTCCAGATGATCAACTGTAGCTGTTTGATCATCATTGTTGGATGTCGTGTTATGAGACAAAAAGCATGAATGAGACAAAAAGCATGGATGTGTATTAGATCTCAGGCTCTCTTCAGACAAAGTTACTGAGTTTTTCTTGAGCGATGGTCAGTCGGTCCACGCGGTTCTGCATGTCAATGCGATGTCTGCTGCTGTCTGACTCCTCACGCAGCGCCTCCATCACGTTGGCTCCATCCATTAAACCCAGCATTTCACTGCACAGAAGCTGAGCAGACTCTTTCAGCATGAAGTATCGGATCAGCATGGGTACCTGGTCGGCCAGACGCTGCACTACAATCTGTTGGTAGGAGGTGAAGATGCATATGTTTTAACTCCATTTCTAGGTTAATCTTTTAAGGCAAACTACTGGAAGACATGTTTTGCAGTAGCTCATTTCCGTGTAGATCACGGTCAAGCACTGATGGAGCATGTGACCAAATGCCTGTCAGAGATGCGGTTAGCACCCAGGACCACCAGAGGGATAATACCCAGGACCGCCACAGGGCGCCATCACCCGAATACTAATGGACACACCGGATCTCTATCACATTAATTAGTTAAGATCTACTTAAGCACTTTGAGTACATTCCCTCGTTGCGAAGTATTGCCTCGTATACGATTGCTCTACCAAGCCGTTATCTCAGTGCCTTCTATTGTCTCTCTGCTTCTGACCTGTATTCTGTGTTCTACGATTACCCGTTCTTTGGATTTGCCGTTCTGTACCTCTGTCATTCTCCTGTTTTGCTTACCTGGTATTCTGACCCTTGCCTGTGTACTCGAAATTCCTCTGTGTGCTTTTGCCCTTGCGGGCTGTTGCCCACCCCCTCCCCCGTCGGGGTTTTATGCTTTGTTATTTAAAGAACCGATTGTATCTTAACCTGCGCATGAATCCTTCTGTCTCATGAGCTCCCCACGTTACAATGCCCCATATAAATATCTAAATATTCAATTTGATAAGTAAAGGGACACAGAGAAGATATGTGGGGTATGTTCTTTCCCACACAAATTTCAAGATGGTTACTGCTGAGACAGACTATCTCTTTAAACAGCAATAGATAAAATAACATTTAACATTGGGTATATTTACATTCATATTATAACCCACAGTCTAAATGTAGCTATAGTAGCTGCATTTAACTTGTGGTGACTAATAAACTACAATAGAAGTCATTGGACTTCTGATATGCAGAGCCTCAAAACATCACCAAACAACATTAAAGCATTTGGCTACGATATTGTTGGACCCTAATAAGGTGTACCTCATAATACGCTCGCAACATTTCTGGATACTTGCTCCTGCTGTCGAGACCAGTGCAGTTATCTTCTGAAGCTTTTTCTGCTTCTCCAGGATGTATATCATCGAGGGCTTTGAAGTAGATGCCATCTTGAGTGTAGACCAGTTGCTCCATTTCAAACTGCTCCCAAATCCTTTGTTCCACCTTCGCCTCTTGCTTCGATTGAATGTTGTCTATCTTGTTCTGAATAGGAGCAGTAAAGAAACAAAACATTTAATGGTAGCATGTCATACCAAAATCAAATGGTAAATGCAGTTTCAATATTATTTTTATTTATTTCATGATATCTAAAAATATGATTTACCATGGCAACACACTGGAGAAAAGGGTAGTTGATGAAGCAAGTTTTACACACATCAGAGAGTTGCTTCTGAATGGTATCTGAAATGTTTTCCAAACATCATTAATACAGATCGTTACCACATCATTAATACAGATCATTATTAGAGTGGACAAGGTCTCTTGCTCTCCGTTTGGCTTTTAATCAACCCAGATTAATCATCAGTGTAACGTTGGGAAGCAGCAGTAGGAGGTGGTGTGGCTGTGTATTATTTAATGTCCATAACGTAAAGATAAACACACACAGCACGACACGAAGCAAAAGAGCGCAATGTGCTAAATATCACTATATGCCAGAGAGTTGCGCTAGTTCCAAATGACTTGGCTCAGGTAGGCGAAACAGACTTCAGGTCAAGCGCTCCAGTGCGCTAGCTCGCTCAGGCTAGGCACAGCACTGGACAGCAGGACCTGCAGGCATTTAAACGGTGCGTGAAACGAAAAACACCTGTGACCTGATTACAAGGTGGGGGATTATGAAAGGGGGAGTGTACAAGAGGTGGAGTGTGTAAGAGTGGGTGTCTCCCCTGAGATGGTGGACCATCTCTAAGGGAGAGCCCAGACACCCTGCAGAGAAAACTAATTTCAGCCACTTGTATTTGCAATCTTATTCTTTCGGTCACCACCCAGAACTCATGACCATAGGTGAGAGTCAGAACATAGATTGACCAGTAAATCGAGAGCTTTGCCTTTTGCTTCAGCTCTCTCTTCACCACAACGGTCTGGTACAGCAACTGCAATACTGCAGATATTGCACTGATCCACCTGTCAAACTCTCATTCCATCCGTCCCTCACTCATGGACATAGTCCACAAAAAGGAGACGTGGAATATTGAGGCCACCAAACTGAACACCCTCTGCCACTTGGCTAAACATACCTCTTATGACCCTCAGTGTGTCAATGGCTGGTCCCTTCAGCTCAATAACAAGTCTCTTCACAATCATCTCAAACACATTATAATCACTGAAGCCAGGCAGCTCCCTTCCTCTGTGTTTCAGGTCATATTCATTCACCACATCCTGAACTGTTTTATGGTCTGTTGGATATAAAGTATGAAATGAAACTTTGGATGACTAAACATTTTCATAATGTTAAAAGAATATTGTCAACTTCTGAACAAATTCCCATTTCTCTTATATTTTGTGTTTTAAGAGTACAAGAAATGTTTGTGTAAACAATTTAAATATCTCTTTTGGGACTCTAAGATACATTTAAACATTTTTCTTGGTCTTAAATGTGATTATTTCAAATGACTAAATGATTATTCTATCCACAAAGGGCTTTTCTGCATGTGGATGTATACTCACATGAAAGCTTGATGCTGTCAAGATGATCTTTCCACTTTTTGAACTCTGTCCGAATAAGAATAAACAAGTTGTCCTGACTGACCACTTCCCCAGATGCCAATCGGTTGACCGTGTCATTAAATCGTGTCAATGTCTGAAAGAACCACCAGCATAAGACTTAAGCGTTTCAGTAAAAAAAAAAGACCATAGGTTGAAGGATTTGTGAACATGGCAACAGGAAGTGGCTGCTCACGCTGATGAAGAATGCCTTCCTCTTCTGAGGGTCCAGTGGTGGGCCTGGCTCACACAGGCTGAGGTCTTTCCTCAGATCCCACAGCTGCTTCTTTATCTGCTCTGAGAGCATAGGCAGTGATTTCTATAACAGAAAAAACAAAACTATGACTTATGTTTACACACTATCGGCATAAAAGTTTCCTTTAACCTAACAACTAAATCAGGTGTGTCGGATTGGAATCCACTGTACTACAAATATAAAAGAATTAGCATCTTGTGCTTAATTTTACGTAATGTCATGGGAGGCAGGCCGCAGCACACGGGGAGCTGCCCACTCACTCTCAGCCACACCCCCATTCCACACCACTCCCCCACTCACAATCACCCACTTACTAGCCACACCCATTCATCATCCCTTTCACCTGTCCCCTGTTTATTCTCATCACCTCTCCTACATTTAAGCTAACAGGTCCCAACCTCCAGTGCTGTGCAACCTTGACTAGCCTGCTCTACATGTCTAAAGCCTGACTGCGTGACCAGCATTTCCTGCTTTATAGACTTTGAGAATCACTGTTATATTTTAACTACGCACGCCATTCTCATCGGACTTCTATCCTCAGACAGCACTATCCTTGTTTCTTTGTTATTGAATTATGGATATTAAAGATATTCCATTGCCATCCTCACATTCATTTCTCTCTCTTCTCCCGCAACACCTAAATATTTATTTCTGTGAAAAACTTTCTCCTATCAGATGGACAGCATTCCATCTGTATATTATTTTGTGAAGGCTTTTACATTTTATAAACTATAATGTGAAAATGTTATTTTTTTTTACTTTCTATCATTGTAACAACAAAAATGCATTTGAATAACTACAATGCCAAAATGTCTGAGTATGGAAGCATTTTAGAGAACTTCAAATATGTTGAAAAGCACAAGTTGAGAATACTGTGTTGGAAAAGACATACTTTAATGTGATCAACCAGGTCTTGAGTCAGTTTGGTAGCAAGGCACTGAACAGTTGCTTTGTCCTCATACAGAAGGCAACTGTAAAGAAAATCAGGAAGTATTTTGTAGGCACTGTTGTTTATCACCAGATAATGATTGTGACAGATGTCGCAAATATGAGGTCTTCATAAGAATGTAACCTGAAGAATTCATGACGTCTGAAGAAATCTCTCTCCACACGAGTGGCTTCACCCAGAGAAATTCTGTCATCAATTTGTTTTTGGCCACGGCATTTAACAATGACATATCCTTTACTCAAGGGAATCACCTGATTTCTGACTATATCTAAGACATTTTGTTCTGTTCCTCTGTCAATAAGGTCTGGTTTGGTGAGAATAGCTGTATAAAGAATAAAAACTATGTATTATGCACATTGTTATTGGTAGCACTGATATTAGCAGATAATTCCATTATGTGTGCTGAACATACCCACAGTTCTTTTCCCTTCAGGGTCCACTTCTTGTGCCATTTTTAGTGCTTCTGTTGTTGCAATGTCAACATTACATGGAACCACGACTAAATTGATAGTTTCATCCCTCTCAATATATTTTCGTATGAGATTTTTAATCTATGCAGCAAAAGGACATTTTTAACATTGAATAAAACTGTCAATGTAATTAATGACGACAAAATGTCAGGTTTTAGTTTATGCTTACCTGATGTCCAATGTCATCAGGTTGACCTTTTACAGGAACTCTAGCAATCCCAGGTAGATCAATCAGTGTGAGGTCACACACATCAGGGGCCATGATCTCCAGAGTGATGAGGTCATCACATATTCCTACGCCTTCTCCTGCCAGCTTATTCTGGGCTTGTTGGAGAAATTGTAATGTGAATGGATTTTCCACAGCATAACTTTAGAATAATGTTAACGTCCCCAATTTTCTTTCAAATCAACAAAACAAGGATGTCATGTTTTCATATTATCAGAAACTGTACTAACCTGTCTTAACATGAAGCTCCACCAGAGAGGGGTCATCAAACTCAATGTATTCATCATTGTAAGATATGATTGCTCTCCAATAAACCCCGCCCCTAATCTTCCTCAGCTTCAGCTCCAGGGGACATCTGGTAACAATACCTACAGTGGACAGACACAACAGCACATTTGAGAACTGATTCTCCTTTATGTTAACTGGTCCAGTCTGCTTAAAGAAGAAGTGAGAATATTACAGGGCTTCATATGAAAATCACTACCTAGTGTAATTTCATAAAACCTTGAATCATACAAATTAATTAATCTTGTAAATGCTGATTGATTAATAAATAATTGATATAACATAAATTAATTGTAAAGGAAGATAAAAACCCACCACTTCCCCTGGGTAATGCCACACCAGATAGGGCTTCTAACACTGAGCTTTTTCCAGAGCTCTGGTCTCCTATCACTGCTATTGTTGGCAGAGCCAAATCGTCTTCAATTCCAATTAGCCTTAGAGAGTCAATCAGATCAATATATGGACGAACCCTCTCCTCTAGATGGCTATGGAACACCCCTTCCATTGGTTTACTGTGAACATCAAAAAGTTATCAAATTATATATGAAATCACTTCAATAAATTAAATAATACAAGGAACTTAAATCTTAGTCAAATTTACCTGAGCACCAAAAATTTATACAAACCTGTTTTCAGTAGAAAAGGGAATATCTTCAGACTTTCCTTCTTTAATCTCCATTATTTAGGAAATTTCTGGGAAAAATGGCTTTGACTTGATCTTTCTTCAGAGCTTTTATTGCATCTCAAAACTGCAAATAGCCTGCAAATATGTATTTTTAGATAATAGAATTTAGGGTTTTACTTACCTGGCTCTCTTCAACAGTGTGACTTCAGAAAGAACATGGAAAAAGTGAAAGTGATCAGTCTGACTATGTAGGCACACAGACCCACTGCTCCACCTCTAATGAGAAGTACAATAAAGAATGTAAAATAAATTGACTGCATTTACATCCACATTGGTTTAAATAAATGTGAAAGCTAAGTTGCATAGGTTTACCCACCTATACGATACTTTGGTTTTCCAGCAGTACGTCTTCTGTGTAGTCACTGGAACACATACACACAGCACAAAACAGGCACAATATATATGGTGAACTGAAAGGAAGCTTTATTTAAAAGATAATAGCCTCAACCAACATGTAGATACTTTTAAGATCAGATCTAATCTTTAATCTTTATCTTTGCAGTCAGAAATGTCTGGTGTGCAAACATGACTGTATGAAATGTGGAACTTAAAACTTCAGTAGCCTTGGTGATAACTTATAGCAGCAAAACATCACAGTACATGTTAACCTGAAAAGTTTAAATTCTCATAAGGCAAACAAAACTCACACATCTTATCAAGACTCTGATTATATAATAATCCTAATTAAATTTCATATGACAAAGCTGAAGTCACACACATCAACCAGTTTCAGCCTTCTGCCCCCCTCCCCCCACTGCCCTTCATCTTATCCGACATTTATCACTTTATTTTTTTATATTTTTTTGGACTTCCCCCTAACAGCTAAGAAAAATCCCTTTTTCCTGCATAACTGGTTCCATAGCACAGTTCCCTGTTCTAAAGCTCAGAGACAAACATCTTGACAATGAAAAACAGAGCTACCTTCTAGCATCTCAGCACAACAGGGCTCTATCCTTGGGTACCCCGGTACTAATAATGTCTTATAAGATTAAAGTCTTCCCTGCTCTAACACAATTAACTCTAGCAGTTGTAGTGGAGAATGAGAATCTTTTTCTCCTGTCACCCTTCCACTGGGTGACCCACAGATCACGAGCCCTGGGAGTGACCCTTCTTCCACATGTCTGAGGAACTCTCCTTATAAGATCCAGTAAGGGCCTTGGGATGAGGAATTATGGCCCTGTTTATGGTCGCTCATGAACAATTCATGAAGACCTATATCCAAAATTCCCAGATTTTCCATGATTCTTATAACTCCCTTTTAAATGCTCCAGAATTACTGGATTCTAACCTATACCAGAGTAAGCAGCTATTCCATCTGGTCTTCGAGCCACAGTGGTATTCAGCAGAGATGGGCACTCGAGTTAGCGACTCGAGTCGAAGTCGCACTTAAGTCGCATTCCAAAAGACTTCAGACTTGACTTGAAACTGGTCCCTAATGACTCCTGAACAACAAGAGCCAGTCTGCCATCCAGGCGCTGTGTGTGAGTTATAGAAAAAATACTTTCTTTGTGTGTTTATTTTGCCATTATTCCTTACTTTTCTTTCGGTGATTTGGGACGCAGAACCTTTTCTAGTGACGTATCACAACATCACTTATCATGCGTGGGAAAACGGCGAGAAGCGTTAAATGTAAACGAGGTTGCCATGGCTACGTACATAAGCTTAGGGATCTCCTGTCCCTAAGCTTATCCTGGTATTGACTTGAGACTTGACTTGAATTCTAGCCAAAAGACCCATGACTTGACTTGGACTTGCATTTTGCGACTTTTGAACATCTCTGGTATTCAGCCTGTGCCACATAGACTATAATAACTAGCCTGTAATAACTTGTGTAAGTTCAGTCGCTGTAACGAGACTTTGGCTGCTTCTGTGCAGTTCAAGTCTCCGGTGTTGCAGCGCGAACGAACCAGAGACAGGAATTCCCCTGGCGCTGTGGGCACAAGGGAGTCTCATCGCTCACGGAAAAAGATACAGTTACTTTCAGTTTTGACTGGCTTTTGTGACGAGACCCCAGGTATGTGCTGTGTGTCTACCTGTCTTGGAAAACACTACAGGAGGACCGACAGGGAGGGCCACTGCGAGCTCCTGGTGCCTCGGGTGAGGCGGAGTCATCGCAGAGAGAGCAACCGAGAAGCAGTGGTGTCTGTATGTTCTTCCAGGCTCGACCAGGCTCCAGTGAATGGGACCACACCCCCTGGATTGAGCCCCGCTGCCGCAACGCCTCTTGTGGTCGTCCCTGGGACTGCTACATTGTCCAAGGCTGTCACTACGGCAACAGCACCCCTGTTGACCAGCATTGTTACTACAATACCGGTAACCTCGGACCTGCCCCCTCTGATCTCACTGACCTTATCTCCCCTAGAGACCCCAAAGATTTTTTTGGGGGGGAGTAGTGGCTATACCCTCCTGACGAGGCCAGCTTGAGTGCCGGAGGTCCAGGAGAGGCCAGCTCGAGTGCCGGAGGTCCAGGAGGGGCCCGCTCGAGCGCCAGAGGAGTCGCTGCTGCCTGTTCCCATGACCCGAAAGGGGTCACCGCCGCCGCCGCCTGTTCCCACGACCTGGAAGGGGTCACCGCCGCCACCTGTTCCCGCGACCCGGAAGGGGTCGCCGCCACTGCCTGTTCCAGTGACCCGGAAGGGGTCACTGCCGCCCCCAGACGTCCCTGCAGCGCCCCAGTAACCGTCGCCGCTGCGCCACCGCTGGATCCGGACTCGCCGCTGCTAGACGTCCCCGCAGCACCCCTGTGGACGCGGGCCTGCCTACGCGTCCTGCTGCGCCGTGGCCCCCACCCGTCCCGCCCTGCTCTGTGTCTCCTGTTGCTCCTTGTTTCCCGCCCTCCCTGCCCTCTTTTGTGGGTTCTGATTCGTTGTTTTTGCCATCTGCTGTTCCTGGTGTTGTCTTTGCCCGTGTTATGGTACCTATTTCAGTACTTGTGTCCTCTTTCTGTTCCGTTGTCTCTGTTTTTGCCTGTGCCTGTGCCTGTTTCTGTGTCTGTTCCGGTGTCTGTTCCTGTGTTTGTACCAGTCCCCCTGTCGGTTGCCTGGTCTGTTTTGGGGTTTAGTTTTCCTCGTCCTCCTGTTGTGCCTCCTCCCGGACGTCGTCGCCCTTTTTGTGATGTTGCTCCTCCCCCCTCTTGTCGGCCTGTTCGTCGTCCTCAGTCTTGTGTCCTTACGTGTTCTGTTATTGTTCCTTCGTCCGCTTGCGCTCCTGTGTCTGTCCCTGGTTTTCCTTTAGTCTTTTTAGTGCACTTTTGGGGGGGGGGGTTACTGTCACGATTATACCCTCCTCCACCTGTCAATCATGCCTGTTTTGTTTTGCTAGCCATGTGTGTTTCATAGTCCCGCCTTGTGTTTTCTAACCCTTCCCCTTTCGGTTCATGCTTGTTTGTCCCTTGTTTTCAATATGTCTGTATGTATTGGTTATGTTTCCTGTTCTGATTCCCTCACGGACCTGACCCATGCCTGTCTGTTCGACCCTGAGTTTGGCTTGCTCTTTAATAAATCTCACTCTCCTCAGCGTTTGTGTCCGCCATTATACCCACCGTTGCTCCCGGCATTACAATGTGTTCTATGTTATTCTGCATTTATATACACAGGCCGCACTGGATCCAAGTGTTCCTTAGTTCGTGATTAGATAACAAAAATTAATTTGAGAATTAGGTGTTTTCCTTGTCATGGTATGTCAAGGAATCCCCCCCATTTTTCTACCTAAATCCCCCTCAAGACAGAGGTAATGCATATTCATTTAGCAAGTTTCAGATTGTCAAATTAGAAAAAAAACCTTATTTAGAAAAATACTCTGAACTGTTTGCTTGCTCTCACTCATCTAGCCTTTTCAAGGTAATTTTTATTTTTCATTCATTTTTGAGCAGTCTAATTAGGCTGGCTCAGTTGGCCATCTTTGAGCTTCTTTAAGAAAGCTGAAAGAATCCGTCCATATAACCCGTGCTGAAATTCAAACCCACACTCACATAAATCAAGTGTAATGTCTTGCTCACAAAACCCGGTTGTTCCTGCCACTACAGTAGGCCCCCACCCACCCCGCTAGTGGTAGAGTTACACATAGATCCAAATCACCTTCCCACCTGTCTCTCATTACTCCACCCTCTTACATGTCTATATCTCTCACTCCCTCTGCTTCCCCTTTGCGAAGTATTGTTACCATGGTGCATGCTGAGCGGTTGTATTATCTGATTCTCTTCCTGTGCACCAACCTCTGTTCTTCCCCTAGACTACTCCTCAGAACTGCCCTTAGGATATCTCTTGGACTCTGCCATACACCTTTGACCCACAACGACCCAGACCCCAATACCGGTGCACATGGTCAGCAACAAACCTCAGGTAGGCTGTGGCGTTGACATGATGCTCAATTTGTACTAATGGGCCCAAAGTGTGCCAGGAAAATATCCACCACACCATTGCACCACCACCACCAGCCTGAACTGTTGATAAAAGGCAGGATGGATCCATGCTTTAATATTGTTGACGCCAAATTCTGACCCTACCATCCGAATGTCGCAGCAGAAGTCAATGCTCATCAGATCAGGCAACGTTTTTCCAATCTTCTATTGTCCAATTTTGGTGAGCCTATGCTAATTGTAGCCTCAGTTTCCTGTTCTTAGCTGACAGGAGTGGCACCCAGTGTGGTCTTCTGCTGCTGTAGCCCATCCGCCTCAAGGTTCGACGTGTTGTGCGTTCAAAGTTGCTCTTCTGCATGCCTCAGTTGTAATGACTGGTTATTTGAGTTACTGTTGCTGTTCTATCAGCTCGAACCAGTCTGGCCATTCTCCTCTGACCTCTGCATCAACAAGGCATTTGCGCCCACAGAACTGCCGCTCACTGGATATTTTCTCTTTTTCAGACCATTCTATGTAAACCCTAGAGATGGATGTGCGTGAAAATCCCAGTATCAAACCAGAAACCAGATCAGTGGTTTCTGAAATTCTCAGACCAGCCCATCTGGCACCAACAACCATGCCACGTTCAAAGTCACCCAAGTCACCTTTCTTCCCCATTCTGATGCTCAGTTTGAACTGCAGCAGATTGGCCATGTCTTCATGCCTAAATGCACTGAGTTGCTGCCAAGCTGACACATTTTCTTTCTCTTTATTTATTTCATTTATTCATACATTCATTCATACATTAATTTCATTTCTACTGTTAGATATCTCTCAGAATTAGATCAAGCTGATAATGAAAAACCTTTTCCTAGTTTTTTTGATAAGCAAGGGTGCCAATAATTCTAGAGGGAAAATTCTGCCATATTTCTATAGGATTGTTGTGTTTAGTATTATCATACAGGGTTTCTGGCAAATGTGTAAGAAAGCACACTGCCTTACTGTTACTAATATGTGATTCTTATACATAGTACACTAGCATCAAATAATTTCGAATTTGATAAATAAATGTAATAAATTCTTTACAAGATTGGTTGGTATTAATGGAATAGCTGTATCCATGCAAACTAGTACCATGGCATTAATATGAATATACCTATTCATGCAAACACACATATACATACACATAAAACCATATATAATCAAGCTAGCAAATGCTTAGAACCAGACAGTTATACAGAAAACAATTTACATACAACAATTTATTTAGTATAATCCTATCTCTGCCATTAGGCCCTTAGAGTGCACTGCTAATTCTGGATTGAGCTTCTTTTAGGCGTTCTATGCGCTGAAGCAGGTCTACCCTCCTGCGCCCCCTTTCAGAATCTTCGCTCAGTAGTTTAACAACATCAGCATCATCCCTCAGGTCCACCATCTGATTACGCAGCATTTTAGCTGCGTCCTTCAGCATGAAGAGGAGGAGCAGCATTGGAATATAGTCTGACAGCCTCTGGTAGACAATCTAAGAAGACCAAAATACCCAACTGTGATGGAACATGTTATGAAACCTTTCTCCTTAAGTCACCCATTTGCCATCCATGCAGTGAGAACACACACACACTAGTGATCACTAGGGGGCTGTGAGTACACACATGCCCAGAGCAGTGGGCAGCCCTAGCCCTGGCACCTGGGGAGCTTTTGGGGTTAAGTGCCTTCAGTCACAGCCTAGCTTGGAATCAAACCCACAACCCTCTTATCACAAGACCAGGTCCCCAACCACTAGACCTAGAGTTTTTTGTTCAGTGAGAGCTGTGGACATACAAATAAAAAAAACTGTCGCTAGCCCAAAAGTAGGTGTAATGAGTAATGAGGCGATTTACAACAGTGTGACCTGGGACATGAGCCAAACCCACAGTTAACCACAGTGAGGTAGTAAAAACGTAAAGTTAGCAGTGAGTTTACATACACATCCATAGTAATTTTACTGCTCACAGTCATCTCCTGTCTTGTCCCATCACATTTGTTATGCAATCAAACATTTAATTATATCCTCAGAGTGGATTAATATTTCACAGGTTATAATTCAATATAAGATGACGGACCAACCTCATAGTACAGGATAAGCTTTTCTGGAATGAGTTTCCTGGTATCAAGCGTCACACACCAACTTGCTGCATCATCTGCATCATAGACAGCCTCATTGGTCATGTCCTCCTGAACCATCTCTGAGATCTTGGAGTTGCTGATTTTCTGCTGTAAAATGCTGTCCTGAGTGAAAATCAGCTGCTCCATCTGAATGAACTCTTTGATCCTGGTCTCCACTCGGGCTTCTTGCTTTGACTGAATATTATCGATCATTGTCTAACACGTTACAAGAGTAGAACTAATGGTTATATAAGGCCAAGTTGTTCATTCATTGAAAAAAATTCAGTTTCAAGCAGTGTCAGGTTTATGTACTTACCATGACAATATACCTCAGATGAGGGTAGTTTTCAAAAGATATTTTACAGACTTTCCTAAACTCATTTTGAATTACCTCTGAAAATGAAAGTTGTCAATACAAAAAAGAATCAGTGGCTGGAATTCTCTGACACAAGTTAATTACTGAAATTCAAATGTAGTGTGTGCTGATGTAGCTGACCTCTGATCAGTTTCAGTGTGTCCATTGCTGGTTCTTCCAGTGCATCCACTTGTTTTTTGATGACACGCTCCAAAGCACAGAAGTCATTAAAGGTTATCAGCTCCCGTCCACGGTGCTGTTTATCATACTCTCTGATCATTGTCTCCACTTTGTCTTTGACTTCATTCAGAGTCCAACACAGAGCAAAATCAAATGATTGGTCTGACTGCAAGAACTTTGTATCTCGGTGAACAACATTTAGTCTAATGAATCTAGTTTTTCGAAAACAGAAACTCTCTTTACATTTGAATTACATATTTCAGTTATTATATTGAAATGTTGTTCATACTGTACTTAATCACTAAACTTGCAGGTCTTACATGATATTTTGCTGGTCCTTAAGTATCTGTCCCATTGTTTAAAGACTGGGCGTAGGTGTGCATACAGGTTTTTGTCCTTTGATTCTCCTGTTCTACTCAACTCACTGATTTTATCAATAAATTCATTTAGAACCTAAATAAAGGCCAGGAAAAAAAACAACTTATAACTTGAAACTTATTATTTAGGTATTTAGTAGCTAAATTAAAATGTAACAATCATGCAGTTATTCAACTGATTCAGAAATGTTTTCAAAATTGATTAAAAGGTTCCTGTTTTGCATGCAAATTAATGCTGATTTTTTTCAAGATGAATTCCTTTATACTATATATAAGCTACCTGGCTCAGAAATGGGCCCATCATTTCACGGTCTAACGGAGGGCCATCTTGATATTTCTTAAGCTCTGTATGTAGATCAAGTAGTAGGCTGTGAATTTGATCTGCCAAATATGGAAGTGATTTCTGTCAGAGAGAAAACATTTTGTTTAGTTTACCAGCAAAAGAGGCCTCAGGCCCCATCTTAGCCAACATCACAAAGAACAAGATCATGCTTACCTTGATGTGTTGCACCAAGTCTCGGGTAAGCTTTATTCCCAAGCAATGTGTGCTAGCCTTATCTTCATCCAAGAGGGAGCTGAGATATCAAAGTTTGGTTTGAGAACACTGTACATTAGGTTTCATCTACATTTCACCTAAAATGTAAAATGAAGCAAGGTGCCTGAGCCTGTCACATGATATAATGTACCTAAAGTATCTGTGGTTCCTAAAGAAGTCTCTCTCAAAACGCATGGCTTCAGCCAAAGAGATCTTATCATTGATATCCTGCTGACCTCGGCACCGTACAATGATGTAACCTTTACTGAGTGGAATCACTTTGCCCTGGAGGATCCTTAACACATCAGTCTCTGCCCCTTTGTCAATCAGATCTGGTTTTGTAAGGATTGCTGCAATAGAACTGCATTTTAGATCTCAGTTTGCTTTCTGTAAAATTAATCATTTGGATATAAAACCACCTTTGACTTGAAGTTGGGGAATATATTTTAAATACCCAGAGTCCTGTTTCCTTCAGGGTCCACTTCCTGTGCCATTCTCAGTGCTTCTGTTGTTGCTATGTCAACATTGCAAGGGACCACAACCAAATTAATGGTTTCTCTTTTGGTTATGAATTTCAAAATAAGACGACGGATCTAAAATGAAAGCATCATTTATATAATAAGTGGTATTATTATTTCAATACAATGTGGTATTATGATAAATAAGTAAAATGCCTGATAACATCCAGTATTTCAAATCAATCAAGATCATTCTGCAGACATGCCTGATCTTCCACTCACCTGGTCTCCGATGTCATCAGGTTGACCTTTCACAGGAACTCTGGTTATACCAGGGAGATCAATCAGTGTGAGGTCACACACATCAGGAGATGATATTTCTAAGGTGATCAAGTCATCACAGATCCCTACGCCATCTCCAGCCAGGATGTTCTGTGCTGTGAAGGAAATCCCCCAAAAGTGCTACATGTAGAAAACTACACTAAGGTTCTTTGTTTCATTTGAAAACATGACTTGGTGGTTCATAAGTTGATATAGGGCACATAGGGACTTGCCTGCTCGGACCAGCTGTTCTACCTGTGAGGGATCGTAAAACGTCTCAGAATGACTTTTAAATGAGATCGTCCCCTCCCATTGCCTTAGCTTCTGCTTCCGGAGTTTAAGCTCCAGAGGGCAGCGTGTGACAATACCTGAATTGAAAAATATTATGGCTTCACACAGGTAACTATTAATCCATATA
The DNA here is from genome assembly GCA_020368025.1 of Brachyhypopomus occidentalis. Taxonomy (NCBI): domain Eukaryota; kingdom Metazoa; phylum Chordata; class Actinopteri; order Gymnotiformes; family Hypopomidae; genus Brachyhypopomus; species Brachyhypopomus occidentalis. The sequence continues at coordinate 6,113,798 of JAGXOD010000247.1, read as the reverse complement.
GGATTACTCACAGTTCACAGTGTCAAAGTTTAAAAGTATAGAAACCAGATTGTACATGGATGTAAGTAAATATATTACACTTATTTACAGAGCACATTACTACGACTGTAGCTGATCCAAAGTGCTGTACAACAGTGAACAAAAAAAATAGTCACAGCACACCAAAACTATATTTCCTAGGATACATGTCATCAGTCACCAAAAGCTAGCACTTAAAACCAGGGACAAGGTCAATATCCTGACTTTTTTTTAAGATCGTACAGAGTGATGAGAATGTGAGTTTACCACTGCCTCTTGGTAGGGCTACCCCAGACAGGGCCTCGAGAACTGAGCTTTTCCCAGAACTCTGGTCTCCAACCACAGCAATAGAGGGCAGAGCAAGGTCCTTCTCTATACCGAGCTTCCTCAGAGAGTCGATTAACTCAATGAGAGGCCGAACTTCTATTTGCATGTAGGTCTGGATCATGCCATCATTTTCTATGGGACCATGTTTTCTTTAACAATAGAGGAAGAAAATTCATGAACAGCAATCAAAAACTGATAATGTATTTTTTTTTAGCTTATGGAATGATTGCACCTTACCTTTGCTCTACATCTTCCAATGAATCCATTGATTCAGTTATGAATAAATGAATGAATGAATTAGATGTTTCCTAGCAGATCTTCAACGTTCTTCACAAAATCTGAAAAGGTTAATTGTTATATCATTTCTTACCTAGGTTTTGTGCTGCTAAACATGATTCTTGCTTTGGAAAATCATTATAATACAACTGTAGTGTCGATCCAAAATGGGAATTAGCAAAAATCATCAAGTCAGTTCTTTAATAGTTAATCCTCAATTATATGAACAACAATCTAAAATTTTAAATGAATTTAAAAAGGAGGGATCATGATCACCTGTATCATGTGACCAGCAGGTCTCCAGCTAAGACACACAAAGTTGACACAGAACACAAAGCATTAAAATCCTATGCCTTCTCTTGACTTACTGGTGACAAAACCCCTGCAGATTCTGGAAAAAAACAGTCCATTTATACAGCCCAAAAGACCAAGGGTCATCAAGCATGTGGGTTTTTATTGGATGACATTTTATATGCTACAAACATTTATAATTGATAAAGAATAGACCAGCTCTTTCCAACTCTTTTGGAATGGGCATTGGACTGGTTCCAGTGCGCCATAAAACATGAACTTCGACCGGCATGTCGTATCATGGCCTAATTAACATAATATCTTTGTCACGGTGAGGGAGGCTCCCCCTACCGGTCGCCTCCGGCACAGCGGCAGTTGTCCTGTTGTTGTTGCGTTGTGTGCGTCCCTCAGGTGGGCGGGGTCCATTAACCCCTTCAACTGGTCTTATCTTTGTACCAGTTGACGGCTGGTTATTGTATCCTTAATTTGGAGCAGTGCACGAGTTTTGGGTTTGCGCACTTTATGCATTAAACCCCTCTTTTTCTCTGAGACTTGGCGTGATTGCTTCTTTTTTAGTTCGCACTCCCTGCCCGTCACAGAATAACCAGCCTTTTGGAAGCCGCCAGTATCCTTTACTTTCTCCTTCGTTCGTGGTCATGTCTCATGGTAAGTGTTTGTCTGCGTGTTATTTATGTTGTCTTGTGTGTGAGGAGAGCTTGGTCACTCACTACTCGTCCCGCCGTGCTTAAATGTTTGTGAACGGAGCTAGTGACCACAACAGTGCTCTCCTCCAGTGTGTCTGTGCGTGCCTCGCGTTAAGCCAGTGCTAGCGAGTGCAGTGTGCGCATGTCATTTGTTTGTCTTGTGTGTTCGTTTTTGTCTTGCCGTTTGTTCGTGTAATTCCCCGTATGCTCCTCCCCTCCCCTAAGTGTGTTTTTGAGGGGGAGCTATGGAGGGTCCCGTGCCACCGTCTGTGGCACGGAGGGCGTAGCTCCATTAGGAGGCCCTGACCCACGGGAGGGAGTCTCCTGAGCAGGTAGGGTGTCCTCATGCTGAGACGGAGCTCCCTCCCCCCCGTGTAAAGGGGTAAAAGGGTCAGGGTAAGTGTGCGTGTGTGTCGGTGTGTATGTATACGCCCACTTTGTGTTTGTCCTAGCGTGTTTGTGAATTGTTTTATGTAATTCCCCGTACGCTCCTCCCCTAAATGGGCGTTTGGGGGAGGGGCTATGGAGGGTCCCGTGCCACGGTCTGTGGCATGGAAGGCGCAGCTCCTAAGGGAGGCCCTGACCAGCTGGAGGAAGTCTCCTGAGCAGGTAGGGTGTCCTCATGCTGAGACGGAGCTCCCTCCCCCCCGTGTAAAGGGGTAAAAGGGTCAGGGTAAGTGCGTGTTTATGTTGTGTCTGTGTGTGCGTGTGTGCGGATGTGTTGTGTGCAGGTTCCTCCCGCGGTTGACTGTGGAGTCCCTGGACCTCGTGGGACCTCCCAAGTAAGCAGGAGCCCCCCTATGTGATGGGGTGACCGGAGCCCTGGTCGTAAGTAGCCTCCCTGGAGGAGAAGAGCTCCCCGTGTGTGTGGGGGCCAGAGGGCTCCGGCCTGAAGAGCTCCTGCTGAAGATAGAGGTCCCCCCCCTCGTGTTCGGGGTGACTAGGAGGTTGGCCCCGGGGTCTGACCGGTCACCTATGGGGAAGGAGTGCTTACCCCTGGAACCTCCGGCAGGGTGGAGGAGTCCACCCTGCTATGCACCTCCCCATGAGGGGCGGTTTCCCCGACCGGTTAGGGTTGCCCAGGGCCACACCCTGGGGTGTAGCCGGCCCACTATGGGGAAGGAGTGCTTCCCTCCTGGAACCTCCGGCAGGGTGGAGGAGTCCACCCTGCTATGTACCTCCCCATGAGGGGCGGTGTCCCCGGCCGTTCTAGGGATGCCCAGGGGAACTCCAGGCCCTGTGCAGGGGTCTGCCCCGAGCCGAGAGTTTGGTCCAGGAGACGTTCAACTGTGCGGTAGGGAGGTAACCTGCACACACGCACACTTTGTGGGGCCTTGGGGCGTGAGGGCCCTGTGACCGACTGGGGAGTGGTTTGTGTCTTGTTGACGGCCCAGCCAGTCCAGGGTCCTGCCCAGGGAGGCGGGAGCTAATCTATGTTGTATGTTTTGTGTTTCAGCTCCAGGACCGCCTTGTCCCGCCTTGACCCTGCCTTGTCTCCGCCTTCCTGCCCCTTTGTCTTGGGTCTTTTGTACTGCCGCTAGGATCGCACATCGGGCCGTAGTGTGGCTTGGTGGGGGGGTCTGTCACGGTGAGGGAGGCTCCCCCTACTGGTCACCTCCGGCACAGCGGCAGTTGTCCTGTTGTTGTTGCGTTGTGTGCGTCCCTCAGGTGGGCGGGGTCCATTAACCCCTTCACCTGATGGTCGTTTGTCTGTCTATATATGTTTTGTCTGTGTACCAGTTGACGGCTGGTTATTGTATCCTTAATTTGGAGCTGTGCACGGGTTTTTGGTTTGCGCACTTTATGCATTAAACCCCTCTTTTTCTCTGAGACTTGGCGTGATCGCTTCCTTTTTAGTTTGCACTCCCGGGCCCGTCACAATCTTGCTAATCCACAAATCGGTTTGGCGGTCAGGAATGCTCTATACTAATTAACGCGCTCAACCTAGATATAATGTTTAATTTTTGCAAATATTTTACATTTTATCTATAACATTTGAACTTACGTTTACTCAAATATCTATGTATATTGGAAGGATTTTTACTTTGCAAAACAGAAAAAAGAATGAAGCTTTGGCCATCGAAACCTTTGCAGTACCACTGAGGCCCACTTGGGGGCCGAATCTGAAAAACACTGCTGCATTAAATTGAATTTAACTGAACGCCGTTCACGGTTAACTTTGAAAGCCATCATTTGAGCGCTGATAATATGATCCAACATGGATGCGAACGTTGAAAGCTTATAAAGGTTTTTTTATAAAGTATGCAGACCATTAAGATGTTTTAGCAAAGTAACGGTTGACGATCCTAAAGAGATAATTTTCTACACGTGATCAAAGAGTAATTGCGTTGACAGGAGTGAAAATGTGATGATACAAAATGCTATGGTTAAAAATGGTACGGTTACTTATAGCTGATTCATTTCTGTAGAGGTATGCTTATAGTAGTTGGCTTATAGCTAACCTTCACTCTGTAGAGTACAAGAAGGCTACAGGTTTTGCATGTGATGATTTTGAGTGTCTTACATAAAGTTGCATGGCATATCTACGTTTGTGCAAAACAGAAAATGCAATAAGAAAGAAACCACAATTACCGTTCATAATAACAAATTCAGGGTCGTGTATGTTTTGCAGACCTTTTGCAATTTCATAGGGAGATCAAATATTTACAAAAACCTTTGTTCTTTTCAGCAAAGAAAAGTAACTAGGTCCACTGCATTTTTATATATATGCAAGGGGCAGTGATGGTTTTGAGCATTTAATGAGAAGTTTTACCGGTGGTGTTTATTAAGGACTTCTCCATCTGTACCACAGTTCTTCCTCTAGATCATTCTGTGGTAGCCTTTGGTCACTAACCAGATCGAGTAGCAAGAGTCTTCCTTTTCTCAGTTTTTTTTTCTCAAAAATTATATGATATGCGACCCAGGCTAGTGATTCCGATTTGGTGACTTCCCGATTTTCTTTTCATCAATTTTCTGTGTTGAACAGCTCATCCTGCCTTAGAGGATCGGCGTGTACAAGTGTCATATTGGAGATTCAGGAAGCTCCTTCAAGTTCGGTGTTTATTCGGTCATTTAGCTAGCCCGCCATCGGATAACTTCAGTATGGTTGGTATAGAGCTTGATTATTAAAACACTGAAGTCTCTGGTAGTAAACGTTTGAGAACGTATTGTCCAACTTTGTTACTGTGTAAAGTGGCAACCTCAGTGGTAAACGCTAGTAGAGGGATTCATTCTAATGACACTACACAGTTGGCCTTTTGGCTACAGACTGAATTCATGCCCTTCAGTTTGCGATGTATGTGTAATAAATAAAGGAAATAAATGAAGTCAAGTCAAGTCAGTTTATTTGTATAGCACATTTAAAGACATCGAGTGCTGACCAATGCTGAACAATTTTTGCAGTATGACACACCTAAAAATATAAGACATTTAAGTACAAAATGCTAATACAAACTAAGCATGAAAAGTAAATAAAAATAAAAATAAGAGAACCCGTAAGAACATTTACAATAAAACATCCATAAACCACATCTTAATGACACACTAAAATAGCTACAGACATAACAGATGACTGACAAACTGCTCAGGACTCAAAAGCCTGCGATAAAAAGTAGGTTTTTAAATTGGTTTTAAAAATATTTACTGTAGCCGATTCCCTTATAAAAAGTGGAAGGTTTTGGAGCTGCTACCGAAAAGGCCCAGTCACCTTTGAACTTTAACCGAGACCGCGGAATGTCTAAAGTCCACTGGTTAGAAGAACGTAATGAGCGAGGAGAGGAGCGAAAGTGAAGGAGATTGGAGATGTAGGTAGGAGCTAAGCCATGAAGAGCTTTAAAAACAAACAATAAAACTTTAAACTCTACCCTGAATTTTACTGGGAGCCAGTGTAGAGATGCCAGCACAGGGGTGATACTGTCTCTTTTTTTAGTCCCGGTCAGGAGACTTGCTGCTGCGTTTTACACCAGCTGGAGACGTGAAAGGCTCGACTGACAAATACCCAAGTAGAGAGCATTGCAGTAATCCAGACGTGATGAAATAAAAGCATGGATAACCGTTTCCAGATCCTTAAAACATAAAATACTTTTAAGCTTAGCTATGTTCCTGAGCTGATAAAAAATTCCTCTAACCAATGAGCTGATTTGTTTTTGGAAGTTTAGGTTTGTGTCAAAGATGAAGCCCAGGTTTCTGACATGATCATGCAGGTTGGGTCTTAAAGAGCACAGATCATTGGCTATCACTCCAGCCGAGTCAGAATTACCAACAATAAAATAATGTCAGTTTTTTCTTTGTTTAATCTGAGGAAATTATTAGACATCCAGCATTCCACGTCCTTCAAACAATCCAACAGGTGGTTTGAGGAACCATTTTTGTTTAGGTTGAGTGGAAGGTAGACCTGTGTATCGTCCGCATAGCAATGATAAGAAATGTTGTACTTTTGGAAGATGGACCCAAGAGGGAGCGTGTATAGAGAAAACAGGATGGGTCCCAGGATAGATCCCTGAGGTACCCCACAGGTGACCGGTGCAAGAGATGATGAGGATTGCCCCATCTTAACAGTGAAGGTTCGATTGGATAAATAGGATGTCAGCCATTTTAGGGCTACTCCTTTAATGCCAACACTACACTTCAAGCGATCCAGCAGGATTTTATGGTCAATGGTGTCAAAGGCTGTGCTTAGATCTAATAGAACTAAGATTGCACAGTTCCCAGAATCCACGGCTAGAAGTAGATCATTCAGGACTTTAAGGAGGGCTGACTCTGTGCTATGGTAGGGTCTAAAACCTGATTGAAACCTGTCCAAGATGTTATGCTGGCTTACATAGGAGCAAAGTTGCTGAAAAACAACTTTTTCCAAAGCTTTAGCCAAAAAAGGAAGCTTAGAGATAGGTCTAAAATTCTCCAAGACTGCAGGATTCAAGAAGGGTTTTTTCAGGAGAGGCTGAATGACCGCATGTTTAAGGGAAGATGGAACAATACCACTTGTAAGACTGCTGTTTATAATTGTTTGAATACTAGGGCCAATAGTTGGCAGTACATCCTTCAAAAGCGGAGTAGGGAGTCTACGTCTAAGCATAGCAAAACAAATACCAACTGATACCTTTGTACTTAAGCCAGAAAGTTATATAAACATTAACAAACACGTTTAATCAAACATATATAAAAAAAATATTGACCCATTCACAAGTATTGTATTGTAACTATAATAATTGGCAAACTGATGACATTTACAGGAGTGTTGCTTTGTTTCCAGTAAATGGCCACACTAAAGATGATCACATGACTCTTTCGTGACATTGCAGTTCAGAAAGTTGGCATCTTTCCTATGACAGGAATGTGCCGAGTCATTTGCTGGTATTGTAGTTTAAAAATGTTTAAATTAACAAATATGCACACCTAAGTTTGAAGAGCTAGTCCCATTCTTTATTGCAGATAAGGTTAACACGTCTTACCGAGACACCCTCTAGAGAATGCCACCCAAAGAATTATGTTTTTAAACTATTATGTTTTGTTCAACTCAGTCAGTCGTTGCTGGCAGCAGTAGTTCAGTAAGAAATCAAGTCTACTTTGTATACAATGCAGCTGGCCACATGTTACCTGTGCTTGTGAAGTTTTAAAAACCTTTAAGTACACTTTATTTCAGCTTGCTTTATCCACAGTGAATGACATGATGCTCAGTTTGATTGTCCACAATTCAAATTTTTGCTGAACAAAAAAGAGGTCTTCGTTTTTAAAAAAGAGGCTTAATATCATATCCACTTAGTATCCATTTGTAACACGGGGTAGATGACCAAGGAGGGGTTTCAAAAACATGACAACATTAACAATGAACATAGACACAAACACAACAGGGAGTAAACTCTAACCAAAGATGAGTGACAGGCACACAGTAACACACATTAAATACTCAAACAAAGAACAAGTGCAAGACATAACGGTAAAGAGACAAGTAGCAGGTGTGATGAATGAACACACAGCACCACACCCAAGGAAATATATAGACATAGGTGGATGAAAGCACATAAACATGCCCAAAGGGAGGGGTCAGGGGTCACCGTGACACCACTCAATATCGCTGATGTAGCTCCACCCTCCTCTATCCTGCCTCTGAGTCTTTAGTGAGTAGTTTCAAAACATTGGCTCCATCCAGTATGTCCATGGAGTCCCCACACCATAGCGGCAGCTTGCTTCAGCATCAACATCAGGATACAAAGAAAAGTCATCCAGTAGCTGGTAGGCAATCTGTTCATATCAAGAGGAAGAAAACTGCTAAGCTTCATTTGAAAAGTTATAAGGTTTCTCAGTTGTCTTATGCATGAGATGGAATGTACATAGAGGTAGTAAAACGTTCACTGCAGTACACAAGGTTTCTAGAGAAACAGGATGCTTTAGACAGAGGACCTTCACACACACGCACTTACGCACACCCCAACCCACATGCCAAAAAAATTAAACACATCCCGGCTTTTAGGACTTTTTATTGTAATCCTGCATTCTTAAATTCCTTGTTTTGTATTGTTTTTGGTTTGGTGGGAAGTATGTAAAAGGACGTAGTATCATTGTGTGGTGCTGTGGCCGTAGCGTGATCGTGACAAAAGATTCCAGCTGGTATTTTTGTATTTTATTATCTATATCTCCACAACCCCGAGCCTAAAAGTGCCAACGTGCTCTCACACAGATTAAAATAGTCTATGATTAAAGATCCCAGGTTTAAGACTGGCCATACTCTTCAGGCATCCCGTCTCTTTTATCTGTGAGATCACCCTCATAATCTAGGGAAACCCGAGGCCATTCACTAGCCTCCCTCCGATCAGCAACCACAGAGGTTCTCCCCCTCCATTGCGGATCTCTCCTGCCTTTTAATTCGTCTGACTCCTCCCCCCAATCACCTGGACTGGTCCAATCTGTATGGACAAAGGGGGGACAACATTCCATGATCCTCAACAGGTAAATTATCTCTGCTGGTGACGGTACTCACTCCGTCACACACCCCCAAGATCGTCACTCCTCCGGGTGACGAGAGAGGAAGTCAGCAGTGACGTTCTGCTCGCCTGCCTGATACACCACTGTAAACTTAAACGGTTGTAAAGACAGGTACCACCGACTAATCCGACTAATGCAACCATTGCAGGGCTCGATGGTCCGTCTCCAGAGTGAATTCCTTACCTATCAAATAGTAGCGCAGGGAATCCAACGCCCACTTAACCGCTAAGCACTCCTTCTCAACTGTAGAATACCTGGTCTCGCGTGGGAATAGCTTATGGCTGATATAAAGCACCGGCGCACGGTCTTCTCCTTCTCCTTGGAGTAATACCGCTCCTAGACCCGTGCCTGATGCATCCGTCTGGACTGTGAAAGGTTCTTCAAAGTCGGGGCTCTGTAAAACAGGTTCCTCACACAAACGAGCTTGAAGATCTCTAAAAGCATCCTCACACTCCGTTGTCCATTGCACTCTCTGTGGTCTATTTTTCCGAGTCAGTTCGATTAGTGGCGCCGCCCGACTTGAGAAATTCGAAATGAATCTCCTATACCATCCTACTAGACCCAAAAAGGATCGCACTCTCTTTTTTGTCGTTGGTGGTTGACATATACGCACTGCCTGGACTTTATCCACTTGAGGTTTGATTTTACCGCGGCCTATGACGTAGCCTAGGTAGATGACCTCCGCCCTCGCCAACTGGCACTTCCGTGCATTAATGGTTAGCCCGGCCCGCTGAATTCTCCTGAACATGTCCGTCAGGTGCTCCAAATGAGTTTCCCATGACGGGCTGAAAACAACTACGTCATCAATATAGGCTGCTGCATGAGTCTCTGCGCCCCACAGTACATTGTCCATCATCCTTTGAAACGTAGCAGCCGCCCCATGTAGACCGAAAGGCATTGTTTTAAATTGATACAGCCCGTGGGGTACTCTAAAGGCTGTCAACTCCTTCGCTTCCTCCGTTAGGGGTATTTGCCAATAACCCTTACTCAAATCAAGAGTAGACAAAAACTCTGCCGTACCCAAGCGCTCGATCAATTCATCTACTCGTGGCATTGGATAAGGATCAAATGCGGAAATAGCGTTCAATTTCGAAAAATCCACACAAAATCTCATTTCTCCGTCCTTTTTGGGGACGAGGACGACCGGGCTACACCACTCACTCTGGGATGGCTCTATCACTCCAAAGTCCAACATCGATTCGACCTCTTTATTTAACTCTGGGATGAGACGTGCTGGGACCCTGCAGTTTGTCTGACGGATCGGTCCTGCCGCACGCAATCTAATGTGATGACTGTTCGTCCAGGCCTCTCACTGAACAGGTCACTTGGAATTCTCCCTTTCACCTCTCTCCTTTGCCTACTCGTTAAATGCGACATATCTGGCTCCGTTGTCGCAGCCGTTATTGGGAAGTACTGCTCTTCGAGTTCCTCCTCATCCTCTACTGCGCGTGCCCACATCTGTTCTGCCACAGTTCCCAACCGCTCTTTCCATAATCTCAACATATTGACGTGAAAGATCTGATATTTCTTTCGTCTGTCTTAAGGTAAATTAAGTTCGTAGTTTGTTGTGCTGATCTTACGTACCATCTCATATGGTCCGTGCCATCGTGCTAAGAGGCCGCTACTTACCGTAGGCAACAGTAAAAGTACTTTTTGTCCCGGTGTGAAATTTCTCTTTCTAGATGACTTATCATACCATGACTTTTGATGGTGTTGTGCCTTCGTCATCTTCTCACATACCATTTCAGTCATCTCCTCCAATTTATCTCTCATTTTTAACACAAATGTTAAAATGTTCACTTGTTCTCTGGGTTTCTCGCCTTCCCAGGCTTCTCTCAACACATCCAGCGGGCCTCTAACCTGTCGGCCGAACAACAATTCAAACGGGGAATAACCTGTCGAAGCTTGTGGAACTTCGCGATATGCGAACAGGAGATATGGCAACCATTGGTCCCAATCTGCACCATTGTCAGCCACAAATTTCCTCAGCATCGATTTCAACGTTTTATTAAAACGTTCAACGAGGCCGTCGGTCTGGGGATGGTAAGGTGTTGTCCTAATGCCATGAATACCTAATAAAGAGAAAACTTCTCTAATCTGTTTCGATGTAAAATTGGTGCCTTGATCAGTTAATATTTCCTGAGGTATACCGACCCGTGAAAACAATTGTATCAATGCATTCACAATTTGCCTTGTCTTAATGCTCTTTAGCGGAAATGCCTCCGGGTAACGAGTGGCGTAATCACATATCACCAGAATATATCTGTTACCTGACCTACTTCTCTCCAAAGGGCCCACTATATCCATGGCAATACGAGTAAAAGGTACATCAACTGTCGGAAGACTTACTAACGGAGCTCTATCTCCTTTCTTGATGGGTGCTGTTAGCTGACACTCTGGACACGCTTTGCAGCATTCGCAAACATCTGCATACAACCTGGGCCAGTAAAATCTACCCGCTATTCTACCTAGTGTTTTTTGCTGGCCTAAATGGCCTGCCCAGGAAACTGAATGGCCCACTTGCAAGATTTTCTCCCTTATCTTTACTGGCACAACCAGCTGTTCCACCGTTGGCTTCTTGTCTGTAAAGCGTACCATTTCTGACGACAAAGCGCTGCTCTTTAGACCCCTTTCCTAGACTACCACTCTCTGCCTCCTCAAACAACGATTTCAACGTTACATCCTGTCTCTGTAACTCTGCTATGTCGCTCGGCAAGGTATCTAAATCTATCGGGTTAAGTTGGGGCAGCGATTCAGTAACTATCGTACCTTTGATCTTCTCAGTCCGTCTCTCCTTTCTCGTCCTTTTTTTTTTTAACTGAGTCAACATCCGAGTGTGCGTATGGTAACTCTTCAAAATTGACAATCTCCGATCTCCGCTGATTAGCTTGTGCGCGCGTAACCATCCTAACCTCGGCTTCACTATGCCCACCCTGTAACAGATCAATTAATACAGGAACGTCTCTGCCCAAGATAACAGCATATGGTGCTCGATTCATTACGCCTACGGTTAGCAGATAAGTTTGACGCATAATTTCAACGGGTAACTCTACAGTAGGGTATTCCTGTTCATCCCCATGTATGCATCGTACCCTTAAAGTACCTCCCGCCGTCACTGCATGGTCACCCAAACATTCTTCCGTCACTAGCGTATGACTAGAACCTGTATCTACTAGTGCCTTAAACTGTCTCCCTGCAACTATATCGGTGTTAAGTGACTGTTCTGGTATACTACATACTGATGTCGGACTATAACAGAGGCGAGCGTTGCTAGTATGTTGCATAGGACACATTACTTTCTTATGACCCGTCTAACCACATCTGTGACATACTATGGGGTTCCTATCTCTGCCTTGTGGCATAGAGTGCTGTCTATTTAAAACATACCTCCCTGTATAAGCCGTTTTAACATTGACTGATCTGGGGTTATGTGGAGTTGTATTGTAACTACGTATTTCCCCAGACCTACCGGCGATGTCCTTTAGTCCATCTCCTCCCGTAGATTGTCGAGCTGTTATAAAGTTTTCGGCCAACTCTGCCGCTTGTCTGGATGTCGCTGGGTTATGCTGTTTAATCCATATTCTAACATCCGGGTTGATATGCCACAAAAACTGTTCCAGCACGATTTGGTCACCAATGTCCTCTTTGGATTTCTGTTTGGGCACCATCCATTTTTCGTACAAATCTTTCAATCTTGTTTGCATCTTCCTAGGTGTTTCACCGTCCCGCAGATTACCACCACGGAAACGTTGCCTATACGTCTCCGTGCTGATCTCATACTTCAGCAACAGGGCTTGTTTTAATTGCTCATATACTATTACCTGCTCAGAGTCCATAGCCACATACGCCGCTCTGGCTTTACCTGTAAGGCGTGGTGCTAGGTGGAGTGACCAGTTTTCTTTAGGCCACCCATATGCTACAGCTATTCTTTCAAACGTGGTAAGATAATGCTCTATATCCTCATCTTCTTGTTGGTTGCTTCCGTGGTGGCATTTTCTCCCTATAGTCGCCCTTGCAAATACCGCTGGTATTCTTTTTACCGGTCTATCCGTCGCTCTGTTGTCTGTTATACTGACTACCTGTTGTCAGCGTCTTATCCGCAGATTTATCCATCGGCGACTTGTTTTTCCGCTGCCACCATACAGTCCCTGACATAAGTTCTGTCGCTTGTCCATGTTGTGGAAACAAAAGCTTATAACCTGACTTTAAATTCATCCATTGGTTTTAGAAATGACTCATATGAAAGCTGAAACCGTCCTAAATGAGATTTAATTTACAAAAAAAAATTTGCTTCACTGCAGAAATATTGATAATTTAATGAACACAGAAAGGTCAGATTTTGGCAAGACAAAAGTTTTGTCGCCCACAGAAAGTAATGTGGAAATCAAACAAATAATTCACTTCATATACAAATATATGCTTCATAACACTGGTGAATGACGTTGTGGTGCTATTAGAGCCATATTTAATATTTTGTGTGACTTCCACAAGCTTGAAGGACCGCATCCATGCGGTTCGACAATGATTCATACAATTTATTGATGAAGTCGTCAGGAATAGCAAAGAATGCAGTCTTACATGCCTCCCAGAGTTCATCAAAATTCTTTGGTTTTGTCTTCCAAGCTTCCTCTTTCATCCTACCCCAAACATGCTCAATGATGTTCATGTCTGGTGACTGGGCTGGCCAGTCCTGGAGCACCTTGATCTTCGCCTTGAGAAACTTTGATGTAGAGATGGATGTATGAGATGGAGCACCATCCTGCTGCAAAATTTGACCCCTTTTATGATTGGGAATGTAAGATGTAGCTAATACTTATTGATATTTTAGGCTATTGATATTGCCTTCCACCTTGCAAATGTTTCACACACCCCCATACTGAATGTAACCCCAGGCCATGATCTTTCCACCACCAAACTTGACTGTTTTCTGGGTGAATCTTGGATCCATACGGGCTCCAGTAGGTCTCCTGCAGTATTTGCGGCGGCTGTGGTGTAATTCAACTGAAGATTCATCTGAGAAATCCACCTTCTGCCACTTTTCCAGCATCCATCCGTTTAGCAGGCTGTGGGCCTTGGCAAATGCCACACGGTTTACCTGCCTTTTGTTTAGTGCTGGCTTCTGGGCACTGATTCGACCATGGAGGCCATTTTGAGACAGAATCCTACAAACTGTTCTAGTTGACACAGGGACTTGAGGTGACCAGGCCTGGTGGAGCTCTGCTGCAGTGGAAGAGGGACTGGCTTTGGATTTTCTAACCAACAAACGTTCCTCCCGAGCAGTTGTTTTGTGGGGTCTGCCGGACCTGGGCTTGTCAAAAACATCTCCAGTCTCTTCAAATCTTTTTTTAATTCTTTGTACTTGTCGCTGAGACACATTAAAGGGGCCTGCCACCTCTGCAGTGGATTTGGTCTTCAGCGTCTTGATAATCAAGGCTTTGGTTGCAGGATGGATTTTTGGCATGTTGTCAGAGGTCAAGTTGCAGTGCAAGTGAAGGTCTGGGGTGCTGGAGTTCTTTTTATACACACCCACTAATTAACCAATCAATTAGTGAGCACAGGTGAGGCTGTAAACTAGGACTGGGTGCATTATATGACAAGGCGACAAAACTTTTGTCTTGCCAAAATCTGACCTTTCTGTGTTCATTAAATGATCAATATTTCTGCAGTGAAGCAAATTTATTTTCGTGAATTAAATCTCATTTGGGAGGGTTTCAGCTTTCATATGAGTCATTTCTAAAACCAATGGATGAATTTAAAGTCAGGTTATAAGCTTTTGTTTCCACAACATGGATAAGCGACAGAACTTATGTCAGGGACTGTATGTGGTGCTGTGGCCGTAGCGTGATCGTGTCGAGTACAGAGGCCTCGCCAAACAGACACGGGGCAAAATATTCCAGCTGGTATTTTTTTATTTCGGCAGGCCGAAAAAACAAACAAAAAAAAATCAGTCAATCATACACTCCACACCCACCCACACCGACTCACATGCACACATACACAGCTTCAGTGGAGATGATTACAACAGGAGTGGACACATGATAGTCATGGCCCCGAGGAACCGTGATGGGCATCCCTTTAATTTCTGAAAAGTGGCAACCCTAGAGGTGATGACAGGTTTTTTTATTTCTTTATTTTTTATAATTTTTTTCTGATTGTTAATTTCCTCTGCATGCAGGAGAAAAGGAGTGTGTTATTGAGACATGACTAAATGTTGTTTTATATAACGAACATGTAGAAATATAAATATAAAGAATAAAAAAAAACTTTAAAAAATTTAGATTTATATTTTCAGATGAGCGCTGTGAACAATGGTTGCATGTAGCAGTGACCATACAGTACAGTGGGCTGTTGTTTGGCATTACAGAACAGTTCTAGTTCTATTCCAATCTGCTAGTTCCGGCCAGACACGTTTGTCACGTCTGGCTCCGCCCCCCTACTAGCTGTCAATCTCTGTCGTTCTGTTCCGGTGTGTCAGTGTTTTTACCTGCCTGTTTGTCCCGCCTTCATTTGTAACCCTGCCCCTTGCTTAACCTTCCCACCTGTGTTTTGTTTGAGTTCATGCTTGTTCTGTGTATTTAATCCCCGTAGTGTGGCGTCGTCAGTGTCGGTCTTTACGTTGTGGTATGTATTTCATTGCCCTGTTCATGTCTTAGATTTATGCTTTCTGTTTATTTCTAGTTTTCCCTGGTACACCAGGATCCCAGTTATTGTGTTTGTCTGCTTATTTCACTCTTTGTTACCCATGGCAGGTACCCTAGTTTTCCCGTGTTATGTTGTTTCCCTTTTTTCTTTCAGTTAATCCCGTTCATCCGTTCTCCGTCCGCGTTGTACTCATTGTTATTTATAGTAACCGTGCGTGTCTGCCGATGTACGTTAGTGTTTCTGTTCCTAGTCGTCTTCTTTGCTAGTTCTACTTGTCTGTCTTGTTAGCCCCAGTGTTGTGTATGTTTCCTAGTACCTGCCTTTCTCGTAGTGTGTTCGGTTATTTGTTTAGTTTAAGTAATAAACCTGTTCAAATCCCTGCACTTGCGTCTCACCTGCCTAGTTCAAAACGTTACATTTCACACATTTTCTTCACCATATATGTTACATTTCACTGAAGGCAGAAAGCATGCCCAAGCCTCAAACTTGGAGGGATGGGGGTATTCCTGGTTGTTGACCTTTTTAATAGACTTCTGAGTAGTAAAGTAGACATGCCATTATTTAATCTATGCAGTTTGTATAATCATGATTTATAATGGTTTAAATTGATTATATGACGTTCTTGGGGTGGAGAGGGACTTGAGTCAAGTTTAAACCCCAGGCAAAGGTCTTTGTGGTTATTAGGCCTTCACTAACATTTACAAAGAAACTTGTGGAATTTCTCTTGAGCTTTGGTCAGACTATCAATGCTCCTCTGAAACTCCATTCGTTGTTTGCTAATTTCAGCCACATTGGAACTGTTCAGTAGACCGAGCACCTCACAGCACATCTGTTCCTTCAACATGAAGGAAAGGATTAACACTGGCACCAGGTCAGACAGCCGCAGCACAGTAATCTGTTAGGAGATATAAAGGTCATTTTTGCTTCTATGCGGTCTTTTATGCAAAACACCAGTCTTGCATTGCGCTGCCTTTTTGTGTCTGTGAGGTTAAAGCTCCCCCTTGTGGAGATTGAGCAAGAGCATGAGTAGATATTACGAACAGTGGCAAACGTGAATGCAGAATTACGTGTCTCTTTAAATTAATTATAATCAAAGTTTGTTGTTTTAAAACAAATCTTTAAAATAAATAACACGGGACTGTCCCTCTGAGTTTTTGCCTAATGAAATTAAGGAGTGTGTCAGACAAATGAGATTTTACTCCAAATTACAGAACGAATCTTGTTCTAGTGTTTCAGACTTGGACCTCTGTACTTCTAGACTTTCTCATTAAGGACAAATCATTCTTTTTCAAGAGTATTTCTAACCCACTTAAAATAATGTCTTATCAAGTTTTTACTATGAACAATAGAAATAATTTCAACTTTGTATTTAAAGAATTACCGGTACTTGCAACAATTGTCAGAACCAGCATAATACAAACACCTGTATAAATACATGTATATTATCATGCTATCTCCCCACCTTGTACTTGTACAATGTGTATGTCAATAAAGGCTATTCACTATTAAATCCCATAACAAATTATTCAATTTCAGTACCCTCTTAAACCTTTAAAATTTAGGTCAGAATTTTAAAGTTGAATAACACCATCTTGTGGTTATTAAGGGAGCAACATTATAAAATAATTTGAGCAACAACGTGAAGCAATTGATGAGAAATTGCTTGTACTGTTGGCTTCATCCATGTTTTGAGAATGGAAAATTGACCTCTAAGAGGTTTGAAATCAGAAATTACATTTAAAATAGTTTTGTGCATTCACCAGGAATTTACTCTTAAATATTTCTAAATAGCCCAACTGTTTCAAACTACTACCACCTGAATATGATTTGAGATTTCAATGGCATGAATTTTGCCCCATCGTTTTTAGGAGGTGCTGTGGCACTTGTGCTCTTTATTTATAGAAACTTGTGGAGTTTCTCTTGAGCTTTGGTCAGACGATCAACACTGTTCTGAATGTCAATTCGTTGTCTGCTGACTTCAGGTTCTTCACGTAGAATCTCGACCACATTCACTCCATCCAGTAGACCAAGGACCTCGTTGCATAGCAGTGTAGCAGATTCTTTCATAATGAAGTACAGGATTAACATTGGCACCTGATCTGCAAACCGCTGAACTACAATCTGTTGGAAGTAAGCAGAACTTCAGTAATTGTTCTCTATATTAAATAACACACAGAATTTAAAGACAATAATTTAATAGGTGGTAAAATGGCAAATCTAACTTTTAATTAGGAGAGCTAAGATTCAGATATGTTCAGCTAAGTCAAAGCTACCTGCTTTGATTGGATCACAGAGGGCTTGGTTAACTTCAATTGCATTATATATTATCACTGACAGATGAAAAATCAGACAAAAAAACAAATGGTGGAAACAGACCCAATGCAATTTAGACAAATTTCAGACAGATGTCATATTTATAACTTATATGTGACAAGCAACAAAACACTACATTAAAGAAATAACCCTAAAATTAACAAATGTTGCTATCTAGTGATGCTGAGCCACTTAATTCTAGTCAGCTAGCCAGTTCATAAACTGAAACTACAGCTGTACTGTACATATGTAAAACAGACATCCTTAAAAATAGCTGCATAGTTGAGATACTTTTAAAACACTAAAGCTAAAGGGTCAAAGTTAAACTCAACATTTGGACAAAACAGCACACTTTTGCCATGTCATCATACACTATTGGAGGAGCAGATATGCATTTTTGATGGAATCATCTGTAAGCTTATGAACATATTTGATCATTAGGTGGTGTGATTTTTTGTTGTTGTATATTATAGGGTTGTGCCGATGGACGATATCCTCGTCCACCATAGCGATGGATGGTAACCATCGCGATGCCACGCCCACTTTTTTGTTTTTCCACAAACATGCACTGACCTGCGTCGGGAAACTTGCTCATTGTCAACCGAAGTATGACGTTCAACTTCAGCGAAAGCATTAATTTTGCAGTGCAATGGCTACAAAATAAAACTGACACGAAGGTGTTTGTAAACACGTTTATTAAAAGTTGAACAACATGGTAGGTTGCCAACTGTTAAAATGAAATGCGCCTCTCTAACGGAATTAAACTGACGCTTTTAACCGTTAACATTCAAGCGAAATGGAACAGCAGCTTTTTATAACGCGCAGCGAGCCAAAGCGCAAGAGTAATTGTATTTGAAAAATTAAAGTATATAGTTTTAAAATGTATTACCATTAAATTACCATTATTAGTAGATTATTTTTTATGTTGGCCTAACTATTTATTTATTTAGTGTTACAATTAAGTATCTATGGGAAATAAGTATCTATGGGATCGTGACATAGAGGCACGTTCTCAGGGCACGGGCCATTCAAAGGCAGTGGAAGGTTTTTTTTTTTCTCCTTACACATTAAAGCCTGGGTAGAATTATCACCATATAGCTTATTTTATACTACTTTTATTTTATAATCATTGTTTTTATATAGTAGGCCCCTTTTAAATTTGGTCATGAACCCCCCCCAACGATATCATCGTCCATCGCGATGTTTCACTGTAAATGTAGATGTTTCATCTGCCAATTAAGGAGACATCGCCCAACCCTAGTATATTGGCAATTTTGATATCCCCTGATTAGGATAGTCAGAGCTGTATGGCCACATTCCATATATGGTTAAAACAAACAATCTGGGGATTTGCTTTGTCATGTAGCCTAATGAAGTCACTCATGAGACACTATTTCGCTCATTAACACTGCACTATTTAACTCACCTGCCATCTATTAGCATACCTATTCAAAAAGGCTCGTTCCTGTAGTTTCCTGTTAAAGATTGCCACTGTTTCTCTGCTCTCCTGTTTGTCTATTCTTTTCTGGGCTGTCATTTCTTGTCTATTGCCTAACCCATTTGTATTGTTTGCCTAGAGGATTGAGTTTGTGGTTTTGACTCTGGACTTCTTTGTTTTACATTCTGGCTCTAGGCTGTATTTTCTGGTCATGACCCCTGCCAGTTTACATGCATGGATTCTGATCTTCCCTGTGTTAATAAACCCGCTTCAGTTTTACTACAGGTGTCTGATCTGTTTTTGACGTCACACATTTAATCAGATAGTGATATTATTATGTCCCAGATACATGAATAGTTTATTGTGTATGCAATACTGAATTATACCTCATAATAAGCTGTGAACATCTCAGGATATGTTTTTTTGCTGTTAAGGATGGGATCAGAATCTCCTAAAATCAATTGCACATCCACTGCTACGTCCAAGGCTTTGTAGTACAAGTCATCCTGAGTATAGACAAGCTGCTCCATTTCAAACTGCTCATGGATCCTCTCCTTCACTTTAGCTTCCTGCTTGGACTGAATATTCTCTATCATGTTCTGGAGCGGAGAAAAAAACATATTAAAGGGACACTCAAAAGCACAATCACTACTAGCAAATCAACATCTCAGCAATGGCTTTAAAACATTTTAATTGACCATAGTTGTATTTAAACATTTAGGGGTTTTAGTTATGTTAGTTATGATATTTAACTACCGTACCTGCTTGCCTACAACCAAGGATAGAAATAGGTGCAGAAGAAGGATTGATGTGCGTAAAATGTAATAAATGATCTGACTCCAAAATATATTAGGTATGAATCTAATCAACTTTATGAAGCTCCTTGCTATAAACAGCAGCCTGCTTTATCAAAGGTTTACTGTACAGCTACTCTTACTAATGGGTTGGTCAATAAACATGTGCAGCAGATCGGATACTTTATAGGAAATTGGTGTTAGCATCCATTTATCTTTATTTGATACTAATTATGAGTTCATCTGGCCAACTATAGTTATAACCAAGTGAGACTGTGGTTACACAATTGACCAGATTTATTAAACAACCAACAAAATATTAAACAATAGAATGATTCTATATTAATGTAACACAAGATAATATACCCAGCCACCATTTGTTGCCACCCATGGTTTAATGCAGGAACACCAGATCCTGCATTACCCACAGGAACATCACATCCTGCCCCTACAAACATTTGTTAACAGATCTCATTTCTAAGACAGGGAAAAGTTGATTAACTGTGACAATGCAAATCCACATCCCCAAAAGGTGTATTTTAAACATTTGTTAACACATTTAATTTATAGAAAGTGAGAAATTGTATTTACCATAACAATGTTTTGGAGGAAAGGATAGGTGTTGAAGCTGGATTCAGACACACTTTTGAACTGTTTCTCTATGGTCTCTGATGGGGAAATGCATTTTTCTTAGTTATTGGAACTACTCACACCACCCAACCTAACATTATATGAGTAGTGTGAGCAAAAATTAATTGGAGGGATGCCTCCACCCAAAACTATGCCTATTGGAATAAAAAACACAATGAATGAATGAATGATGTGCTTTATATTTACTGTTGACATCTGTGAGGACCTCAATGGCTGTGCTCTTGAGTTTAATCACAAAGTTCTGCACAACTTTCTCAAATGTTGTGTATTTGCAAAAGCCAGGCAGCTCCATTCCCCTGCACTTCTGGTTATATTCCTTCAATGTCTCTTCAGTCATTTGTTGGACTGTTTAAATCAATCAATCAATGAGTGTATCAAATAGTTCTCTGAAAATACTCTTACAAACATAAAATGTGACAGGTATAAACAAAAACAATTTTCTAAAAAGATCAACTTTGTATATGTTACATTTATAATGGTAATGTTCATCTTACCTATCCTCGTGTTTGGTAAAATAAAAGTTTCAGGTTAAATAAGACTTATTAACTGTGAACTCACATAATGGTTTGCTGCCATCAAGCTCATCTTTCCAGTCTTTAAACTTTGATCGAAGCTCAATAAGCAGGTTGCCTTCAGTAACAAATTCCCCATGTGCCAAGAGATCAATCTGCTTATTGAAGTGTGTCAAGATCTGCAAAAGGAAGAGGCCAGTTGTATTTCAAAGGTGTTACTCACAACTCTCACAACAGGAAGAGGTCAACTTTATATCAAAGATGTTTCTCAAAACTCCCCAAAAGGTTAATCTTGCAAAAAACTCAACCCTGCATATTTTGGGGCCCAAGCAACTAAGATATTCTGATAAAATACTATAGGTTTAGATGAGTTATTAATAGAATGTAGATTATGTGTATTTAAGAGGCAGGTACTATCACTTACTTTGATGAGAAATACCTTCCTTTTGTGTGGGTCCAGTGGTGGACCATTCTCATACTTGCTGAGTTCTTTTCTTTTTGTCCAGAGTTCCTTCTTTATCTGCTCTGACAGCAGAGGTAATGTTGCCTGACATCAAATTATGCCATTACATTATGGTTAGACAGCAATTAACAAATCTAGTTAGCTTTTTAAAAATCTATCTGTTTGTTTGCTTTTATTACTATTATTCCATTATCTTTATTTTTATCTTTTATTTATTACTAGTACTAATGCTAATGTATAATGGGCAGTATTTTAAGGTTACAAAAATGCAATTGAATTGAATCTAATTTTATATTTATGTTCGTATTTTAAAAAACCAAGAAAAAACTACTTTAATGTGATCCACCAGGTCTTGAGTAAGTTTTGTTGAAAGACACTTCATGGTTGCTTTTTCCTCATTTAAAAGGGAACTGAAACAAATTCATAATGCCAATTAACCCATTTACCCCATTTAACCCAATTAACCCATAAAAGAAAGTTTGAAAGTTTTACCAGTAATCATATATTTGAAAAAAAATGGTTCTTTATATGAAATATACCTGAAGTATGTGTGCTGTTTGAAGAAATCCCTTTCGTGTTTCATAGCATCAGCCAGAGACATTCCTTTATCAATTTGTGCTTGGCCACGACATTTGACAATGATGTATCCTTTGTTAAGAGGAATGACCTCATTTTGGATTATGCGCAAGATATTCTTCTCTGTTCCCTCATCAATAAGGTCTGGCTTGGTAAGAATGGCTTTAAAGGTGAAAAAAAAAAATATATATATATATATGTTTAAAATGTATATATTTATATATTTTAAGTCTAAGGGTAAATAGCGATCATGTCATGGTCTGGTGGTTAGGGAACTGGTCTTGTGACCGGAGGGTCGTGGGTTTGATTCCCAGGCCTGAGGCCATGACTGAAGTGCCTTTGAGCAAGGCACCTAACCCCAACTGCTCCCTGGGTGCTGGGCTAGGGCTGCCCACCGCTCTGGGCATGTGTGCACCACAGCCCCCTAGTGATCACTAGTGTGTGTGTGTGTGTGTGTGTTCTGACTGCACAGATGGGTAAATGCGGAGGACAAATTTCGATTTGGGTGAAAATCACAATTGACTTTAAGTTAAGCCACATTGTCAATTGTGATTTTCACCCAAATCAAAATTTGTCCTCCGCATTTACCCATCTGTGCAGTCAGAACACACACACACACACTAGTGGGCTGTGGTGCACACATGCCCAGAGCGGTGGGCAGCCCTAGCCCGGCACCCAGGGAGCAGTTGGGGTTAGGTGCCTTGCTCAAAGGCACTTCAGTCATGGCCTCAGGCCTGGGAATCAAACCCACGACCCTCCGGTCACAAGACCGGTTCCCTAACCACCAGACCATGACTGCCCATAACTGTTTGTTAACTTAACTTAACTGGGATTGAATATGAATATGCAAACTAATGAGGGAATAACAAGATACAGGAGCAACCAGTGTACAGTATATGTGGAAGGAAACAAGTTGGTGGACTAAAATAAGGAAGGTCATGGCAAATAAAAAAGAAAACAAAAAAAACAAATCCAAGAGCAAGAGGAAGCATTGCTGTGGGAACCATGGTGCCATTTTTACTACTTTACCTAGTGTTCTTTTCCCTTCAGGATCCACTTCCTGTGCCATTCTTAGGGCTTCTGTTGTTGCAATGTCAACGTTGCATGCAATCACGACCAAATTGATAGTTTCACACTTCGTAATGTATTTCACTATTAATTGTCGTATCTGTCAATACAAAAAACAAGGAAATATACTGTACATAGTAAAACATTTTGTAGTTTCATATGGTTTAGGCCAAGTTGTAACAGGATTCACAAACCTGTTTGTCAATGTCATCAGGTTGCCCTTTTACAGGAACTCTAGCAATCCCAGGTAGATCAATCAGTGTGAGATCACACACATCAGGGGCCATGATCTCCAGAGTGATGAGGTCATCACATATTCCTACGCCTTCACCTGCCAGTGTATTCTGAGCTGTAACGAATGTATTTAATTTGATATATGTTATTTAATGCATGTTTAAGATAAAATCAACCATAACATGCCTATTGACTGCAAGATAATTCAGAATGTTAGAGATGCATTCAGCATAACTGTTTCATAATTGTTCCTGTAGAATTTAGGAACATTTAAACAGTACAACAAAATAATTAATTTTTAAGGTATAATATATAAAAAACTAAATAAACGCTAATAATTGTTAATGCTAATAAATGTTAATGCTAATAAATAATACATTGTAAATTAGTAACTATGCACAATTAAGAATTGACACCTGAAAGGTGTCCCAAAAGGCCTCTTTTGCAACATATAATACATCCAAAAAATCAGAATAAAAATTGGACATAAAAAGTATTCAGTTGATCCATCCTTTATCCACTACCCCACCCCGTTTTAGAATGTCTCGTCTTAGAATATTGTCAGTGTGTAGTGTATAGCCTTGTATATAGTATGTATGTAGTCGTGTATGTTTGTTGTTTTAGCGCTAGCCACACTATAAGTAATAAAGTAATTAAGTACTTAACACTGCCTGAACCCCGGCATCTGGCTCTCACTCTGGCTGTGTCACAGACATTTTGAAACAAACGGAAAACCCACAAATCTAAAGCTTTGAACAGATTTATAGACAAATCAATGTTTTTTACTTCAGTGCAAAAAGCATACAGTTTATTAAACTGTTCATAACCTGATATCCAAAAAATATTTTGAAAACCTTACACTGTATTGCATGAACATTTAATAATCAATTGTACTTACCTATTTTGACATGTTCCTCAACCTGTAATGGGTCCTTCAACTCAATACGTTGCCCCTTGTAAGATATGGCTGCCTCCCAGTGACCTGCCCTTTTACTCTTCCTCAGCTTCAGCTCCAGTGGACATCTGGTCACAATACCTATAGTGGACAGAGCACAGAAATGCAGTAGTTCTCATCTGCTTCACCAGATTCTATAACATTTCTCAGAATAACTGGTACATAGAAAATTTCTCAAAACAGCACAATGATTATGTTGTAATGAAACCTTAGTAAATATCAATATGTTATCTAGATACAGTGGGGTGCGAAAGTTTGGGCACCCTTGTTAATTTTCCTGATTTACCTTTATAAATCATTGAATGTTTGGATAACAAAATTCAGTTAAATATATCATATAGGGGACAAACACAGTGATATTTGAGAAGTGAAATGAAGTTTATATGATTTACAGAAAGTGTGCAATAATTGTCTAAACAAAAATAGGTAGGTGCATAAGTTTGGGCACCAAAAAAAAAACCTTAACTCAATATTTAGTAGATCCTCCTTTCGCAGAAATAACAGCCTCTAAATGCTTCCTATAGCTTCTAATGAGAGTCTGGATTGTGGCTGAAGGTATTTTAGACCATTCTTCTTTACAAAACACCTCTAGTTCATTCAGGTGTGATGGTTTCCGAGCATGGACAGCTCTCTTTAAGTGACGATTTTCAATAATATTCAGGTCTGGGGACTGAGATGGCCATTCCAGAACGTTGTACTTGTTCCTCTGCATGATGCCTTAGTAGATTTTGAGCAGTGTTTAGGGCCGTTGTCTTGTTGGGCGATCCAGTCCCGGCGCAGCTTCAGCATTGTCACTGATTCCTGGACATTGGTCTCCAGAATCTGCTGATATTGATTGGAATCCATGCGTCCCTCAACTTTAACAAGATTCCCAGTCCCTGTACTGGCCACACAGCCCCACAGCATGATGGAACCACCACCAAATTTTACTGTAGGTAGCAGGTGTTTTTCTTGGAGTGCTGTGTTCTTTTTCCTCCATGCATAACGGCCCTTGTTATGGCCAAATAACTCTATTTTAGTTTCATCAGTCCACAGCACCTTACTCCAAAATGAAGCTGGCTTGTCCAAATGTGCTTTAGCATACCTCAAGCAGCTCTGTTTGTGATGTGGGCGGAGAAAATGCTTCCTCTGCATCACTCTCCCATACAGCATCTCCTTGTGTAAAGTGCGCCGAATAGTTGAACGATGCACAGTGACTCCATCAGTAGCAAGATGATGTTGTAGGTCTTTGGTGCTGGTCTGTGGGTTGACTCTGACTGTTCTCAACATCCTTCGCTTCTGTTTATTCGAGATTTTGCTTGGTCTGCCACTTCAAGCCTTGACTTGAACTGTGCCTGTCTTCTTCCATTTTCTCACAATGTTTCTCACAGTGGAGACTGAAAGCTGAAATCTCTGAGATAGCTTTCTGTATCCTTCCCCTAAACCATGACGGTGAACAATCTTTGTTTTCAGGTCATTTGAAAGTTTTTTTGAGACTCCCATGCTGCGACTCTTCAGAGAAGATGCAAAGAGGGGAAAAACTTACAATTGCCACCCTTAACTACCCTTTCTCATAATTGGAGTGACCTGTGTATGGAGGTCAAGGGTCACTGAACTTACCAAACCAAATTTGAGTTCCAATAATTAGTTCTAAAGGTTTTGAAATCAATAAAATGACAACAGTGCCCAAACTTATGCATCTGCCTATTTTTGTTTAGACAATTGCACACTTTCTGTAAATCATATAAACTTCATTTCACTTCTCAAATATCACTGTGTTTGTCCCCTATATGATATATTTAACTGATTTTTTTAATCCAAACATTCAATGATTTATAAAGGTAAATCAGGAAAATTAACAAGGGTGCCCAAACTTTCGCACCCCACTGTAACTTGGCGACTTAGATGAAAATAAAGGTGCAGAACCAACCAGTTCCTCTGGGTAGTGAAATTCCAGACAGTGCTTCTATTACTGAACTTTTCCCAGAACTCTGGTCTCCAATCACTGCTATAGCTGGTAGAGGCAGCTCTTTCTCCACACCAATCAGTCTCATGGAGTCGATCAGATCAATAAATGGACGAACTCGATCCTGCAGAGGACCATGTAACCCCCCTCCTACTGGCATACTGTAAAAACCACAGCATATTACTTAAACATAATATGTATATGGGACACTATAGATGAAGTGAGAAAAAAAGTAAAGAGATAAATATGCTGGAAAAAAATGTACAAGAGAGGCAGGACTACTCTGAGAGTTATCACAGTTCATGTGAAATGTGTCTTTGGGTACTTTGGGAATGTTTTTTGAGTAATGGCTGAATAATATGTTTAAAATAAGGAACACATCAGTGTTAACAGAGACAAATTTATAATATGTACTTCCGGTCTACTGGGCCAATTGTAGGTAACACCTTTGGAAGTACACCCAGGGCTCTAGTAAAAGGGTTGTACAGTCACTGAGGCTGATTGCGCATCTGGTATAGAGTATTCAAAATTATATGTCTCCCTTTAGAACTACTTCTGTTCATCTCCATATGCTTTTAACTTACTTTTTACACCCTACTTTATTATATAGCAAAAAAAAAACATTCACAGAAATCCCCAATTTCACATGCAAACGAATATGTACGCCAGCTAGGTGGCCCCCATCCTCCTGAGATGTCCCATCCTCCTCGATGTCCAGAGAGCTAGGTTATGCTCCATTTGTGCTGCCACCACACCGTGGCATGTTGGTGGGTGGGTACTGTGATGTTCACCCCACACCCATCAGTGGCATGTGGTGTTTATTTATCTTTAGTGATGTAGTTTCACATGGTCTTCATTCTGTCGCCATTCCCCTATCAAGTATTTGGCAACTGTTCATGGTGCGTGTTGCCTCATTTTCCACACCAAGTGTGTTATTATCTATGTTTGTTCTTTTTAAAAAAGCCTTTTTGTTTGCATGACTTGCCAGTCACTTTTTCTGCTACACAGACATTCTTGTTATCAGTGCACTTTTATGTTTGGTTTCATTTTCTTACTTTGACTATATTCTTTAGTTGGAGACAGGCATTTGGATTGTATTTTTTCTGTACATTCTTCATCCGGGATGCAGTACTATTGATTATACATGCAGAGGTGGTTTGGGGAGGGGGGCAGTGCCGCTGTCACAACATTCTTGGCCCCCCCTAAATGAGGCGTGGTGTGAGACACATCGTTTTGTGAATGGCGATAAAGCGGCAGCACTATTGGCTAACTTAGCGATCTTGTCACAATTTTGATGCTATTTTTAGCGAGGCTAAATCCCTCCCACCCCCCCACCCCCCCCTTCCCCAGACCCTCTAACAGACATACTGGTTCCAGTCTGGCCCCCCGAGTTAAGATGCTCTAGGACCTCCACTGTCTTCTTTATTTACTGGTCTATTTTTGTGAACATGCAGTGCCATTTAGGTGTGCCTAAAGGCCTTTAGCTAGAGTGTAAACAATATAAAAATATGCTCTGAACTCTACATCTAGAAATTAGTAGTTCCACTTAATTTACATTATTACTCACCTTGCTTCCTCATGAGAAGCATTATTTTTGTCATGTTCAGTACTGTGTTTATCATCTTGGAACTGGAAAAGAAAGAAATGGGAAAACAAAAGGCTTATTTAATTCAGACTCTGCCTCACTAATCAAAGCCTTCCAAAGTACCCATGTTATTAGACAAAATTCAAAAGAACATTCAAAAACCCAAAACGAAAACGATCTTTGTATTATTCAATTTTTTAATGGAACATCCAAAATCATAAAAAAAAAATAGTGAAAATTCAATGTTGGCAGTAATGCTGACCACAACTGCACCTAGTTAGTTTGACACATAGCTGATTATATGCTCATTGGCCACTTAAGAAAACTATACCTTTTGGAATGGGTTCCAAACATGTTGAAAACTGCTGCAGATTCACTGGCCATAAATGCTCAGTTCTTCTGTGTTTTGTTAGATGCAAATCTGTCATAGCCTATCTGCCTCAAAATGTGAAATCTCTATTCCAAGATGCTTTTCTGCTCACCACAGAGTAGTTATTTGAGTTACCATAGTAAAGTCTTTCTGCGAACTCAAACAACTCTGACCATTCTCCTCATTCTCAGCATTCTCACCAGCACAACTGCTGCTCCCTGATTTTTTTTCACCATTTGGTGTAAACTCAAAAGACTGTTATGCATTATTACAGATCTGCAATTCTTTAAGTATTTAAACAATGTGATCACCACCTGTGATTGCAACAACTTTGTCATAGTTACTAGGCTTAGATCACATTTTTCTCATTGTTGTGTTTGAGAAAATGGCCAGTGAGTGTACGTATATATGCAAAGGAATGTCATTTACCATGTTATTCCAAAATTCAGGCATCTTTTTCTTCTACAAGTTCTCTCTCTTGTGAATGTGGAGCTGAATCAATCACCTTGAAATGCAGAAGTTTACAGAAAACGTTGAGACTAGAGAGCTGCATGTAGATTAATTTCTGTTTCCCCCAACCAATCCCCAACACCATCAAAGACCCCAACAAAGACCCTCCCAACACTGTCCCTGACATCCCCAATGCCATCCACAATATCCACAATGCCCACCACTCTGGGCACGTGTGCACCACAGCCCCCTAGTGGTCACTAGTGTGTGTGTGTGTGTGTGCGTGTGTGTGTGTTCTGACTGCACAGATGGGTAAATGCGGAGAACAAATTGGGACCGATTGGGGTGAAAATCACAATTGACAAAATGTGGCTTAACTTAATATCCCTAACACTATCCTTACCCATTCCTAACTTCCATAATATCATGTTGTCACGCTACGGAGGTCCCCTGCCGGCCACCCCATCAGCAGCGGCAGTATTTCCCCCATTAGGAACCCCCCCCCCCCCCATTTCCATCATTTGTCTGTCTATTTATGTTTTGTCTTCTACCAGTTGACTGCTGGTTATTGTATCCTTCATTTGGATTATACCACGGGTTTTGCGTTGGTGCACTTTATTCATTAAATCCTCCATTTTCCCTGAGACTGGCATGATCTCTTCCTTCTTTTTTGCACTCACTCACCCATCACACATGCCTTCCCATTACCAAGATCCCCAACAGCTTTCTCAGACTCACACACACAGACACACAAGCCCGAATGAGGAATTGGGGAAAGCAACCGTGACAGCCAGGAACGCTGTCTCCAAAACAGCGAAATCTCTTAATTAATCATAAAAAAACATTTTTTAAATATCAAACTTGCTTACTGAGAAAATGACTCATACCAGCCAAATGGATGCAAATAAAAAGAAAGTGGTTAGTAAAGATGATGATATGAACAACGTTTTTGGAAAACTGTTGAAAAAACAAATAATAGAACTGAAAGTGGATAATCATAAGATAAAACGAAAGCTACAAATTACTTAATTCTAACAAATAAACTAACAGCAATAATTACAACAACAGTAAAAATAACCATAATAATATCTTAATTTCCTGCACTGGAGGAAGAGAATTGTCAGGGTTGCGAACAGCAACCAGACCCACAAGAGGGCGCCATCGAGCAAGGACGCTACGGCCCGCCAGAGGGAGCCCTCGCCGGAGTATTGACACACCTGCGTATTATTAGTGTCTGATGAACATTCTTATTTAAGGACGCTCCTGAACTTTGCTCAGTGCGAAGTATTGTATTCGTTCTCGTTGCATTCCCAAGCGTTACTCATACTGTTTCTGGATTTACTGTTACTGACCTCTGCCTGCTTTGTGTTACGGTGTTCTCTGATTAGCCCTTCTGTACTTCTGCTTGTGTCTCTGGATCTCCTGTGTATTCGACCCGTGCCTGTACCTGACTACGTCTCCTGTCTATTCCCGCCCTGTACTGGGCTGTTGGCCAGCTCTCACCCCTCTGGGGTTATCTGGCTATTCTGTATTCATATAATTAAATATTACGTAACGTATCCTGCTCTTCTCTGTCCTCCGAGATCGTATCGTCACAAGAATGTTAATTTTTTCAAGCAAGTTCAACTGTAAGTGATTCACCTTATTCTCATGTAACTTACATTTTAACCATTTGGACTTCATTTTGGTCAAGAAAATGTTACCTAGGTAGCATCAAATTTGGTTACTATGTCCATAGCCAACAGTATTTTGTCATGTTCAGACCTGTCCTTTCAGACCTGTCCTTTCAGACTGTGTCCCTGGCCAATTCCAACCATGGACCCGGTTGACTACACTTTATGCCTGCTGATTTTTAACCTCTTTGGATTATCACCAAATGTTTTATTCATGTCATATTAGCTGCATTTGTAGCTCATTTGCAGATATCAGAATCCCTTTGTGCCCCATGTTGTTGTCTGCTTTACAGACTGACCCACTATATTATTGCTTGAATATGTGATGTTAAAATTATGCTGAAAATGTTCATTTGTTTCCTTTACATACCAATAGAATGGATGCTAGGACAAAGATTTAGTTTATGACTGGGAATAGTAATTAAGCCACATAACATCCTAAAAGGTGTTGTAGTATTGCTTGTGAGTATATTTGTCATTCACATTATACTTTTTACAGTTAATAAAAATTAATACAATAAAATCTCGTTTTAGTTAGCAAATAAGTACAAAAGTATATATTTTATATAGAAATATAAAAAATAAGCATATTAGTATAAAAATAAATATAAAAACATAATATGAATTAATTTCTTTTAAGCAAAGCCTAGCTCATTTTTTATCAGCAAATTTGTCTAGTATGAACATAGAAAATAGAAATGTATCTTACCCGACTCATGGATGTGAATAAAGTGAAAGTTGTTGCTACAGCACGGTTTATAAACCACTGCTGACAATAATGAAAGTGGTTAGTAGAGATGATATGAACAACCTTTTTGGAAAACAGACCAACTGTTGAAAAAACAAATAATAGAACTGAAAGTAGATAATCATAAGAGAAAATGAAAGCTACAAATGACTTAATTCTAACAAATAAACTAACAGCACACAGCCAGGCACACACAACCCATTACTGAATCATCCTGTGCCTATTGTCTGTTGCCCTTTAGTTTCTCTGTCGTTACTAAGATCCCCAACAGCTTTCTCAGACTCACACACGCAGACACACAAGCCCTGTGTATTAATTTTTGTTAAGACTTTTGATAAGACTGTGTCCCTGGCCAATTCCAACCATGGACCCGGTTGACTACACTTTATGCCTGCTGATTTTTAACCTCTTTGCATTATCACCAAATGTTTTATTCATGTCATCTTAGCTGCATTTGTAGCTCATTTGCAGATATCAGAATCCCTTTGTGCCTCATGTTGTTGTCTGCTTTACAGACTGACCCACTATATTATTGCTAGAATATGTGATGTTAAAATTATGCTGAAAATGTTCATTTGTTTCCTTTACATACCAATAGAATGGATGCTAGGACAAAGATTTAGTTTATGACTGGGAATAGTAATTAAGCCACATAACATCCTAAAAGGTGTTGTAGTATTGCTTGTGAGTATATTTGTCATTCACATTATACTTTTTACAGTTAATAAAAATGAATACAATAAAATCTCATTTTAGTTAGCAAATAAGTACAAAAGTATATATTTTATATAGAAATGTAAAAAATAAGCATATTAGTATAAAAATAAATATAAAAACATAATATGAATTAATTTCTTTTAAGCAAAGCCTAGCTCATTTTTTATCAGCAAATTTGTCTAGTATGAACATAGAAAATAGAAATGTGTCTCACCCGACTCATGGATGTGAATAAAGTGAAAGTTGTTGCTACAGCAGGGTTTATAAACCACTGCTGATAATAATGAAACTGAAAATGGATTACACGGTTCAGCAGAAAATGGTCTGTGCTTCAAGTTTTGCCAAATATGGAAGTGGTTTCTGTCAGAGAGAAAACATTTTGTGTAGTTTACCAGCAAAAGAGACCTCAGACCCCATCTTAGCCAACATCACAAAGAACAAGATCATGCTTGCCATGTGTTGCACCAAGTCTCGGGTAAGCTTTATTCCCAAGCAATGTGTGCTAGCCTTATCTTCATCCAAGAGGGAGCTGAGATATAAATGTTTGGTTTGATAACACTGTACAGGTTTCATATACATTTCACCTAAAATGTAAAATAAACCAAGGTGCCTGAACCTGTCACATGGTGTAGTGTAGTACCCAAAATATCTGTGGTTCTTAAAGAAGTCCCACTGAAACTGTATGGCTTCAGCCGAAGAAATCTCATCATTGACTTCCTGCTGACCTCGGCATCGTACAATGATATACCCTTTACTAAGTGGAATCACACTACCATTCTCAGTGCTTCTGTTGTTGCTATGTCAACATTGTAAGGGACCAGAACCAAATTAATGGTTTCCCTTTTGGTTATGTAATTCATAATAAGATGTCGGATCTACAAAATGAAACCATAATTTATATACTAAGTGATATTATTTCAATGCAATGTGGTATTCTGAAAATTAAAAAAACAATGCCGGATAACACCCAGTCTTTTAAAATCAACCTGTAACGTGCGAGGGACGCCGAAATGAGCATTTACACAGATTAGCTTTCTTTAGTTGCGAACAAGTGCTGCGCAAAATACACGCATAGCGACTCAACAAAGATGAGCAACATTCACAGCACACACACGCACACACACACACACACATGTAACACAAGAAGTAGCAACAGGGGTCAAGCCAACAGATGAGGTGCGAGGCCTTTTCCGAAGGGTGCACTGTTGGCATTCTGCGCACCATTTCTGGACATCAATAGCCATATGTGGCCAATAGTAATTTGTCTGCAGCGTTTTCAGAGTTTTTTCAGTTGCGAAATGTCCCATCTTGTCATGACAACAGGTAAATGCCACCTTCTGAAGACTTTGAGGGAGAAGGAGCTGGTACCGTGGCATGTTAGTGTTTGGGTCTTGGGTGCAACGATATAACACCCCCTCTTGAAGCTGCAGGCGGGGCATCTCCTTCAACAGCCTCAGTACTTTGGGGGGTTCCCGCTGTCGTTCGTCCCACCGCAAAGGTCTCTTTCTCTGGAGAGCACGCAATACATGAGAGATTACAGAGTCCTGCTGTTGCACTTCTGCCCACCTTTCCATTGTCCAGTCCTGTCCTATTCTGGTGCCCCCAGAAGGCTGTGGCCGGTCTGGTGCTGGTCCGATACAGGCCGCTGAGCTGGACCCCAAGAGGCACGCTCGCACCACTTCAACGGTCACCTCTTGGAACCCGGGAACCTCCAGACCATCATCGTCCTCGGGCACCACTACAGGACCTACTGGGTAGCGGGACAGAACATCAGCATTTACATTTGATTTTCCAGAGCGATGTTTGACCTGGAATCTATAACTAGCCAGCCGAGCCACCCACCGCTGCTCCACTGCCCCTAATCACGCTGTCGCCAGATATGCAAGGGGATTGTTGTCGGTATATACAGTGAAGTCTGCGCCAAGGAGGTACTCGTGGAATTTTTCAGTGATGGCCCATTTAAGAGCCAGTAGTTCCAATTTGAAAGAGCTATAATTAGCATCATTGCGTTCTGCACCCTGGAGACCCATACTGGCATAAGCAATAACCTTCTCCTGTCCATCCTGTTTTTGTGACAACACAGCCCCTAAGCCTCTATGGCTTGCATCTGTATAGAGCAGAAAGGGTAGCGTGAAATCTGCAAATGCCAGGACTGGCGCCTGCACAAGGCCTTGTTTTAGGGATTCAAAGGCCGCTCCACATTCATTAGACCAATTCCATGGAGGGCATAAGGCTTTGGCCTTAGGTTTCTTAGTAAAGTGCCCCCCAAATAGCCCATGCAGTGGTGCTGCTGTTTGGGAGAACCCCTTCACAAACCTGCGATAGTACCCCGCCAGGCCAAGGAAGGCTCGCAACTCTGTAATATACCTTCCACTGCTGAACAGCCATCACCTTATCAGGGTCTGGAGCTATGCCAGCATCAGACACCACGTGACCCAGATATTGAACACTGCTTCGGAGAAGCTTGCATTTTTCTGGTTTCAACTTTAGACCCTGCTGGGAAAGGCGAGAGAAGACAAAATCAAGGCGGTCAAGGTGGCTACTAAAATCTGCAGCAAAAACGATCACATCATCCAAATAAATCAGCAGTGATTGATAGTTTTGATCTCCCAAGCAGCTCTCCATTAGGCGTTGGAAGCTTGCCGGTGCATTGCACAAAACGAACGGCATTCGTTGGAACTTGAACAGCCCCATAGGAGTGGTTAAAAGCCATTTTATCCATATCCTTTTGGTGCATTTTAACTTGCCAGTAACCAGATGCAAGATCAAGAGTCGAGTACCAGCGGGCCTTCTTTAAGCTAGCTAACGCTTCTTCCACCCGGGGTAGGGGATATGAGTCCTTTCTGGTTACCTGGTTCAGCCGCCTATAGTCTACACAGAAACGGATGGAGCCATCTTTCTTTCGTACTAGGACTATAGGGGAAGACCATGGACTCGAGCTAGGTTTGATTATGTCTGCATCCAACATTCGTTTAATCAGAGCTTTAACCTCACCGTACAGATTTGGAGAGATCTGCCGATACCTCTGTCTGATTGGGGCTGCATCACCTGTTGGGATCTCATGAAAAATGGTCTCCGTACAACCATAGTCCTCCTCATGCTGTGAAAAAACAGACTGATGTTTACTCAACAGTGTGGCCAGTTTGTCTTTTTGCTCAGCTGACAACTGAACCCCTTCTAGGTCAACTTGAGGTGGTGGATTGGTGTTCACACTACCTACTTCCACGGCATTGACTGGCGCCCCAACAACATCATTGGGGGCCAACTGCAAGTCAGGACAGTCATCAAACACTTCACACACATTTAATGTCAACAATTCTCCCAATTTTTGGTACGGATACACCGCCAATGGTGTAGTACTGATATTTCGAACACGCACCTGCATCTGGCCATTTTCCACATTCACCAAAGTACGAGCCACCAGCAGGCCATCTCTTGTAGGTAGCTCCATGAGGCTCCATGAGGGCTTCATAACTTTGGCCACAAGGTCCGTTTCTAGCTCTGCAGTTCAACAGCACCTCGCGATTACCTGGCACTGTTACAGGGCGCCGACTAGCCAGACGGGCATAGCCCACAAAGCCCTCTGGTGAGGTGAAACGGTGCTCTTTTTGGGAGATATGCATAGCTTTCTGCCATGTGACTTTTCCCAAGGCACTCAATGGTGGTTGATTCTTGACGTCACTGGGGCCGCTCTTCTGAAACAAAACTTGCCACACTTCTCTGATAATATTCATCCCCACTAGTGCAGAGACTGTCAGACATGAATTTTTGACCACAATTACTCCCACATTCTCTAGGCCTACACCAGCAATGTCCACCTGAAGCATTACATAACCCAGATACGGTATCTCTTTGCCATTGGCTGCCCTCAACTTTAGCCAAGAGGTTGGATCCCTTAGCTGCTGACCATTCTTTCCAAAGTGCTCTTCAAACCAGTCCTGACGCATCATGGAAACTTGAGAGCCCGTATCCAGTAGGCATGAGACAGCAACTCCATCCATGGACACCTGAATCATGGGGCATTCTCCAACAAGATCGCATAGAGGCAAACTCGTGCTTGAAGGGCCATTTGCTGCTGTGGAGTTAACTACATGCAGCAACAGAGGACTTGTAGGGGGTAGGTCAGGTTTTGGTGTGGACCGTGTCAAGAGGGATGGGTTTGTTGGTGGAACGATGACAACAGCATGAGAGACCGATTTAAAAGTTGTAGGGTTTCCTGCAGACACTACTTGGGGAGGAGTAGGACATGAATTTCCCTCTAACCTGGAAAGGGTATGTGGTGGATCATTTACCAGTGGGCCTACCGTTTGATCCTCAACAGTAGGGGGCACTAGTTTAAAGTGGGCTGTAGGTTCTGCTTAGGGCACTGGCGGGCAATGTGACCAGGGGTCCTACAGTTAAAGCATATAGGGCGCCCTTGTTCATCATACTCACGGGGCCTAGGCTGTTGGCCTGCCCGTTGGCGTCTTGGGCCTGGGGAGTAGCTGCATGACCTTTGAGGGACCTCCAATGAGCCATTGCTCTGGGGACTCCCCTGCTGTCTTGCTTTCTGGAACTCCTCCCTTATACCCTGCAAGAGGGTCTGGGAGAGAGTATTCACCTGAAGTTCGACTTCCTTCGACAGCTCCATTTTCAGTTCCCCTTTTAATTTCTTAAGATCATCGTCCCAAGGTTGTGTTTGTGGGGCATTCCTCACTATTCCGCAATAAGAATGGCCTTCTTCCTCCAAGCCAGCACGCAGTACTGCCTCAGTCTTCACATCTGAAAATTTAAGGGCATTATCCAATGTGACCTTTAACCTCAGATCCCTCTTCAGCCCTTCATCAGAAAGTCCAGAGATGAACTGGTCTCGCATCAGCACCTCTGGGTTCAGGATATTGGCAGAGTCAACATCATCTTCTGCCAACACTCCTGTAACCGGAGTGCAAAGCCTCTCACACTCTCTTCTGAGTGTTGCCTACACTTGAAAAAAAGTGCATGAGTAACTGAGGCCAAAGCAGGGCTAGCATATAAATCTTTAAGCTTTTGGAAAACTTTTGCCACTGTATCTTTGTCAATGTCAGGCAGAATGGCCATCTCCCGCTTTGCTTCCCCATCTAAGCAGCTAAAAACCCAATTAATTTGGTTTTCTTCAGGTATAGCATACATTCTGAACCACATTTCCAAATCACCTTTCAATTGCTTAAAAGAAATGTCATTAGCCCCTCTCCCCCCTGAGAATCTAGAGCAAGGAGTCATGTATGGAAAGAGGGATGGCATAGAAAAAGCTCTTGATCTCCCAACTCCCTCATTTTGACTTTGAGACATCTTCAATGGTGTAACAACCTTAAAATACTGATCCTGCCGACTACGCCAAGATGTAACACCAGGTTCAGACACCAGTAAGTTGTCAACACCACAGAAGAGCAATAAGTCAGAACAAACGTACTTGAGGGTTTATTAAAGCAGATACACAAGACAAATGGGAGGATTGGAGGGGTAGCTGCTCGCCTACAGGGGTAGTACTGCAAACAGGGAACACACCAATCATACAACCCAACTACAGAGCCCACTACAAAACCACCCAATAATTTGGTGTAAAGAAGGTTAAAAGCATTACAAGCTCATCAGAATGAAACCTCTACAAAACCTGGAATAAGCCTGTAGTGAACAGCTAGACTCCCCACCCCAGCCAGTGGCCCCCAATGCACAAGCTTAAAACCCAACTAATTAAAATCAAATTACCTTTATTAATTTTAACAAACAGTATCTAAAAGCATAAACCCAACACACATTGCTACATCCAAACTCCCGCCTACACTAGGCCACTGGCTAGAGTAATTGGTGGCGCAGTGTCCCAGTACAGGTTGGCCACCCTGTCTGAGGCAAACAAAACCAACTTGAGCAACCACACGCGCACACACACAAACATGCACCCAAGCACACGTTGAAACTGCACTCACCCATACACTCCCACAACTATCAGCAAAACCCAACTACAGGAGATCAGGCAAGTCACAAGTAAGTTAAACAGCCTCAACACATACACACACACAATATCTCACACACCTGACGCAGACACTCCAAAGAAATCAACCTGCACGCCACCAACCTTACCCCCTGCACAGAGGAGACCAAACAAAAAAAACCCCTCAGCACCTCCAACTTCCTGTTTTTAAAGGGAAGCCATCGTTTCAGACTGGGCACTTCCTGTCACTCAGCCCCACAGTTCCTCTATTGTCCCAGCCCAGTCATTACACCCACCATGAACACAGTCCATTCTGTTACACACACACATATATACATTTGAGCGCTGATAATATGATCCAACATGGATGCGAACGATAAAAGCTTATAAATGTGATGATTTTGAGTGTCTTACTTAAAGTTGCATGGCATATCCACGTGTGTGCAAAACAGAAAATGCAATAAGAAAAAAAACACAATTATCCTTCATAATAACAAATTCAGGGTCGTGTATGTTTTTTACAGACATTTTGCAATTTCATAGGGAGATCAAATATTTACATGACTTAAAAAAAATTTAAACCTTTGTTCTTTTCAGCAAAGAAAAGTAATTAGGTCTACTGCCTTTTTATATTCAGGAACTGGAACATATATCCCGGAACCTCAAAGCTCTCGCAAAAATTATATGATATGCGACCCAGGCTAGTGATTCCTTTGTGATTTTTTTTCATTAGTTTTCTGTGTTGAACTGCTGACCCTACAGTAGAGGATCGGCGTGTACAAGTGTCATATTGGAGGTTCCGGAAGCTCCTTCAAGTTCGATGTTTTACTCGGTCATTTAGCTAGCCCGCCATCTGATAACTTCAGTATGGTTGCATATTATCCCTGTATCAGAAACCAGAAATTGTAACAAATATAGAGAACGTGGCAACCAGATTTTAACGAAAAAGTCGGTTATTTGTAACCACCAGGTGTTATGCAACAACTGTGATGTCAGGGCGCTAGTTTTAGCTCAAGGTTTGTGCTCTCTACACAGCGTGCTAAGCTAACTGGTATTAGCTTGCATTTCTAGAACATTTATAACCTAGACCACAAGAAACCAGACAAGACCAGCGCGTTCAATTTCGTCATTTTTCATTCCACATCAGGCGTCACGGCTTCTCGAAACTACCAGAGCATTTTAAGACGATGTCCTTTTCGGCGGCAACAAGATTAGTCGGCTTGAGTCTTTCACGTAGCTCCGGGATACTTTCGGTATGTGCCAGTAATGTTAATTCTTCGAAGATTTCAACACTCGTCAGCAAATGTCATCTGGGTAAATACCAGGTCCGAGGAAGAGAAATTACCTCTGGCAATGTCACGCAGCCTCTCAGGTAATGAAACACGCTGGTTGTCGTTCCTAGGGAGTGTGCATTGCACCTACGGACATCTAGGACCTCTATCTCCAGGCTTTACTAGATAGATTGCTCGCTGTCTGGTCGTTAAGCAACTTCATCTTACCACCATTTGACTTGGGCAGTAGCGTATACGGCGTATTAGCGTATAGTATAGGCTAATGGATATTATTGGCTTTAAAAATGTCTGTACAGATCTGGCATAGAGCTTGAATATTAAAACACTGACGTCTCTGGTAGTAAACGTTTGAGAACGTATTGGCCGACTTTGTTACAGTGTAAAGTGGCAGCCTAAGTGGTAAACGCTAATAGAGGGATTCATTCTACTGACACTACACAGTTGGCCTTTTGGCTACAGACTGAATTCATGCCCTTCAGTTTGCGATGTCCGTGTAATAAAAAAAGGAAATAAATGAAGTCTGAGCATAGCAAAACAAATACCAACTGATACCTTTGTACTTAAGCCAGAACGTTATGTAAACATTAAGAAACACGTTTAAAGTCCAGGTAGTGGGAGTGCCTATTGTCACCATTATCATCATCATCATAGGTCATCACGATAAGTCAGTCATACACGAACAGGTTCTGGAGTTGAAATTTCAGCAAATTTAATCTAGGTTCAGACAAGGTAAAATTGTGTTTAGGCAAATGTAGTGTCTTATGCTTTTTGACACTAGAGGGTAGCATGCTATCAAATTTTGCATGGTAGGCTGAAAGTGTTTCTCGTTGAAAAATGAATTGCTTCACATATTGAACAGAAATAAAACTGACCTTTTCTCTTCGCGCTGCTAGATCGGAAAACAAGGTGACTATTAATTTCATTAATCGAGATGGAGAAAAGATTACAGTCAAAGCTTCCCCTGGTGAGACGCTGTTAGATGTTGTAGTTGAGCAACAGCTTGACTTTGATGGATTTGGTGAGTTCGTGTATTTGTGTTTTGAGGAATTTCTCTTCTAACTGCTGTTTACTTTGTTTCACTTGCTTTTAATCTGTGCTCATTGTGTCAGTATAGGTTACATAACTGTTATAAAAGCTCCCACATATGAAATTACATTCTTTTTAAAACCATGCTAAATTCACTGAGGTTGTTCATTTCAATAAGTTACCCATCTTTGTATTTTCTTCTGAAATAAGAAAGATCTTGCACCTGAAGAGTAAACACAAATGAAAAGCAGTTAAACCCTAATTTAGAAAGACACATTACATATAACCTTCCCTCTGTGTTTAATATATAATAAAGATGGAAAATCTGATTTTGATGGGATTGTCCTTTCACCTCCTCACCTCTCCCTTCACCAGGGGCCTGTGAAGGAACCCTGGCTTGCTCCACCTGTCACCTCATCTTTGAAGAGGACACGTACAAACAGCTGGGACATATCAGTGATGAGGAGCTGGATATGCTGGACCTCGCCTACGGTCTCACAGATACGTAAGTGGTGTTTCCTGTGTATCCGAGACCAGTGCATTAGCACCTTCTCACTGTTCAGACTCAGGACGGGGGGGGGGGGTGGGTGGAGTGGAGTGTGTACGAGAAGATTGCAGAATCACTTCAGACATTTATTTTAGGGTTCCTGATGTCGGTTCTTGTGCCTCTTTACAGATCTCCACACAGTAATATGATAAAAGGTGGTATACGTTTATGGCATTTGACTCCTGTTGACAACATTTCATTTCGCCCCATCACTTTTCCTCCATACTTGACTGGATCCCAACTTTGCTTCCAGGGGAAGTTGAATGGCATGCGTTGTAGGAAATAATGCTGTAAAAATGCTGGAGTTCAGAAGACATAATATCCTTCTTAGGGCATTGTAGAATCTGTTCTTTTCACAGTGTTCTTTTCAGAACACTATGTTCACACCCCAGGAGTCACTGTTAATGGCCATTAGTCTGAAGTTAATGTTCATGTTATTCTGCAGTTGAGGCTGGCTGCAAATTTGGAATCAAATGATTTTAAAGCGATGAGGCAAAGAGGGCCAAAACTTTAATGATGGGTCTCTGGAGTCATGGCAGCGACTTCACTGGAAAGGAATATCTCAAAACGAAATCACCCCTCACTGTTTTCATGTACCATATTGGATACATATTGAATTTTAGTACCACGTATGAATGTGGTCCAAATCAGAAATGAATTGAAATGAATCTGTCACACATTTTGTCACACAAAGTAACATTTAGTTTTACTGTGTGAACCTAATAGAAGCACAGATTTGAGCATGTCAGTAAAATGGATTTTGTTGTTGACATAGAATCCAAAATGTAGCAAATGTTTTTTGTTAACTGGTTACCCTTATTTACTCACAAATGATCTGCAAGAGGATGATGTTTATGATGGTGTATTTCACCCTACGTTTAGCCTGAAGTGGCTACCTCATGCTCTTCATCTGTGTACATAGTCTATGGTCTACCTGCATTATATTAATTTCTGCTTTTAATGTCACAAACACATCCTTGTGAACACAGTATTATGTCTTACATCAGCTACAAAACATGTTTTAAATTAATATCATGGGTAGCAAACTGACATCACACTAAGCGTCAATAGGTTAAGTACATTACTAATGTACAGCACTGTTCAAAGTTAATCTCTACTGCAGAATGTGACACACATGGTCTGGATGTTATCCATGTTTCTAATGCAGTCTCCAGATAATACCCTAGTGTAAAGTATTACCAGAGGTTGGTTGGAAGTTGAAGTTTTATCTCCACTGAAAGAAGCAATATTAAGTCCATCTGAACTTTTAATTCCTTTCACAGAATGCAGCACTATGTCACAATTAAGCATTTTTGCTTATTTCATGCTTTATTTAGAATTTAATCAAATAGATGGAGAATACCCTAGTTGGATTGTTTATTAGGTACATGTTGCTAGTATCAGGTTGCAACCCCCTTTTGCCTTCAGAACTGCCTTAACTCTTCGGGTTATAGATTCAACGAGGTGCTGGAAACATTCCTTAGAGATTTTGGTCCATGTGAAGGCCATTTGAGTACAGTGAACTCATTGTCATGTTCAGGAAACCAAATTGAGATGATCTGAGCTTTGTGGCATGGTGTGTTCTGTCGCTAGAAGTAGCCAGCAGAAGATGAGTACAATGTGATCATGAAGAAATTTCATCTGCCAGTGTTCCAGGGAACCAATCAAAAGTTCCTATGATTTCTAAACCAATACTGAACTGTTTCCTGTTTTAATTTTGTCATGGTGGTTCTGAAAGTGTAATACAGTACATGATTTGTCCAGCACAGATGTTTTAAAGGGTTTCTAAAGGAGCACATTGCAGAGCTCAAACCTAACCATAGATTACAGTGCAGTGCTCTCCCCTAACGCGGCCTTGAGGCTCAACTCCCGTTTTGCTATCAGTTGATAAGCGGGCCATCCAGTCCCATGTACAGATGTGCACTGTG
This sequence comes from Brachyhypopomus occidentalis, assembly GCA_020368025.1. Taxonomy (NCBI): domain Eukaryota; kingdom Metazoa; phylum Chordata; class Actinopteri; order Gymnotiformes; family Hypopomidae; genus Brachyhypopomus; species Brachyhypopomus occidentalis. The sequence goes on along the minus strand of JAGXOD010000247.1, from coordinate 6,071,327 downwards.
CACATACAGGTCATGTGAAATGGCAGACTATAGCTTAATTATTTTCTACAAAGTGTTGAACTCTGTACAGATGTGGTCTCAGAGGGGTCTCTATTATAATAACAAATTATTGCTTGATTTAGTGAATGTTATTTCTGTAAACATTTTATTACATTGCAGTTTTGCCATTTTAATTTGAGCATTTACGCTTCTGTGCGCTAAATGACTTTCTTTTATAGTTTTAGCTTTTTTTTTAGTCTTTTACAAAGTTCCATTTATCCTAATTTTAATTGCATCTTTTAACTGAACTTTATTGCAATACCTTTGTTCTGTCCTTCCATAGGTCTCGTCTGGGTTGCCAGATTTGTCTCACAAAATCCCTTGATGGCATGACAGTACGTCTGCCTGAGAGTGTGGCAGACATCAGGCAGGCGGACAGCAAAGCCTGATCCACCCAGCAGCCTACATCTACAGCATACCTTTAATTAGAGTATACCAATGTAAATTAATCAGGGATGGATTAAAACATGATTGGTGAACATCGTTATTAATTCATTGCACTTATGATGGATATTAGTTTTAAGTCATGTTATGGCTACAATGTCTTCGTCTTAGGTTGAAGCTAAGGACATACCTGAAGACCTAGATCTATTTTGTAATCTGATTAGCAGTAGAGGTTTCATAGCAATCATGGATACATAGGCATTTTGTGTTGAAAGGCCCTTTGGGGATTTCATGCAAGGTCCCAATTAGCTCTTTAAAGAATTCCCTAACACCAAAAAAGGAATTGACTGTTTTAAATCTGAACATTGTGAGATATTTAGGCTTGGTTTATTCCAGACAATACATTAGCAAGCCTTTTTCACAATATAACGTCATTTCAGTACTGTTTAACCACATTATTCACATTGAGTACTGAACAGTTATTGTTTCACACATTGGATCACAGTGTACCACTAAAGCAGTAAAACCTTAATCTTCTAAGGAATATCACCATGTTGTATTAATTCCCTGTTGAATAAATCTGTCCGTTTCATAATCCGTCTGTTTCTTTTCGTAAAAAGTTTTGATTACCACCACACGTGGTACACCTCTCCACTGTCAAAACCTTTTTAAAGTATATTTTGACATCAACAATATAAATCAAACCGAACTGTAAATGTGCTATATCCATGGACTAAAAGGAACACCATCTTTGCCGTTATTTGTTGTCACCAGTTCAAGGAGACAGGAGTAATGTTGGTCCTAGAGTTGTTCTGTATGTTATCTAGAACTAATGTTTTTCAATGCATGTAATTGCATTTGCTAAACTGAAAGCTACAAACCCCCTGTCCTAGGTCATACATGTTGGTCTTGCAAAAGGACTTGATGTGTCACATCAAAAGGAAGACCATGAATGGTGCTGCACTGGGGTGGGCTGTCCTGACAGGTGTAGTAGGCAGAGGAGCGGACACTGCTCATCCTCGCCTCCTGCTGGCCATTATAAGTCATTCACCTCACTTGGAGGCCCACATAAAAGAGGAAGTGACTCCTCATACAAGGAAATGTCAGCTTTGAAGGCTTGGTTTTGAAAAATAAACCCTAGTCAGGTGGATTGTGTAGAAGAGGGTGCCGGGGATGTTTGGAACCTCAGTGAGATCAGTTCTGGTCCTGGGGAAGTTTTGGTCCAGAGTTTTGAATATTGCATACTGGCATTTTCACCTCAGTTCCAAGCCAGCAGTTTTTTTTAAAGTAAAATCCCGCACTGTTAATCCGCTTGTGTTCAGTTCAATATGCAAACAAAACTTATGGTTCCACAGTGAAGCGTTATCTAATGGAAAAGTTCAGGATTCAGAAAATACCCATACCGTGTAACTACAAATATTTTGACCAAGAGTCACGGTAAATGTTTATACCGGTCTGACAGGTTCAAAGGTTCTGCACCAGGAGACTGTTATGATGGCACAGCATCAAGAACCTGAAAGGCTCTGTAATTCCTGTAATACAGCATAATTACTCTATGAACCTACATGACCTGAAATGAAATTTAAGCGAGAACACAATATGCATTCTGGAATTAGTGCAGCACATTATCACAACTCTGACATTTTATTATGGCCGTTATAAACTTTTAAACTTCAAGATACAAATGATCTGTTGTCCATTACAATCGCAAATATACGAGACCGCAGAGCAGCAAAGACAAAAATGCATTACTGCCTTGAGACACTGTTGGAAGCGTAATAAAACTAATTACGCATCACAAAAACAGCATTTTATGAAGACCACTAATATTTTATATACAATCATTATCCTACAAAGTAATACATGTACAAAGGGTTGGTAGCTATGTTCTAGAAAATAAACATCTCAATATTTGGAAAAGAAAAACTTCTGCAAATGAAGACATTTTTAGAATGTTTTTTTCTGCTTTGTGTGCACGTCAGTATTCATTCACCGTCACTTCACAACTATTCAGTCTTAAAATATAGAAATATACGTCTAAAGCATAAATACATAAATATAAATACAAATATTTCACTTATCATAAATTTCTTGGCTTATTTATTTTTTGTATGAACAGTTATCAAGTAGCAAATTCACATCAAATATATCACAGACCTTCAGTACTGATTTTTTTATATGCAATCCTTAAATTTCTCACTGAAACCTAATGAAAACACACCAGCAGTCTTGAAAGTTATAATTTACATTTGATAAAGAAGCACACCTGCCATCATAATTATTGTTTCTCACAGAATATTAAGGACTAATTACATATCTACACAGTTACAGTTTGTAAGGTTTATATTAGCTGTGTTTAATATCATTAAGGTAATGAAAATATCAAGCTAATTTGGAACCTTGTTTGAATAATTTCCAAACTAATTCAATGGAAGTAAGGTACATGAATGGACTGAATGAATCAACCCCACTTCTGAAGACCTATATGCTGCAAAAGCTTCTGGAGGCAGAGGATTAGTTAAGAACCCACCTTGTCTTAGGAACACACAGAAACACCAAAGATGTTAATCCACCAGTTATTTTTTAGCTTCTATGTTTAAGTAATCTATATTTACATTACTTATACATGTACCTTACATTGTACCTTAATTTTGTTATTTAATCAGTAATATAATGCAAACACCTAATGTGCATAATTAAAAAAAATGTGCATTACATTTAACCAATTATTCTGATAACTGAGTTAATGCAACTAATAACTACAATTACCTTTTAAAAGTGGACCACCCAAACCTGATGTGGTGATGTAAAGAATTACAATTATATGGAAGCAATGGATAACCACACATGACACAATGAGTTTGATGTTCAATGCTTATCATGCATAATTCTTAGAGCATAATTTACATACATCTAGTTTTCTGCAAATGTTTATCCAACCCACTGAATCTTATCAATATAACACTGATATTAAGAAATGCTGGCCTCAGAGACCAAAAACCTAAACGTAAGACTCCTCTGCAAAAAGCATTTTTTCCAAGTCCTCCATCCGAGGGTCACTGCACCTCCTCATCCACTCCCGCTTGCCATGGACAACAGCCATTGCCACTTCCTGACTCTTTTTCAGATTATTCTGGGTGTCATCACCTCCATGCCAAGAGAAATAGTCTCTCACTGCCTTGGAGGCAGCAGGTGACAAACAGAACTGGGCTGCGCTGACCTTGTCATGTGACTCCGGATCAGACCCTCTGGGACCACGAGGAGCTTTGTCTTGTTTTCCTGTGGACTGCTCGCACAGACACTCCAGGCTCTTTGAGGACTCCTTCTCCAGCAGCAGACAGCTCCGTCCGGGTTCAGATGCTCGACGCAGAGTGGGTGGACGCACGCCGGACTTCTCTTTCCCAGGAATGAGAGAGTGTGATTTCTGCTTTAATAATGCTATGCATCGTGCACCTTGGCCATAAAACATAGAGTGTGGTAGGCTGCTGTTGTCTTCTCCTGTTGTACTGCTCTTCTGAATCTTCCTGCTTCCTGGGGTTGCCTTGTGCCCCGAGCACGCCTGGTTGTGAAGCTCTCTCAGTTCTTTCACTGTGAGTGGTTTCTCTGAGCCAGTGTAAACCGACATGCTACGCTGCATCTGGTGCAAGGCTTCTTGATACGTTGGAGGGCTGTTGGGTCTTTTCGTAGGAGTTGTAAGGCTAGACTCTGGACTTTCCTCCTTGTGGCGTGTGTTAGAAGAGTTATCACACAGGTGGATGGCATCGCCAGTGTCGTCTTCCAGGCCAATTTTGTCTTTAGATAGGGACAGTCTGTGGTCGGTCTTGAGCCAGGTGTTGGGATGTAGCCCATGGGTGTTCCTCAGGTGACTCCAGTCAAATTTGTCTTTAGGCGGAGATTCCCTAGGGGAAGGGACTGTTGGGCCAGGTGAAGCTAAGGAATCAGCACCTGGTGATTTGGCAGTAATGTCTACTGATGACTTGAAGCTGGATCCAGGGTTAGTTTTGGTCATGTCGGCTGAGTGCTGAGAGAATGCGCTGTCCAGGGAGCTCACCGAGGAATGTGTTGGAGAAGCCCCAGGAGAGTAAAGACTCGAGTAGCTAGTGTCTAGATGCAGAGAAGGTGGTTTAATTTGCCCTTTTTGTCGTTGGGGGGCATTCCTTTCACCGGAGCCCCTATCACTGGGGCTTCCCTGCTTCTGCAGTCTCAGCTCATTCAAATGCTTGACAAACATCTTGTCTGTGTCACTGCAGCCTGGGACCGTCACACCATCATAACTGCCCTTTCGGTTCACGCTGGCCTCCGAGTATTTGCTCACGGACGAGGTCGAGTTCCAGATGGCAGGCTCGGAGCAGCGCCTCTGCTGACGGAGTCCCCGCCGCAGTGCAGGCACCTCGGCGGGGAAGAGCGGGCGAAGAGAAGATGGGCTCACTGCGGGGGAACCTTTCCCAGGACGTACAGTCGGGCGGAGGAGGGGCGTGGCAGCGGCATTGTCTGCGTCTGCGTCCGGCTGGTCAAGATCACAGTCACTCAAAGTGAGGACCGAGTCACGGCTACAACTGTCCCGATTTCCTCGTGACCTTTGTGTGGGCTGGAGGGGAGACCCGGAGTCATCGTTCAGCTCATTTTCAAGGCTGTCATAGGATGAGTCAGTCATCTGGTAAGAGGACACATCTGAATGTGTTGGAAGAAGAAGAGGGCAAGATAATGGGTCAAGTATGAATAGTATAAGAGGGAAATATATTTCTAATGACATTATTGACATTGAAAAAAATTTACCAGATAGTTATATTAAACAGTGATTTTAAAAAGATATTTATTACAAGAAAAGTGAAATGTTATACGGTAAATTCTGGGAATTCTTTTTTTTTACCAGATCCATGACCATCTGCGCTGCATCTTTGAGGATAACCATCAAATAGCGTAGTCACATCTTCTCCCATTACTGCCATGCAATTTTCAATCATCAGCCGTGTCAAGTCACAAATCTAAGAACAGAGCAACAGCAACACTGATTTCTTGGAACTAAACAGCATCATAGGACAATCACAGTAGATACTTGATGTGAAATGCATACGAATCCTGGGAATTAATGATGCTGAAACTCAAAATTTTCTGCAGTATAGATATGGAAGCCAGATTTGGCTTGTAATCTCTGGCTCACGACATTTGGCTGATGCTTTTATTCAAAGTGACTTACAATTATGATTTATACTATTCAAGAAATTGAGATTAAGGGCGTTGCTCAGGAGCCCAAAAGCAGAAATGGCAGAGGGACTTGAACTGGCAACCTCCCACTTACTATGCAAGTACCTTAACCACTGAGCTACCACTGCCCCCTTACCAAGCCCTTGATTAGAACAAAATTAGAACAAAAATGAAACACACATGGAGCACTGAGATGTTTCTTTTGGACTGTCTTCAGTTTGTATCCAGCAGACACGCATTAGCCATGCTGTTCTGATTTAATAGCTGTTTATTAAAAATGTGTTTGCAGGCCGCAAAAAAGGAGCAAAGGAGAGTCGACCATAAAAATGTCAAGGCCTGGAAAACAGTCATTCAAAAACAAAACGTTTCAATCTTTATTACTTTATTACAAAGTTGTAGACAAACTTTGGAATGCAGTGATGTATTACCAAACATTTCTCAAATGATGGAGGGTTACACATATATACCTCTCCCACAATATTATAACACAGTATCAGTATCTAAAATGAAAATGGAGGCACAAAATAGTCTCATTTCACAAAACAGCCTTATGTGAATTTAAGAGGTTCAGAATAAACAAAAGTCTAGAAAAGCCTCATTCTCAGCACTCCAGACAGGCGGACTTTAGGTTTTTACACAATATGTAATTCTACAACATCACCAGGCAAAACACCACTGACAGAGAGAATCCCATGTTCTTATTATTTACTCAAAGAAAAATAGCCATGTTATTGCAGTAGAAGCCTCACAAACAAATTTACAGTGGTTTATTTAGGCAGAGCTGGAATCAGCGCCGCCAAGATCAGTGTTGCTGAGGAATTTCGAAATCTAAAGGTTTTCTGGACGGAACGGCAACGCGGAGGCCGCCACACACGTCCACGCAAACCGCAAGAGGCGAGGGCTCCATCGCAGCGGATGCTGTGAGAATGGCACTGACCTCAGGAATCTGAAGGAAATGCTTGAAATATTTCCCAGCAAGCTGCTGCTTCCAGCAACCAGCTCGAAAAACAGCCCCAAACAAAAAAACAAAATGTGTGAAAGAAGATCTGTGTATAAAAAACAGAGCATCAGAGTACGGGTGGCAACTTTCACTAATTTTATTACCAGTGTGGGGGAAAAGGCTCTGTATTTAATGCAAAAAAGTACCAAAAAGGTAATTTCACAATTGTTTTTTTTTTAAGAATTATTCATACATTTACATGTATGCTTCACTAAAATAAAGCAGACCGTGGCTGTTAGGTATGTAGTTTTTCAGAAAATACTAGTATTAATGCCTGAGCTTGTGTTGTTTGTTTCACATAAAAACGCTGCACCTTTGAGCCTCCTAAAGTGAACCTACACGTGTTCTCAGGAAGACGTGGAAGACGAACCAACCAACCTTTTTGGCACCTTCACCCTCCATCTCAGGGCTGCTGGGAGCTGGGGAAGAGAGCATGCTGGGAGAGATGCAGACTGCTAGGTTAAAGGCGTTCATCTGGTTGTCTTGGGCATGGAGCTGGATGCTGTGGAGTACGGCCATCACATGCTTTAGCAGGAGGATGTTCTCCGGGGGAAGAGAGGACGCCAGTCTGAAAGGTGAAAGCGGTTAGCGGGCGTCCCCGGCTGTGCAATGTGTGCTGGCTTTATGACCGAGGTGCTGAGGTGAGTTTAAACGTACTTCTGAATGGCCTTTAGCTGGTTATCGTCGGTCTCGTCGGACAGATCCATGGTGGCCATCCATTTCTCGTAGAGATCTGACATCAGCAGGTTGCCTGGTATGCTTCGCAGAAAGTCCTATGTTATGGGTAAACACATACACATTCTACAGTCACAGTGCTGTGGATCACATGGTTCTGAAATCAGAAAACGCTGAATACATTTCTTAAGAGCAGGCTACACTGCTATGTCATACACTGCTGTACTACGGACACTGTTCATTTTTAAACTTTAGACCTGTTCTGTTAATGTTTTATCAGGAATGCTTAATATATCTAACATACAGGCAATTAAAACCTAAAATACTTTATGATATTTGCTGAAGATGATTTGCATCAACTCACACAGTTATGTGCCACCTATTTAAGTGTAATGACGCAATGTTGAACACTTCTTAATTTGAGTGACAGTTTCTGAGCATAGCTTAAGGGTACTTAACAAGGTACAGGATAATCTTGTAATATACTGTCCTTTGGCAACATACCAGATGACTCATAACCAATGAAATGATGGAAGGAACAAGAGTAAGTAACCACTTTCTGCCCTAAAGGTAGGTTGACTTTCAGTGGAAATAAATATATTTACCACCACACAGTAGTAAGTGCTACACATATACACAACAGTGAGAGCAGTGATGGGAATAAAATCACTGGAATTTGTGCAGGATATATGAATTCAATACAAGTTGAATATGAATATGAATACAAGTTGTCAAAGATTTTAGACTTCAAGATGTACTGTATTTCCAAACCTTGTGCACAATGATATATGGAATTAAAATTTGGAATCAGCTTTGAAAACTAGAACATGTTATCTGCTTGGTGTTATACAGTATACGTGCTCTTCCAGAATGTCATTATGCCTCTCGGAACATGTGGGACGCATATGACATCTATTCTGATATATCCAGAAATGTAAACAAGGGTTATGTTCAGAGAAAAAATGTCACACACACTCACACACACACACACACACACACACACACACACACACACACACACACACACACACACACACACACACTGCTTAACAACAGAAACATGAACACATGTGCACACACACACACATTTGGGAAGGTGAGAGGATTATCCGCCACTTGGCAAAATAAAGGCTTACAGGTTGTTCCGTTCCATTAATATATTAGTCTCAGGTTGTATCACAGAGTAGAGCTTGCCTTGAAGACTGCCGCGATCACAAAGACAGACTGGCGGCTGAACCGAATGTCCTGGATTCCTGAGTCCAGTCTGTCTCTCAGCTCCCTGCAGGCTCTGGCCCCGGCAGAGCGCCGGAAGATTCCCCTTGTGAACGGCCCCTCTTGGAAGAGAAACACAAGCATGTCCTACAGACAGACAGACACAGAGACAGAGAGAGAAAGAAAGAAAATAAAAACCACACATATATATTACACAAGATACTATAGGTGAGGGAAAGCTAAAAGAAAATTTGACATCTTTGAACGCGCCCTGTAAACTTCCAGTACAGTAAATGTACATCGGTTTCATCACTGGGCAGGTTCAAGCACTCTCAAAACACCACAGATCAATGGAGACAATGCATCAGATGAACCACTCCTGAGATAAAAGGATCATGCCACCAGGGAGAGGATACATGACCATAAAAGGCAACTTAGCTTTATAAAGAAACACTCCCTTCACTTCCTACTTTCTTACATATTAATTAATGTATATAAACAGACAGATGGACATCTCTCTCTCTATAGAGAGAGAGAGAGAGAGATAGATAGAGAGAGAGAGAAAGAGAGAGAGAGAGATAGACAGACAGAAAAAAGAGAGGAATTCAAAAATTGTAGTGAAGTACACAAGGTTTCCAGAGAAACAGGATGTTTTGGACAGTGGTCTTTCATGAGCTATGAAGCACAGCTGATGAAGGATTCTGCCCGACACATCCTGCTTTAAATATGTCTCTATACGTATTACTACAGTACACCACAATTACTCACTTGGTACTTTCTCTCTCTCTCTCTCTCTCTCTCTCTCTATATATATATATATATATATATATATATATATAGATAGATAGATAGATAGATTGATTGATTGATTGATTGATTGATTGATTGATTGATTGATTGATTGATTGATTGATTGATAGATAGATAGATAGATAGATAGATAGATAGATAGATAGATATGGAGAAAACTGTAAGTGTATCTGAAGTGTCTCAGTCCTAACGTTCAGCTAACATCAGTAAAGGTGGCCATTGCCTAAGGTGGTACTTCAGACCTTTAGTGGAAAGATTCATCACTGCAATATGCGCGCACACAACTTTGCTCTTATCTATACTTCCATCTGGAAGCTTTTAAAACAAAACACACAGCGGACTGACTCCCCAGTCACCATATGATCTGTGTTTGCACATTTCAATTATTCAGACCTGCATGGGACTTACAGGAGCATCCTGGGGTCAAACCTCGTCATGTTTCATTTATATATATATATATATATATATATATATATATATATATATATATATATATATATATATATATATATATATATATATATATATATATATATATGCACTTTGTAATTAAAGAATGTGTATATAAACAGTTTTGGTTTTAGAAAACACACTTTACTACTGACTTTTTTTTTACTGTGGTGAATATAATTATATAATTCCCACACTCACCATGATGGGCTTGGGAAGGCTGTTTTCCTTGCATACCACACTGAGTGGCAGGCCAAAGAGCCTACCGGTGGCAGGGGGAAGGGGGGATAGGGGCGGGTCATCTAACTGAGTGGTGGAGCCACGCCAAAACGCCCAGTTGATCAGCGACCGTCGTCTTTTGAAAGGTTTCTGGTCTGGATCAACTTAAGAGTTTGAAAAGATTAAAAGATATTTACTGCCATATATAAAGTAAATAAAAATCAAATAAAAAATGAAGTTACTAACTTTCTAAAAAAATTATGGAAAGGACAATTACCCACAAAAGAGTGGCCCACGGCAACCCGACTTGGCTTAAGGATGAATTGGCATGGACTATCTGATTGCAGCTGATCAAAGAGTAGCTCCACCTGTCTGTCAGGAGGAGTATCTGCATCACTTCTGACACCAGTTTCGTCCAAGGGCTCTCTTATATGGTTCATCTGTATACTGAAAGGAAATTCATGACCTGTGTAGAGTAAAAATGAAGGAGTCAATATTCCTTGTTCATATTACACTTCCTCACTAAGACAGAATCAATCTAAATAAACATAAATGGTCGCACGACGAACTTCACTGAATTACTGTTCAATGAATAAAATGAATTTTAAAATTTTACACAATGACGCTATGACCTTATGGCGAAATGCCGTATCTGTGGTGGTGAACTCACCAATGAGAGGGTAAGGGGCATTGTCGTTTCTTGAACTCACCCACAGCTGATAGTCCTTAACACAGCCCTGCAGAGACAAACACGTTCAGGGAAATGTTGTGTAGCAGGATAAACAGCTGGCCTACACAAGCAACCATGTGGGGTCATGTTTTGAAACAGGTATTTTGGGTTAGACTAGATATACAATGGTAGCTATGACACACTAGAACTCCATGAACTTTTAGGCGTCTTGGTTTTATTAAATGTATTTCTGTGGCATCACTGGAGGTAAAACAAACAGATACATTACTGACACATCAGAGTTAAGAACCCTGCATAACTGCACTCACTCAATGATAATTCTGCCCACCAATCACAAAGTTCGACTGCCAAAGACACTGTGCAGTGATGCTTACCACAATGCCGAACTGCTGCAGCGCTAAACGAATAACTTCGTTAGCATTGTCAGAATTACTCACAGCAAGGGTTTTCTGAACAAAGAGAGAGTAGCCAATTAGATTTCAGCATGGTTAGTACAGAGAGAACAGTACTTGTTTGAAGGCACGGGCACCTACATATGAAAAGTTCCGTATGTCCTTTGCATACACTTTTAGAGGGATAGTTTTTGGGTGATCCTTCTCTTTCTCTTCCTTTATTCGACTGTGAATATTAAGGACAGACACAGACTGAATTCAGAAGGAAAATGCCATTAAATGAAAGAAAGACAAATGCAGTCTTTTACTCTAGTGTTTTCTCAGACAATTTTACTGACAAAACCTGCACACCCAATCAATCTTCTGCTACACTGAAAGAATTCTGTCGTATTTTTAGAAGTGACTGCGGTATTTTTTAGAAGTGACTGCGGTATTTTTTATAAAGATAAATGTTCCGCTCATGGCTCCAACATACCTTTTTATGAGGGAGAGCCACCTCTCTTTCTGTTCAATTGAGCTATGGTAGGAAAAAGCATAAAATTGTTTTTATCAATAAATCCCAGTGTATGATAACCACCATCTGAGCTGCACTTTCACCCGTTTACAGTTATTAATAGAACACGGTCATGCTCCTCCACGACTTGTCTACATTTGGTTCAGAATGTTCCATTTACAGACTGTATCCATGTTAGAGATACTTTCTTAAATTACTTATTTTTTTTACACTGTGAAACAATACAATCAGTTAAAACAAGGAAACAATTCAAATAAGAACGAAAAACAAGTCAGCCCTTGTTATGATGTCCAAGTTAATACTGCACGCATCCTTTGACCTAATTCACTAACACGCTCACACAAAAACAGACATTTGAACTCGTGGTAACATCAGTGCTGTTCTAAACCTGAGCATATATTAAAATTATATTCAAATTATATATATATTCATATATTGTTGAATGCAGAGAATTCATAGCAAGCAGAAGATCAACAATCTGCTGTACCTGAATGTGGCTACACAGTTGCAGGTGGGCCAACCCATGACGAAGCTTCTGTCGAGGCTGGTACTCCCCTCACACACTTCATCCATGCAATCCGCGGTCCACATTTCACAGACACGGGCCTGTGCCTTCAGCTTAAAGTTAGTAGACGACCTGTTTGCGAAACATGTGACACGCTCGTTTACAAACAGGAGACGTAAATGTTTATCATGTTGTAGCATGTACAGTAAAACGCTGGATGTACAAATGTGAACTCTGAGAGTATTGCCACCTGAGTGAGATTATCGGGAACTACATTGGTGTGCAGCTTCTAAACTAACCACAGCAGTTTAGCGATGTCAAAAAGAAGGATGCCCGTCTTTCCATAGCCATACACTCACACACGTGCACACACGTGCACACACCCGTGTGTGCAGAGACTCAAAGAACACTTTTGGTTCCCATTCTACATGCATACTGATGCTCTTCAACACGCTCTTGCTCAATCATTTTATTTCCACATCTAGGACAGAAAACGAAAGAGATCTGAATGCTGTCTCATGATCTTGTTTACCAGCCTTTCCCATTAACAAGCTGACATGGCACTTTACAGCCCTAAAGGAATATCCCATGATATTCCAACCTAATCTCCATCTACAGCATCTCAATTATCATGGAGAGTAATTTCGACCCCTTTCCCTTTACGTAGAAACCGAAAAGCCTCTTGAACCCATATACATTTATAATCGAAACCTAAAGGGCATTTTATTGAGAAATCAACAGGAAAGATGAAAGATCAAAGAGATGGAAAAATCCAAAAATATGCCTGTAAAAGTACAACACTCAGGCAGAACCATTTCAGAATTCTTTGGCTTGTCGAAGAGAGCAGTGGTAATTGTCTAGGACAAGGTAAGCAAAACTTGTACTCCAGAGAGTTGGTACGCAGGCTTTCATGCCAGCCCAAGATGGTCCAAGTTACAGTCGACACAATTACCTGGACTGTCTGAATTGAGGTTCAGTGGTCCACCACAGAATGATTCTACATTCTCCCAAAAAAGCTCTCTGCAAATCTCTAGACCAAAAGTGGAGTCTTGTGTCATATCACCCCTTCATAACAACCTGGAAACTTGAGGGATCATTATGGCATACCAAAATGACAGAAGACACCTGGGAGACATCCAAAACGTAGACAATGAGACAACCAGAACTTAATGGTCTCGGATATTACATTTCTAAATAACAACTCCATGCCATGTAAGGCTATATTACACTGTGCCAATGGTGTTGCTCAAGAACACCTTCAAGAATTGTTAAAAAGCATTCTTTGCATTTGACCAATAGATCTCATCAAAATGTACAAATAAATAAATAAATAAATAAAAACCCCTAAGGAGCCAAAAATGAAGAAAGGTTATTCATGTTTAAACAGTTCCATCAACTTTCAAATCCCATTAAGACCCTTTTAAGAGTAGTGAGATAATGTAAAACTGTGAGACTGTGGAA